>CM072815.1:68961722-69336040 GCA_036937905.1 Salvia rosmarinus | reverse complement strand
TAAATATTACACTAACCTTCAAAACAAGTAATAAAGTTTGAAAATCAGTAACGGAAAAATTCATTAATCAATCAATCGCCGATTGAGCCAATCCATTAGAGTTGGGTTATTTTCGCCAACCATATTGGGTTATCGTTTTATTTACTTTTTCTGATAAAATTTCAACCCTAACCCTATCAAGTTATTCGGTTTATTCTGGTCAACTCATGATTTCGCGCTAGATTGGTACTCACATAGATACAACAAAATCATTTAATTACTTAAATAACATATTTAATTTGGGTGGATCATATGGAAATGTGTAATGGGTCATACTATATTAGGTTGGTCAACAACTTAATCATATCAAAGTAGTCACACCAAATACAAAGTATTTAAAAATCTTTAATCAGTTCCACAAAGAAGCCCATTACTGAGCCCAATTAGGCAATCCAAATTTCTTTTAACTATAATTTGAATTTAATTTAATCCACAATAAAAATAAATTAATTCTAGATAATAAGACACGTAGATTAAGAAATTACCAGATGTGTAAGGAAAAGCTGGTTTCAAACATTTTAGGTTTTAAATAAAAAGAATTATGATAGGTAGCAAAGAGTTACCTACCATAAAGATTTTATGTTTAATGTCATGCAAAATTGTTAGTTTTTTTTTTTTCAAATTCCACATTCATGTACAATAATCATGATGAGATAGATTTCATATACAAAATATTGATGCATTATGAATTTGAGATTTTAGAAATACAGTTATCATTAACAATAATCGAACTAAATGTGTAATTGTAGATAATTAAAATTGTTAGCAATGAGATCGCCATGTGTAAATTATAAATTAAATAATTAATTATATTTCTATTTTACTAATGGAATTTATTCCAAAATTAAATAGATATGTGATTAATATTTAATTTTATCGACAACAAGAGAAACGAACGGGCAACGACATCTGAGGGAATAATAACTCAATTGGCCAAATGAGCCATAAGCGCCCATAAGCCTCGCCCAAGATCGCTCAAGCTCAAGCCCATGCTCAAGCCATCATGCTCAAGCCCAAGCTCAAGCCCAAGCTCAAACCTATAAGCTTAAGCCCATGGTTTGCAGTCCAAAGGCCCATAGCCCAAGCCCAAGCAAAGGCCCATAAGCCCAAGCACTAGAGCCCAAGCCCACTAGCCTAAATCTATAAAAAGGTCTTCATAATGAAAGTGGAGTGCAGTTAGCGAACAATCAAGAGCTCAAGACACTCAAGAATCTCGACAAGAGTTTAAACTATCAATGAATTTCGAGACTGCCCATTTCCAAGACAACTCGCCCATGAACAAGTCTCGACTGGGCAATTTGTAGATAATTAAAATTGTTAGAAATTATATCGCCACGGTAAAACACTTAATTAAATAATTAATTATACTTTATTTTATTAAGGAATTTATTCCAAAATTAAATAGATATGTGTTATATTTAATTTTATCGACAACAAGAGAACGCATACGTGGCAACGACATCTAGAGAATAATCACCAATTGTGCCAAATGAGCCATAAAGGCCCATAAGCTCAAGCTCATAAGCTCAAGCCCAAGCTCAGCCCATATGCCAAGCCCATGCTCAAGCCCATAAGCTCAAGCCCAAGCCCATAAGCTCAAGCCCATAAGCCCACTAACCTAAATCTATAAATGTGAAGGCTCTCATATAAGGATTGGATGGGTTGAAGATTCAAGAGCTCAAGACACTCAAGAATCCTCGACAAGTCTTCTCCAACATTCAAGTCTTCAAGCATTCAAAGCGTCTTCGCAACCTCAACGTCACGAGATCATCCTCCAAATCAAATCAAAGATAGCTCAGTTGGAAATATGAGAAACCTCCACATCAAGCCAAAGTCAAGATCTTCAAACGCTCTTCAATATTTCAAATCAATCCAACGCTCGATCCGAAACAAGACCGAGTCCTTCAAATCGACATCATCAAGTTCAACCTTCAAGTTCAAGGAGATCAAGGAATCACATCCTCCAAAACAACTCAAGAACATCAAGATCGCTCAAGAAATCACATCGAATAGAAGAACGAGATGATCAGAGATCGAACTCATCCCAAAACATCAAATTCAAATTCAATCGATTTTGTATAAAATTTTGTATTTATAAAATTTAAATACAAAAATTTGTGTTACAAATTACCAGACATCTCTACCTCTCATCTCTACTCTTCACCAAAATCTCGAACGATGTTCATCCAACAATATGCAACCGGTCGCTCAAAAGCTTCTTCAGAGAGCACACATCATAATGAGCAAAGCCAAACAACTTCAAGAAGCTTCAAAGTCACCATTGTGTGGAAGAGAAAACATCGCCATTAAATGAAGAAAGTGTTAGCTCGGCGAAGCTTCACATCCCTATCGCAAATTTTATCACAAGTTACCCACTGAGGTCGTTGATGATGACAAACACTTCCACCGTGGAAGAAAGCTGGCAAATCTTACAAGGTTGTCAATCGAAGATACACATCCAAGAGCAAGATGCTAAGATTGCAAAGCTCGGGAGAAGACAGAGTCGCCACATCAACGACGGCGAAGTGAATGCAACAACGGTGATAGAAGACGAAAGGCAAGAAACTCATGATAGAGAAGATCGTCAGCAAACACATCCAAATCTCTTCCGATGGTTTCATCAAAGCGATCAACTCAAATAGTTCATTGAAGTTACCATGAAGAACAAGTATGATGGAAGTTCTAAGTCATCTTAGATTTATTCCAAGCCTTATACTCAAAGAATCGACAATTTGATAATGCCACATGGTTATCACCACCAAAATTCCAACAATTTGATGGTAAAGGCAATCCAAGGCAACATGTAGCTCATTTTGTCGAGACGCAACAACGATGGAACATTCGACGATCGTCTGTCAAAACAATCGTCTGCTCACTCAAAGGAAATGCCTCAATCGGTATACGGACTTGAAGCAAACTCGCTGATAGTTGGGAGAATGGAGCATGAGTTCCACAATGATTCTACAAAGACCGTAAGAATGAGATGTGAGCTCACGAGCTCTCATCGGCTCAAAGAAGACATGGATCGATCTACATCAATGGTGAGAACCTATCGCCTCAATTGCAAAGACCGTTATCCAATCATCCCATCGAAATGTGCATCCAAAGAATGCATCGGGCTTGTAATATATTCTCGGAGAATCCAAAGTCGATTCAGACATCGAAGGCCAGTCTGAGCTTGATACACAAGTTCTCGTTACCACTATTACAATCTCCTATCCGATTAATACTTGATTGCATATATCCGTGTCCCTTATCTCATATATAAGTTAGATCATACAAGGTGTAGAAGATCACGTAAGTCGATGATTGGTCAAGCTTAATGAGATATAAAAGTTTCACACAGAGACGACTTAAGGACGAGTTGTCCGTCTTAGGCCGCGATAGATGGAAGTGACTCGACTTAGTTGCTTGTTCATGCCGTACGCCTCGACGTATCAAGGATCAAGAGAGAGTTCTTCTTTTCACCGCCGGGAAGAACCAAGATCTCCTGACTTACGACGATCTAAACCGATAAGGTATTAGGTGAGTATGAGTTGTCGACCATCACTTTCTTGTTATGAGGAGGTTAGAGTTCCTAACCCAAGATTCTCCGCATCTTCGGTGGTGGCAGTGTCAGATGTCACGCCTAGTTATCTCAGATTGAGTCACCGATCCGCTAGACGATGACGCCCCTGAGAGTCTAAAGGTTTATTGTACTAAACCCCGCAGTTGAGTTAGCTCAATACAATAATAAGGTCTGAGTGGTACTACTTAAGGAATGAAGTTATTAATCGCTTTAAGCAATGATTCTATAAATGATTAATGGACGCCGATATCTAAATACGGGATTAGAATGTCCTAAGTGCAAGCCCGACTCAACTTCGTAATAAAGGGTAAGTCAACATTCTTTCTCTAGTGGAATGATCGAATGTTTATAAATTAATTTATGTTCGGCCGAACATAAGATAATTAATTTATTTGAGGCCCATCTTTATCTCGTGATTTGATCCCTGGCCGCCCATCCAGTTCAGAGCTACTCGGAAGAAATCGCGCCTACTGCTCTCAAAGGAAAGATTTTATTCTCTTTATCCCACAAGGATATAATTATATTTATGGTATATGCATAGATCCTTTCCATATAAGATTATGGTAATAATTCGAGTAGTATAAATAATCCCAAGAGTATGGAAATAATCCTGAGATGGTAATATTCCATATGATTATGGTAATATTCCATAAAGGATTATGGTAACATTCCATATGGATTAAGGTAGCATTATAAATATAAGGTATGAGATAAAGTCTAGACACACTTATATGCAGAGCAAATTTTGTCACCTCATTAGAGTGAATCTCAAAATTAGCCTAGGTTGAGGGTGATTGTAGTATTCTCCATAGCTCGCCCTCACCGACGCTGGAGTTTGGGTATCCGGATACACCGTAAGGTCAAAGCACGAGTCTCGACCTGCTCAATCCGCTCATCCGCTCGATCCACCTCGATGCATCCAAAGGTAAACACGAAAACCCCAACTGTCGCTTTTAATTATATAGACGCTGCTAGATTGTAATCAATGTATGGTGAATTAAACACCCAAGATGGATCTCAGTCAGGGTTAACATACGCTTCTTACACTGGTATCGTAGCTCCGATCGAATCTCGCTCCGGATTAATTCACGCTGATTATTACGCGCTTTAATACCGGATTTGTCGCTCATGCGCTCGCTCATTGTTTTGTTGGTTTTGTTTTACACCACGAGAAAACCGTGGTTAGATTAGATTTATTATGTAAATCTTATCCGAAAGAAGAACGAAGACGAAAGAACCGAAGAACGGAACGACGGAAAACAGGTCTCTCAGCGTTCGGGAGGTATTCAGACGAGAGCCTCGCGGCCTAAGGCGATCGCGAGGGCTGCGAATGGCGGCGTCACAAGACAGATCCCCGGCGCCACGCGAGAACTCGCGGTCGCGAATTACCCAGGCGCACGGCCGCTAAGAAGCGGGGACGAGGGCTGCCGCTCGCCGAAACCCGGCGCTGAGCGTACTCGCGGTCGCGGTGATTGGCCGGGCGACGGCGTCTCGAGGCGCATCGCCGGGCTGGGGCGCTGCCGCACGCGCAGCCGACGTCGCGGGTCCAGCGCCGCGGCAATGGCGAGCCGCTGGCGCGGCGCGCGAGGCGGGCGCGCGATCGGCTTAGCCCAGCGCCCAAGACTTTATGGCCGACCGCCCGCACCTGCTTTCCAGAATTCGCCCGGCTCGCACGCGAGGCCCACCAGAATCCGTCCGTGTCGCGTACGCAGGTCTGCCAAGTTTAAATATCAGACTTTGTAAATCTATGTAATAGATTAGATTTAATTCGCGTGTTTCACGATTGCCGCTCGGATGAACGCTTTATTTTATTTTTATCGCTCATGATGTCGCTGGATGTTTAAATTATGCAGAGTACGTTATATGTTTAAATTACGCCGACAAACCTTTGTGTTTTACGAATCGACGCGATAGTAAGCTATGCTAGGTTTATCGCGCTTATAGCATATTTTAGAATTTCCGAAGCATGTTTTATATGTCGAAGTTCTATAGAAAAGCATGCCAGATTACGTGATCTCGCATGGACAAACCTTTGAGTAAAAAGACTAAGCAAGTAACCCGACATATTAATTTTTCAAATTAAAATGTCAAGCACTCCACTTTTAATCTCTAAACAAAGCGAGACGACCGTGAGTAAACGCCCACACGCCGGTTTGCTTCAGACCGCTTAGATGAGATTTTAAATAAAACATTTTAAATCTATTGAGAAGTGGAGTTTCATGTAAACGCCCACACGCTGCGTCAGATGTGCGATTTTCATAAGTTCTCTAGTGATAGATATAAATGAGATAACAAAAGAATTTGAATTGAAGCGTATGGTCCGAGTGAGTATACCAATTTAAGAATTCATCTTCCGTTAAAATTGTGGTCAATGCTTAGACATCACCTCAAGTACAACTTCCAAGTCCCTTCTTGTGATAGGATGTGGTTCAGTAAGGTCCAATCATTAATTTCATTTGTCATAAGGATAAGTTGACGGATTGAAATTAAACCACTAAAAGGTATATTTTAGTCCGGTCGAGGGTTCATGTAAACGCCCACACGCTGGCTTCAGTAGTGGGATTCTCGCGATTGGAGGTTTCACTAATATTGTTTTATCAAAGGTTACAATATTATTGTTACGAATTATTTATGATCGATGCTTATGTTTTACATTATCGCTTCAGATATGCTCTCTTACATCGATTATCAATATGCTCGCACAAAACTGCTATCCGTCCAAATTTTATCGAGTGGAAACGAAACATGGAATATGTTCTTATCTCAAGAACACATGTTTGTTCTCACTACTCCTAAACCCGATGCCCTTATCGACGATCGACTAATGAGCTAGAGTCAAGGCATTTCGAATAAGTCAAACAATATGGCTAAATGCTATATGACCACGATGTCCAAAGGTTTGCAAGCAAGATCGCCGGATGGTAGACGCGACGATATTTGGTCAAGTCTCAGAGTAAGTTTGGGCAATCGGATCGGACAACCGCCCACACAATGAGAGAGATCTCGCGTAAGATGAGAAGAAGTTCACCATGAACATGTCTCCCATACGACTCATCTCATGGATAGTCTTGATCGCTGGGAGGAGGTATCGACCGGCCAAGGTCGATATCATCCTCAATACACCGCCTCAAGTTTTGAGAACTGAATGCGATCATGAGCAAGACCGAGTTTACACTTAGTCGGCTGCTTAATGATCTCGCGTCATGAAGGAGTTATGGAAGCGAGCACATGCTGCTAGCACATCTAAGGGCCCAAAATTTGCTGCAAAATGGAAATAGAAAAGGGCCAAAGGTGCGTAAAGAAGGAAATAGTGGAGAATGGGAAGAACATGGTTGCCACCGAGGCTTAAGAGCCATGAGAAGCGGCAAGTGCTTCTCGCGGCAAGATCGCGCATTGAAGGCCAAGTGCCCTATGCTCAGCCTGTACGCCATGCTTTTAGTAACGGAAACATGTTTAGCGACTTGTTCTACCCATTTCGGTGAGATACGGCGAATCGATCATGTTTGTTACACCTTGGGTTCCTGATCAGCTTGATGGCGAGATAACGATTCATGGGCAACGCGGCAAAGTCAAGTTGTTGCATGGAGATGTTTTTGTTTTGGGACAATGTTAGTTTGAAAGACGTTATATGTGCTTGATTTTCTGAACCTTGTTTCGCTTTCAAATTATTTACTCATGGATATTCTGTTATTTTGATAGTGGTGTTTCTATCATAAGAAATGACGGTTATCCGTGTCAGCACCTTATATAATTCGCTTTATACTATTTCCAAAACATAATACCTATAACTATGTCGCATCTTCATCAAACCCAAAAAGAGAAAGTTTTTCAAGAAGATGACTCTACTTTTCTCCGGATCTTAGATTAGGTCACATCAATCTAAATAGGATCCAAAGACCTGCCAAGAATGGAGCGCAGTAATCTCACGCCATCTGCCTCACGCCCGCGAATCCTCGTATGAGAAGGTAAGATGTCGACTGCACTTCAAAGCAAGCGGTTATGAGCCACGTAAATGTGGAGTTAGTCCATTCGGACCGGACCAATGTCCACACAAGCTCGTGAGGTACGGTATTTTGTCACTTTCATCGACGAACTCAAGGTACGGATACGTATACCGCTTCACCGCAAGTCTCGAATGCTTTGAGAAATTCAAAGAGTTTGCGCAAGTGGGATTTGCTAGTAAGAGTATCAGTCATCGCGTCCGATCGCATGGCTAATACCTCAAGAACGAGTTTATGGACTACCTAGTGAAATGTGGGATTACATCCAAATCAAGATTTCACCGGGCACACCACAAAGAAATGGTGTGTCGAGCAAGAATAGACTCTTTTGGAAATGGTTAGATCGATGACGAGTTATGCCGATCGCTGATTTCTTTTGCCTGGGATATGCCTTAGAGACGAGCATACTTGCAAATCTAGTACCGCCCAAGTCCCAAAAGACCCCTTCGAGTTGTGGTTTGGGGCAAGCCCGCTTAAGCCACATAGGATACGCGCCAAAGACATGTGTCAACAAGAAGGTCGAAAGTTGAGGCTAGATCTCGACGCAGGTCGTTATCGCTATCCTAGAGGAACGGAAGGTGGTTTATTCTATAGTCCCAAGGATCGAAGGTCATTATTAAAGACTAATGCTCGATTTCAGAAGAGACTACATGAAAAATCATAAGTCCAAAGTTGAAATCATTCTTCAAGAATTAGAAGACGATCGATTCCACCACCGATTGTTAGTAGATGTCGAGTCTAGTGGAGGATCGACACCGATACTTCAAGAAATTGAAGTGGGTCGAGTTCCACCGAGATACCGACCGCATAAGCTGGTACCTACGAAGTGTGCGTTGAGAACCACAAGTATCCGCACCCACCGCCGCATCGGCCGTAGACCTCGTCAGAGCGAGGTTGTTCGTCAACCCGAGCGATTTATGTTCGTGGGGAATCTTCGATTGGTCCCGCAGATTTAACATGCAACAATCCATGGACATACAAGGAGGCGATACAAGATATTGATGCAAGAATGGCACACCGCTACGGACTTAGAAACGAGTCCATAACGCCATGGATGTATATGAAAAGACACTCTACCGATGGCAAAGAAGCCAAGGTGTAAGTGGATATAAGAGGAAGAGAGATTCCATGAGAGGTTTCGCTTTTATGTGCTACAAAGGGCACTCGATTGAGGGCATCGATTTCGAGACCTTTCATCAGAGCAATGCTCAAGTCCATCGAATTTTCTAGCTATAGCAGCCACTCTGAACCCAGAGGTTTGGCAATGGACGTT
Organism: Salvia rosmarinus; assembly: GCA_036937905.1. Lineage (NCBI taxonomy): Eukaryota > Viridiplantae > Streptophyta > Magnoliopsida > Lamiales > Lamiaceae > Salvia > Salvia rosmarinus. The sequence goes on along the minus strand of CM072815.1, from coordinate 69,327,159 downwards.
AAACCGCTTAAACTACACTGGGAAGGCAGAGACATCTATAGCAAAGAACCAAGGTTATGTGGTAGCCAAGAGCATCTAGTATGGAAGCTGAGTCCATTTATGGACTTAAGGGCTCCCGATCATGGAACTTACGCTGACGAGTGGTAAAGTCCCATGGATTTACCCGCTGCTCAGCGAGTTATGTGTATCTCTAGATGTCAACGTGATGTGGTATTTCTGACTTTATGTAGACGACATCCTTCTAGTCGCAACAACGCGAAGTCGTTATCGACGAAAGAGTCATTATCCGATCAGCTTCAAATGAAAGACTTAGAGATGCAGCGCATATTCTGGATCAAGGTTACCGAGATCGCAAAGAAAATGCTGAGCTTATCTCTGCGCCTTACATCGAATCGGATTACCGTTTTAGTACGCACCGCCAAGAAAGGATTGCTACCTTCGCATACCGCCTTTATTCAAAACGCAGCTACCATGACGCAGCGAGATAGAGGAATGAGACAAGTTCCTTACGCTCGCCTGCAGAAGTCTCATGTACGCAATGCTATGCACGAGTGTCCGATATCCGCATGCGGTAGGCATAGTAGTAGATATCGCCTAACCCGGACAAGCTCATTGACGCAAGAAGCATATACGGCACCGAAAAGGACTCAGATTATAGGTTACCATGCAGATAGTCTAATGCCTTGGTTATACAGACTCGGATTTCCAAGCTCGACCGTGATGAGAAAAGTCAACCTCGGCTATGTGTTTACCTGTGGAGTGGAGCAGATCTCCATGAAAGAAAAGCGATCATGGACTCTACCATGGTTCAATGTGAGCGCTTGAGGCTTCTATGGGTCAGATGGTTCAAGAACCACCATGGATTCAGGCGTGGTACCGGCTCTGCCCAAGAGTATCATAGTTTATCGTGATAACTCAAAGTGGCAAACTCGGCGAACCACGGACCCACAAGGCTACTCAAACACATAGAGAAAGTACCATGTCATACGAGAAATCTATAGACGAGGTGACGTGTCGATTGAAAAGATTGATACGACGGAAAATCTAGCGTATCCATTCACGGTGCCCGCCGCAAAAGTCTACGATGGACACGTTAGAGGACTCGATTGGCTGACGGCACCCACTTAGAAAGGAAACTTTGTATGTAGGAGAAAAGGATGGTTGTTTGTAATAGCTAGTAAAGACACATTGTATACCAAAAGTTTGCTTTAGTATGTGGGAGATTGTCGGATTCATGCATCGAAAGGCTGCTTGAGCTTGTATACAATGTTTCTCGCTACCACTATTACAACTCCTATCCGATTCAATACTTGATTCATATATCGTGTCCCCTTATCTCATATATGTTAGATCACACAGCGTGTAGAAGATCCACGTATGATTGGTCGCTAATGAGATATAAAAGTTTCACAACCGAGACGACTGGGACGAGTTGTGCCTTAGGCGCAAGATAGAGGAAGTGACTCGACTTAGTTGCTTGTCATGCCGGCACGCTCGACGATCAAGGATCACAGGAGACTGAGTTCTTCTTTCCACCGTCACGGAAGAACCAAGATCTCTGTGACTTTACGGGATCTAAACCCCGATAAGGTATTAGTGAGTATGAGTTGTCACCATCACTTTAACTTGTTAGAGCGAGGGTTGAGATGTTCTAACCCAAGATTCTCCGATCCGTGCGGTGGCAAAGGTTCAGATGTCACGCTAGTTATCTCAGACAGTCACCGATCCGCTAGGACGACGACGCCCCTTACGAGCTCAAAAGGTTTATCATGTACTAAACCCCGCAGTTGAGTTAGCCAAGTACAATAATAAGGTCGAGTGGTACTACTTAAGGAAATGAAGTTATTAATCGCTTTGGCAAATGATCTATAAATGATTAAGGACGCTCGATATCTAAATACTGGATTCAGAATGTCTAAGTGCAAGCCCGACTCAACTTCGGTAATAAAGGGTAAGTCAACATTCTTTCTCTAGTGGAATGATCGAATGTTTATAAATTAATTTATGTTCGGGTCGAACATAAGATAATTAATTTATTTGAGCCCATCTTTATTCCTCGATTGATCCCTGGCCGCCCATCCAGTCAGAAGCCATCGGAAGAAATCGCCCCTAACGCTTCTCAAAGGAAAGATTTTATTCTCTTTATCCCACAAGGATATAATTATATTTATGGTATATGCATAGATCCTTTCCATATAAGATTATGGTAATAATTCAGAGTATGGAAATAATCCCAAGAGTATGGAAATAATCCTTAGAGTATGGTAATATTCCATATGATTATGGTAATATTCCATAAAGGATTATGGTAACATTCCATATGGATTAAGCAGTGCATTATAATATAAGGTATGAGATAAAGTCTACACACTTAATTGAGAGCAAATTTTCTGCACCTCATTAGAGTGAATCTCTAAATTAGCCTGTGGTCGAGGGTGATTGTGAGTATTCTCCATAGCTCGCCTCACCGACGCTGAGTTTGGGTATCCGGATACGCCCGTAAGGTCAAAGCACGAGTCTCGACCGCTCAACCGCTCATCCCGCTCGATCCACCTCGATGCATCCAAAGGTAAACACGAGAAAACCCCAACGTGTGCTTTTAATTATATAACGCATGCTAGGATTATAATCAATGTAATGGTGAATTAAACACCCAAGATGGATCCCTGCTAGGGTTAACATACGCTTCTCACATCCAGCCCCAAGACGTCAAGAGTGCCACCGAGCTCTCACATGGAGCTAATTACGGCAAAGAAGCGGATTCAAAGCGACCTCCAACCAAGAACCCGTAAGTTCAAAGAGAGGCAAGAATAAGGGAACCAAGTAATTGACAATACTGAAGAATCAATGATGATGAAAGCAACTTCACAAGTTTCTAAGAAAAGATGATAACAAAACGATGTTATTTTCCTCACATACGGGCAAGAAGGTCGACATTTAAAGAAATGCAAGAAAGATAATATCCTTTCTTAGACTCCGACGCCTCGGATCTTCATGACGCTCAAAGAAGGACTGCCGAGCTACATGAAATAAAACCACCAAACGAGGTCGATTTAATCGATGATCCAAGATATTGCAAATATCATCGATCGATCGGGTATCCAATACATGATTGCTTCATTTTAAAGAAAAGATCATGCGGCTAGCTCGAGAAGGGAAGATATCTCTTGAAGAAGAAAATCGCAAGAATATTGTCACCCCGAACACGACATGCTAGAAGGTATCGGATCAGATGACACGACGTACTGCAAGAAGGTCAATTCAAGTCAATCATGATCAATGATGAAGATCTTCGCAATAACATTCTCCCACGAGGATTTGCAGCTTGGATCGAGCCTCATAATAGGCCGTTGTTCGTGAGTTGCTTCACCCACGAGCGTAAAGTCAACAGATCCTCATTGACTTAGATCACCGTCAATATCTCGCCACTCAAATGTCAAGCAATGAAATTCCAGCTGATGATTTATCCAAAAGGACTAATGATCCAAGGATTTAACCAAGAAGGACAAAGAGCCCTCGCACCATAAGGTTGAACTTGTCGATGGAAGACATGAGCTCAATCCATCGCTTCATGTAATCGCGCCAAGACATCTTACATAATAAGCTGGTCGGCCGTGGTTGCATGAAATGGTGTAATCCTTCTACATCTGCACCAATGCCTCAAGTATCATCAAGAAGGCGTCAGAAGGACAAAGGATCGACCATCAAAAGCCTTTTACGAAGCCGAGTCGTATTTTGCCGATGCCAAATTCTACATGACAAAGAAAACAAAGAAGTGAAAATTGAGTATGACAAAGAACTCAAGTCATTCCGATTGTCAAGAACAAAATGTCTCCCCAAGACTGGACTCATTCGAGGGATCGACGACGCCCGACCAAGATCGAGCTAAAAGACCAACTCCTCCACTCTTCAAGCGGTTTGTTCGACTAAAATAATGCTATCGAACATGGAGAATCTTCGACAACGAACTTACGAGGCATTTTGATCCAAAAGCATACAAACTCCTCGTCAATGTTGGTATATCCTCAAGAGAGCTTCACTGAACCTCACTTGAAGAGGAAAGATGGTGTGGTCCAGATACCAAAGTGGTTTGGGATTTGTGCAAAAGCTCTGCTCAATCACCATCAAAGGGCGGCTTCATCTCACTATATCTCTAAGCAAGATATGCAAGTCAATTCGCTGACGATATAGAGTGGGCAACAACTCAAAAGTTGTTGAATCTACGCCTCAAGTGTAGCGTGAAAGCTGTACATATGCACATAGATAAAAACACAAAACATGAAGAAAGCAAAAAGTAAAAAATTGAGAAAGAAGAAACCAACAAAAAGAAGCAAGATTGCCACAGACGCACGAGCCTAAACCGCACGTCACTCCAAAACCAACAAAAAGAAGCAACCATACTCCATGACACACGAGCCTAAACCGCATTACACCCAAGAAAAATCAACAAAAATAATCAAGACAGCTCCATGAAGCACGAGCCTAAACCATGTCACGCAAAAACAAAATCAACAAAAAGCAAGAATGCTCCATGACGCACGAGCCTAAATCGCTTGTTAACTTCAAGAAAATCAACAAGAAACAAGAATGCTCCATGAAGCACGAGCCTAAAATGCTTGTTAACCCAAGACACCAAACAAAGTAAGACACCCGCTGACGCACGAGTAAATCGCATGTTACCCCGCCCGCATGAGTATAAATCTGCACAGCACTCCTAAACACAAGTTAATCTTTGAACCACGCTGACTTGATCTTTTTAAAAGGGCACGAGGCGCTTAGATATCTTCTAAGTTCACCATGATATGTGTTTTCTCATTCGTTAGTAACAAAGCTCATCATGAATTTGTATTTAGTCATGATTAAAATTCAAGCTCAGATTATTAAAGTAAATGATACACATTTTTGAAGAGACAAGAAGGTGAAAATTATAAAGAAGCAAACAACATACAATAAGAGATGATGAAGTATTCATCGCTTCGTTGTCAACACATTTTAAGAATGACCTCAACTTCTTAGTCCGTTCCACATCCGTAAAAGGCTCCATTTGTTAACTCCAACGATGCCGAACCGCTTTGAAGATGGTTCCACCTGTCGAGTCTAACTCACATCATCAAGTTTTACTTTGAAGATTGTCCCTGACGGTTTCAATACGATATCTCCAAACTCGATTCAAGATGGCTTCATCTTGATGAATTCCAACCGCTCTTTGACGGGTACACAACTTCTAGCTCATCCTTCACGGTTGCTTCTAGTCCGAGGTTGTGATGACGATCTACACCAACGCTAAGCTTCAACTCTTCCGAATGATACAGCTTCTAGCTCATCCTTCATAGCCGCTTCTAGCTCGCCGAGGTCGTGATGACGATCTCCACCAACACTTAGGCTTTAACTTTCTTCTCGATGATACACAACTTAGCTCATCCTTCATAGCCGCTTCTAGTCACCGAGGTCGTGATGACGATTTCCACCAACGCTAGGTTTCAACCTCTTCGCGACATCGCACAACTTCTATCTCCTTTTCGCAGCTGTTAGCTCGAGGCCGTGATGTCAATGTCATGCAAGTCGCCGCTGTGGTCACCTTTAGAACAAGTTTTTATAAAGCACAAGAATGTTTTAACAGTATTTTGAATAATATTCGAAGGGCACTCGATGAACTCGAGTCTCCTAACGTGGTTTCATGTCCATTTCTCAAATTACGAGAAAGAGGGACATAATCTCATCCTCCATTTCAACAATCTCAACAAAATACGGAGTTTATTCTCCTTCTTTCTTCTTTTCACATTTTTTTTATATATAAATGAAACAAGTATATAGCAACCACAATGTTAACACTACCCCTAACATTAGCCGGACAAATCACATCAATTTCCTATTCATTTTCTATCAAACGCAATCTCGCCAATTCACATTACACTCAAATCATATATCACCAAAAGTCTTGAAAATTCAAAATCAACACCAATACCACGTAGTTCAACAAGACAAATCAAGATCCTAACTTACTCAAGATAGACAAAGCTTACGCCCAAACAATAAAAATAAACACAAGGGCACATAATTAACATACAAAACTATATACTGAAACGACACAAAACCGAGTAAATATCCCCCACTTAAATCGAACACCGTCCCTTGTTCAAAACATAAAAGCTCAAATGACCATGAGGATGATACTTCGATAATCGAGTAATGTGCATCAGAGTTGGAGCATCACGGCTTCATCTCATTGTCGACAACTTTCCAAATCGAGCAAACAAACTCAACGACAACAGATAGATCAAAGAACAACAAACAAGAAAAACAAAAAAAAGAAAAGAAAGAAAAGCAAATAAAATGCTGGGTAAACTCCCACGTAGTATTCGCTTAACGTCAGGAGTCTCGACGATTTGTTGACAATGGACTATCCATAGTCCTTCACCGCAGGAATACCTTCTCGACCAAAGCATCGATGAACCATATAAGATAGAGCAAGAAAGAGATAGTAAATCGCTTAAACTCAAATCAAACATCCTACTCTCCCAAGAGAATAGATAATTTCAACCCCAATCACAATACTTTGTGAATTAGATGTTGATATTATAGATGTTACCTCAACCTTGTCCTTACTTTGTCCTCCTCCGGGAACATATACTTCAATGGTTGAGGCAGTCTTCCACTTCCAGAGGGCTTTACACGCTTGTAACCTCACATGTCAACTCTTTCTTCGTCCACTCTTCATCCCCTCCAAGCTGGGATTGTTCTTTCACCTCCGAGTGGGCGCTGGCTGCTATTAACTTCATTTGCCCACTCTTCCTCGCTTTCCACCTCCTCTAATTGCAAAGAACTCATCGAGTCTCTCCCACCCCATTTCAACAATCGGGTCACTTTTCTCGACCGCCGTAGTCCGATCCGTTGGTGGAAAAGGTATGACGCCATTTTCTTCCTCGCCCACCTCCGTGGTTGCAGCCGACTGCCCGGTGCCTCTCCAACCCCATTCTCAAGAATCGAAGTTCATTCTTACATCGCTCCGCAACAACTCCTTACAAGATATTGTCGCACCATTTTCATCTCTACAGGTCAAGTGTGGAGTTATGAACATCCATTTCGAATGGATGCCTCATTTTTTGAGCGAGCACATCCTCCCAATGGGCTCGAGGTGATGCAATGCCGGCGGGCAATCAGCTGGGAGGCGAGGCACGCCGCGGTATAATACATAGGAGGAGGTGGTTGTTGGGCACGGATACTCCGACGGAGGTGGTTGCCTGTAGGGATTGTAAGCTTGATCCTCATACCCGTGGAGGTGGTTGGTCCCGAAGGATTGAGCTTGTTGCTCATCAAGTGGGTTCCAATATTCCGGTCAGTCAGGGCGGCCGTTGTCGCCGTGGATCCCAATATCCCAAATCGGGTCGTTATTCCACCCAACCATATTGTTGCTCATAAACCTGGATATCCTCGTATTAGTTAACTGGCCCTTCTTCATGAAGGAGTTGCCCAATACGACCACCTTCCTCCCCCCATTGCTTCTTCGCCTTTTGCGATAACCCCGCATTAAAATACACCAACTACAAAACAGATCACACGCACCGGGGAGAAAATAACAAAAGAACAAAGAAACACGTAAAATAAACATCACAAACAATATGCCTAAAGTTTTCCGAACTGTAAAATTTGTTTCAATCAAAAGTATACTCTTCATCGACCCTAATCGAACGAGGTTTTATAGTAGGAAAGTTAACCATATCGCCTCTCAAGAAAACTTAACAGTGCATTGTTCTTGTCGCATCACGTAAAGCGATTAAATCGTAACACTCTAATACCAACGGGTTTGGAACATGCAGAATCGAAATACGAGAAATAAACAGATTCTGCTTGGTGTACAATCCCAGCTAAACTAATAAAGCAATAAATCTAAACTAGGTTGTCAATCCCTAGTCGAACTATGAAAGCGATAAATCAAAGCGATAAACAAAAGATATGCAATTCTATAATTCATGGGTTTGTCAATCCCTCAATCTAAATCTAATTGCACATAAACTATATTTATCAATCATCCAACAAGAACTCAAATAATCGAAAGCAAGAAATCATTACAAATTAAATCAACAATAATCTCACAATATAAATTGTATCCAACAATAATCATGAATCAAGTAAGTCACAAGAATGAAAAGTAAAGAGTATTCCAACATAAATCGAAGCGAATCGAAGGAATGAAAACAAGAAATAGAACTCTAACTGTTGTTATCTCTCGTCAGATCCGCTTAATGATCCCTAAGAACGTCAAGAAAAGCGCGACAGCGTGAAAAGAATCGAGAAAACGCGACCCTAAACCGATGACCTAACGCGCAATATATAATAATGAAAGTCAGCGCCGGACGGACTCAAACGCCGGACGCGCAGCTCTCGATACGCCGCAGCGCGGACGGACCCAAACACCGGACACAGGAGTTGCGGAATGCGAAAACGACGCGAAGCACGGCGCTGGCGAAGCTGGTACCGCCACGGACGGGCGGGGCACGAGGCGCGAGAGAGCGGCCGCACGAAGCAGCGCCGGAGAAAGCGGGCGAAGCGGGGCCGCTTCACACGGACGGAGGCGACGCTGGCGATCAACGACGCGCGACGGCGGCGCGGATAGCGAGCGCCACTCCGAGCGCGAAAGCAAGATTACGAACGCACGCCGAGGAGCGCCACGGACGAGCGACGGATGCACGGACAGGGTGTGTGGACGACGGGCGCGGGCGCGGGCGCGTACGACGGCGCGACTTCGACGTTGATCCGCTTTCTCGGCCCGATCTCCGAATCACGATCCGCGCGCTATGAACTCCTATCGAAATGCTCTTCAATATATCTGATCCGCACATCCAATTCATCCTATTTTAATGCTATTTTTCTACAAAACATCGAAACAACTGGAAGTCCAATCGATAAATACTAATCAAAACGATTTGCATAAGTAGGACAAACCATAGAAATGACACGAAAACAAAACCAAGAATCAGAAAATTCATACCAAACAACTCCCCACACTTATCCATTTGTTTGTCCTCAAGCAAAGTCTATAGTAATGTGTAGAAGAATAACTCATGCAACTTAACCCTTAATCCAATCAATCAAACCTCTTTGCATTTCCCCACACTTGTTTACGAATTCAAAGATAATGTGAAATAAATCAAGAACGGTACTGAAGGTATGCATCAGATGATACTACGCATCAAGCAAGAGGTCAATTCAAGTCAATTGTGATCAATGATGAAGATCTTCGCAACAACATTCTCCCACGAGGATTTGCATGGATCGAGCCTCATAATAGTCGTTGTCGTGAGTTGCTTCAACCATGAGCGAAGTCAATAGGATCCCTCATTGAGAGGATCACCGTCAATATCTCGCTTCAAGAATGTTAGCAATTGAAATTCCATTGATGATTTATCCAAGAATGACTAATGATCCAAAGATTTAACCAGGGACAAAGAGCCATCGCACCATAAGGTTGAACTTGCCGATGGAAGACATGAGCTCAACCGCATTGCTTCATGTAATCGACGCCAAGACATCTTACAATATGCTTCGGTCGGCCGTGGTTGCATGAAATGGTGTAATCCTCTACATTGCACCAATGCCTCAAGTATCATCAAGACGGCAGAAGGACAAAGGATCGACCATCAAAAGCCTTTTACGAAGCCGAGTCGATTTTGCCGATGCCAAATTCTACATGACAAAGAAACAAAAGAAGTGAAAATTGAGCAATAAAAGAACTCAAGTCATTCGATTGTCAAGAACAAAATGTCTCTCCAAGACGGACTCATTCGAGGGACGACGACGCCCACCAAGATCGATGCTAAAAGACCAACCTCCACCTTCTTCAAGGGTTTGTTCGACTAAAATAATGCTATCGAACATGGAGAATCTTCGACAACGAACTTACGAGGCATTTTGATCCAAAAGCATACAAGCCCTCGTCAATGTTGGTACAATCCTCAAGAGTGCTTCACCGAACCTCACTTGAAGAGGAAAGATGGCGTGGTCCAATACCAAAGTGGGTTTGGGATTAGGCCAAGCGCCTGCTCAATCACCATCAAAGGGCGGCTTCATCTCACTACATCTCTAGCAAGATATGCAAGTCAATCTGACGAGAGATAGGGGCAACAACTCAAAAGTTGTGAAGTGCTACTGCTCTCAAGTGCAGCTGAAAGCTTGTATATATGCACATAGATAAAAAAACACAAAAACACGAAGAAAAGCAAAAAGTAAAAAATTAAGAAAGCAAGAAAACCAACAAAAAGAAGCAAGATTGTTCCACGACGCACGAGCCTAAACCGCACGCTACCCAAAAACCAACAAAAGAAGCAACCATACTCCATGACGCACGAGCCTAAACTCGCACGACACCCAAGAAAAATCAACAAAAATAATCAAGGAGCCCAGAAGCACGAGCCTAAACCGCATGTCACGCAAAACCAAAATCAACAAAAGAAGAAGAATGCCCATGACGCACGAGCCTAAACTGCTTGTTAACTTCAAGAAAATCAAACAAGAAACAAGAATGCTCCATGACGCACGAGCCTAAAATGCTTGTTAACCCAAGACACCAAACAAAGCAAGATGCCTCAGGACGCACGAGCCTAAACCGCATGTTACCCCGCCCACATGAGTATAAACTGCACGCACTCCCTAAACACAAGTTATTCTTTTGAACTACGCTTGACTTTATCTTATTTAAAGGGCACGAGGCAGCTTAGATATCTTCTAAGTTCACCATGATATGTGTTTTTCTCATTCAAGTTTTACTCAAAGCTCATCATGAATTTGTATTTCAAGTCAGTGATCAAAATTCAAGCTCGACTATTAAAGTAAAATTATACATTTTCGAAGAGACAGAAGGTGAAAATTGTAAAGAAACAAAACAAATGGGGCAACAATTAGAGATGATGAAGTATTCATTGCTTCGTTGTCAACACATTTTAAGAATGACCTCAACTTTAGTCCGGTTCCATATCTCTAAAAGGCTCCACTTGTTAACCCAAATGATGTCGTTAATCCGCTTTGAAGATGGTTCTACCTTGTCGAGTCCAACTCCACATCATCAAGTTTTACTTTGAAGATTGTCCCATTGACTGCTTCAATACGATATCTCCAAACTCGATTCAAGATGGCTTCATCTTGATGAATTCAATTCGTGCTCGATCGGCACATGCCTTCTAGCTCATCCTTCACGGCTGTTTCTAGCTCCGAGGTTGTGATGACGATCTACACCAACGCTTAAGCTTCAACTCTCTTCGCGAATGACACATCTTCTAGCTCATCCTTCATAGCAATTTTCTAGCTCACGAGATCGTGATGACGATCTCCACCAACGCCAGCTTTAACTTTCTTCTCGATGATACACAACTTCTAGCTCATCCTTCATAGCCGCTTCTAGCTCCGAGGTCGTGATGACGATTTCCACCAACGCCAGTTTCAACCCTCTTCGGACATCGCACAACTTCTATCTCCTTTCGCACCGCCGTTAGCCTCCGAGGCCGTGATGCCGAATGTCATGCAAGTCGCCGCCGTGTCATCTACGTAATGGGCAGAGTTCGTGATAATGACGATGTCGCTCCACCGCCGTGGTTGTCGTGTTCGCTAAGATCAAGACCGCTCTCGCAAAAGAGGACGACGCCTCCAACAAATGAAGCCAAAGTCCAAAATTGTAATGGAGTTGATCAAGTCTGACGCCTTTAGTCGATCCACTCAGCAAAAAGACTGTTCAATTACATAAACTTTGTTACCGAATACAACACATGCACAAAAATTATGAAAATGTAAAAAAAGAAAAAACGGTGCAAAATATATGGAAAATTGAGTTGAGATGAATTTTGTTCAAGTTACCAAAAATGTCTAAATAAATAGCTCAAAAAAAACGAAAATTGTGATTAGAAATAGGCATATGGTTGGCAAAATTCAATCTATGGGAAAGTCATCCATTTCTTCAAAATGGGTTCAAATCAACAAGTGCACAAAAAAAAGGGCACCCACATTTTAAAAATAAAAGGCCCAAACTCCTAATCTCTCATCTCACCCTCTCTCGACGATATATACACGTAGCCCAATCTCCATTTCTCTCTAACACTTATCTCAAAACCATAGCCTTTTCCCTACAAACAAAAACAAACAAAAAGCCCATCCCACATTAAAATGGGCAAAGGCTATCTTCCTCTCAGAACCCTATCTCGCCTTCTCTAATCCCTTACAAATACAAGCCGCCTCTCATCACCTCCTTCAACAGTACACACGCACACACCACACGCCGCCACCATTTCTTCCTTCCCGCAAAGTGCACCACCAGCTGTTATCGCACCGCCGCCGCTCCCATCGCGGCAAGTAGCCGGCTCATTAACATCACAGCCATTCCTCAACAAAGAATTGCCGCCGCTATCCGACGCCATCGCACTTCGCTGTCACGCTCGCCATCGCCGCCTTCCGCGCCTTCACTCGTGGATTGGGAGTACGATGTCAAACACAGAACAAACGCCGGGTTACTTCCACCTCCACCACCTAAGACGAAGGTGTACCGCCGCGGAGCCGCAACGACATCATGCGCTGCCATAGCCTCTCGCTCCAGCAGCCTCCGCTCGCAACATCCTCGCCACGTGTAGCTTCCGCCGCCCTCAACCGTCAACTGCTCAACCACCGCCGCCATCGTCGACCAACGACGCCAAGTGTTGCCGCAGAGTTTCAATCAAAAGTATACTTAATCAATCCTAATCGAATGAGGTGTTATAGTAGGAAAGTTAACCCAGTCGCCTCAAGGAAAACTTATCAGGCCATTGTTCGTGTCGCATACGTAAAGCGATTAAATCCTAACACTCTAATACCAACGGGTTTGAACATGCAAGAATCGAAATACGAAATAACAAAGATCCTAAGTCGGGGTTGTCAATCCCGAGCTAAACTAATAAAGCAATAAATCTAAACTAGGTTGTCAATCCCAGTGAATCCATGAAAGCGATAAATCAAAGCGAATAAAAGCATATGCAATTATTATTCATGTGGTTTGTCAATCCCTAATCTAAATCTAATTGCACATAAACTATATCTATCAATCATCCAACAAGAACTTGAAATAATCGAAAGCAAGAAATCATTAAGCAAATTAAATCAACAATAATCTCACAATATAAATTGTATCCAACAATAATCATGAATCAAGAAGTCACAAGGAATGAAAAGTAAAGAGTATTCCAACATAAATCGAAGCGAATCGAAAGGAATGAAAACAAGAAATAGAACTCTAATCTATCTCGTCAGATTCCGCTCGCGATCCCTTAACGCTCAAGAAAGCTGACGCCGCGTGAAAAGAACCGAGAAAACGCGAACCTAGATCGATGACCTAACGCGATATATATAATAATGAAAGCCGCCACGGACGACCAAATGCCGGACGCGCTAGTCTCTCGACGACGCCGCAGTCACGGACGGACCCAAACCGGACGCAAGAGTTGCGAAGGGAAAACGGCGCGAAGATGGCGGCAGGCGAGCCGGGTACTGACGGGCACGGCTCGAGGTGGAGGCGAGCGCGCCGCACGGCGAAGCGCTGTGGAGAAAGCGCGGGCGGGGCGCTGCTTCCCGCGACGGACGGGCGACGCTGGGAGGAACGCGCGATGCGCCGGGCGTGATGAGCGAAGCGCCACCGAGCGCGCGAGCAAGATTAGAACGCGCGCCGAGTGAGCGCCGGTGGACGAGCGAGAGATGCGCGACGAGGGCGGACGGGGCGCGGTGCGGGCGTCGTGCACGCACGGCGCGATTCGACGTTGCTCGCTTCTTCGCTGGCCCGATCTCCATCGTGATCCGCTTGCGCCTATGAACTCCTATCAAAATGCTCTTCAATATATCTCGATCCTGGCAAATCCAATTCATCCAATTTAATGCCATTTTTCTACAAAACATCGAAACAACGAAGTAAGTCCGAATCGATAAATACTAATCAAAACGACGCATAAATAGGACAAACCATAGAAAATGACACGAAACAAAAACCAAGAATCAGCACAAATTTTACCAAACAACTCCCCACACTTATCCATTTGTTTGTCCTCAAGCAAAGTCTTTACTAATAAGAGTAAGAATAACTCATGCAACTTAACCCTTAATCCAATCAATCAAACTCTTTGCATTTCCACACTGGTGTTTACGAATTCAAAGATAATGTGAAATAAATCAAGAACGGCAATTGATTTCCAATAAATAAAAAGGTAATCTCTCGTTGAACTAACTAATGTGGTCACCTTTAGCAACAAGCTTTTTATAAAGCACAAAGAATGTTTTAATGATTTTGAATAATATTCGAAGGTGCACTCGATGAACTCGAGTCTCCTAACGTGGTTTCCCATGTCCATTTCTCAAATTACGAAAGAGGACATAATCTCATCCTCCATTTCAACAATCCCATCCTAACGTGGTTTCCATGTCCATTTCACATTTTTTATATATAAATGAAACAAGTATATAGCAACCACAATGTTAACACTACCCCTAACATTAGCCGACAAATCACATCAATTTCTATTCATTTTCTATCAAACGCAATCTCGCCAATTCACATTACACTCAAATCATATATCATCAAAAGTCTCGAAATTCAAAATCAACACCAATACCACGTAGTTCAACAGACAAATCAAGATCCTAACTTACTCGCATAGACAAAGCTTACGTCCAAACAATAAAAATAAGCACAAGGGCACATCATTAAGCATACAAACTATATATGAAACTCACACAAACGAGTAAATATCCCCACACTTAAATCGAAAACTCTCCCCTGCTCAAAACATAAAAAGCTCAAATGAACATGAGGATGATACTTCCCGATAATCCGATTTAATGCCTGTAGAGTGGAGCATCACGGCTTCATCTCATTGTCGACAACTTTCCAAACGAGCAAAACAAACTCAACGACAACAGATAGATCAAAGAACAACGAAACCGCATAAAAAAAAAAAAAAAAAAAGCAATAAAAATCAGGTAAACTCCACGTAGTACTCCATTTAACGTCGTGAGTCCCGACTTATTCCGCCGACAACGGACTATCCATAGTCCTTCAACCGCAGGAATATCTTCTCGACCAAAGCATCGATGAACCTTATAAGCATAAAGGACAAGAAGGAAGCAGATAGTAAATCGCTTAAGCTCAAATCAAACATCCTACTCTCCCAAGAGAAATAGATATTTCAACCCCAAAGCACAATACTTTGGAATTAGATGTGTATATTATAGATGTTACCTCAACCTTGTCCTTACTTTGTCCTCCTCGGGAACATATACTCAATGGTTGAGGCGCTCTTCCACTTCCAGAGTGAGCTTGACATGCTTGTAACCTCACATGCCAACTCTTTCTTCGTCTCTCATCCCTCCAAGCGCTGATTGTTCTTTCACCTCCAGAGCGGGCGCTGCATGCTATTAACTTCATTTGCCCACTCTTCCTCGCTTTCCACCTCCTCTAATTGCAAGAACTCATCAGAGTCTCCCACCCCATTCTCAACAATCGAGTCACTTTCAAGAAAAGGACCGCCGTAGTCGATCCGGCGTGAAAAGGTATGATGTCATTTTCCTCGCTTCCACCTCATATGGTTGCAGACTGCCGGTGCCTCTCCAACCCTATTCAAGAATTGGAAGTTCACTCTCACATCGCCGCAATGTCGCCTCACAGCATGATTAGTCGCACCATTTTCATCTCTACATCTAAGTGCGTTATGAACATCCATTTCGAATGGATCACTATTTTTGAGCGAAAGCACACTCCCAACTGGCCGAGGTGGACGCGGCCGCTAGGGTACCGCTATGGACGGGCCGGGCCACGGGATGAATAACCGAGGTCGAGGTGGTTGTTTTGGACTATATCGCGACGAGGTGGTTGCTCCCGCAGGATTGTAAGCTCGATCCTCATACGCGTGGAGGTGGTTGGTCCCAAGAAGATTGTAGGCTTGTTGCTCATCAAGTTGTGGGTTCCAATATTACGGGTCGGGTTGTGGAGGCGGTCGCTGCTGGATCCCAACATCCCAAATCAGTCAAGTATTCCACCCCAACAATATTGTTGCTCATAAACTCATGCGGATATCCTCGTATAGTTTAACCGGGCCCTTCTTCATAAAGGAGTTGCCCAATCACGACGACCTTTCCTCCCCACTGCTTGCCCATATTCGCATTGTCGGTAACCCTGCATTAAAATACACCAACTACAAAAACAGGATCACACGCACCGGGGGGAGAAAATAACAAAAAGAACAAAAAGAAACACATAAAATAAACAACACAAACAATATGCCTAAAGTTTTCCTTTAAACGGCGCCAAAATTTGTTTCAATCAAAAGTATAATCTTAATTGACTCTAATCGAATGAGGTGTTATAGTAGGAAAGTTACCCTAGTCGCTCTCAAGGAAAACTTAACAGGCCATTGTTCGTCGCATACGTAAAGCGATTAAATCCTAACACTCTAATACCAACGGGGTTGGAACATGCAGAATCAAAATACAGAAATAAACAAAGATCCTAAGCTAGGGGTTGTCAATCCCGAGCTAAACTAATAAAGCAATAAATCTAAACTAGAGTTGTCAATCCCTAGTCGAACTATAAAAGCGATAAATCAAAGCGATAAACAAAAGCATATGCAATTCTATTATTCATGTGGTTTGTCAATCCTAATCTAAATCTAATTGCACATAAACTATATCTATCAATCATCCAACAAGAACTTGAAATAATCGAAGCACGTAAATCATTAAGCAAATTAAATCAACAATAATCTCACAATATAAATTGTATCCAACAATAATCATGAATCAAGAAGTCACAAGGAATGAAAAGTAAAGAGTATTCCAACATAAATCGAAAGCGTAAATCGAAAGGAATGAAAACAAGAAATAGAACTCTAACTGTTGTTATCTCGTCAGATCGCCGCTCAAGGATCCCTAAGAATGCTTAAGAGAAGTTTACAGCCGCGTGAAAAGAATCGAGAAAACGCGACCCTAGATCGATGACCTAACGCGCATATATATAATAATGAAAGCCAGCGCGGACGGACCCAAACGCGGACGCGCTAGTCTCGACGACGCCGCAGACCGGACGGACCCAAACGCCGGACGCAAGGAGTTGCGGAAGGAAAACGCGCGAAGCATGGCGCCGGGCGAAGCCGGGTACTTCGCACGGACGGGCGCGGGCGCGAGAAGCGGGCGCTGCACGGCGAGCGCTGGTGGAGAAAGCGCAGGTTAGCGGACGCCGCTTCCGCGCGCAGACGGAGGCGACGCTGGCGTGTTGAACGCGCGCGGACGCGCTGCACGGATGAGCAAGCGCCACCGAGCACGCGAGCAAGATTGCGAACGCGCGCTTGGAGTGAGCACCGGCTGGGTGGACGAGCGATGGGACGTGCGGGACGAGGGTGTGCGGACGATGGGCGTGGGGCGCGGGCGCTCGTGCACGCACGTGCGCGACTTCGACGTTTGGCTCCATTCTCTCGCGTCCGATCTCCGAATCCCGATCCGCTTGCGCCTATGAACTCCTATCGAAATGCTCTTCAATATATCTGATTCTTGGCACATCCAATTCATCCAATTTTAATGCCATTTTTCTACAAAACATCGAAACAACGAAGTAAGTCCGAATCGATAAATACTAATCAAAACTACGGCATAAATAGGACAAACCATAGAAAATGACACGTAAAACAAAACCAAGAATCAGCACAAATTCATACCAAACAACTCCCCCACACTTATCCATTTGCTTGTGCTCAAGCAAAGTCTATACTAATAAGAGTAGAAGAAAAACTCATGCAACTTAACCCTTAATCCAATCAATCAAACCTCTTTGCATTTCCCCCACACTTGGTGTTTACGAATTCAAAAATAATGTGAAATAAATCAAGAACGGCAATTGATTTCCAATAAATAAAAAGGTAATCTCGCCGCACTCTAACTCTCCGTTAAAGTAACTAACTAATGTGGTCACCTTTAGCAACAAGTTTCTTTTATAAAGCACAAAGAATGTTTTAACAGATTTTGAATAATATTCGAAAGGTGCACTCGATGAACTCGAGTCTCCTAACGTGGTTTCTCATGTCCATTTCTCAAATTACGAGAAAGAGGACATAATCCCATCCTCCATTTCAACAATCTCAACAAAATACCTGAGCTTTCATTCTCCTTCTTTCTTCTTTTTTCACATTTTTTTATATATAAAATGAAACAAGTATATAGCAACCACAATGTTAACACTACCCCGACATTATCCGGACAAATCACATCAATTTCCTATTCATTTTCTATCAAACGCAATCTCGCCAATTCACATTACACTCAAATCATATATCACCAAAAGTCTCGAAAATTCAAAATCGGTTTGACCAATACCACGTAGTTCAACATGACAAATCAAGATCCTAACTTACTCGCATAGACAAAGCTTACGTCCAAACAATAAAAATAAGCACAAGGCACATCATTAAGCATACAAAACTATATATTAAACGCACACAAACCGAGTAAATATCCCCACACTTAAATCGAACATCGTCCCAGGTGCTCAAAACATAAAAGCTCAAATGACCATAGAGGATGATATCACGATAATCGATTTAACAAAGCTACTGTAGAGTTGGAGCATCACGGCTTCATCGCATTGTCGACAACTTT
This sequence comes from Salvia rosmarinus, assembly GCA_036937905.1. Lineage (NCBI taxonomy): Eukaryota > Viridiplantae > Streptophyta > Magnoliopsida > Lamiales > Lamiaceae > Salvia > Salvia rosmarinus. Next base: position 69,308,517 of record CM072815.1, on the reverse strand, counting down.
CCAAATCTGAGCAAAACAAACTCAACGACAACAGATAGATCAAAGAACAACGAAACAAGACAAAACAAAACAAAAAGAAAAAGAAAGAAACAGATAGATCAAAGAACAACGAAACAAGACAAGACAAATTTGAGCTTGTATACAATGTTTCGTTACCACTATTACAATCTCCTATCCGATTTGATTATTTGATCGCATATATATGTGTCCCCTTATCTCATAAATAAGTTAGATCACACAGCGTGCGTAAGATCACGTAAGTCCGTATGATTGGTCAAGCTTAACGAGATATAAAAGTTTCACAAATGAGACAACTTGAGGACGAGTTGTCAAGATAGTCGCGGATAGATAAGAAGTGACTTGACTCGGCCGCTTATCTATGGTGGTACGCCTCGACGTATCAAGGATCACGTCGAGATGAGTTCTTCTATCTCGACCATCGTGAAAAACCTAGATCTCGTGATTTACGATGATCTAAACCTCGATAAGGTATTAGATGAGTATGAGTTGTCACCATCACTTCGACTTGTTACGGGTGAGGGTTATATGTTCTAACCCAATATTCTCCGCATTGGCGTGGTGGCGGTTTGATGTCATGCTAGTTATCTCATCGAGTCACCGTATCCGCTAGGACGATGACGCCCTTTAAGCGAAATTCAAAGGTTTATTGTACTAAACCCCGCAGTTGAGTTAGCTCAAGTACAATAATAAGGTTGAGTGGTACTACTTATGAATGAAGATATTAATTATTTTGCAATGTAATGCTATAAATAATTAATGGATGTTCGATATCTTAAATACGGGGATTCGTAATGTCTAAGTGCAAGCCCGACTCAACTTCGGTAATAAAGGGTAAGTCAAGATTTATTCTCTAGTGGCATGAATAAATGTTTAGAAATTAATTTATGTTCGGGAAACATAAGATAATTAATTTATTTGAGGCCCATCTTTATTCCTGCATTTGATCCCCGGCCGCCCATCCAGCCCGTAAGCTAGGCAAAATCGGCGCCCTATGCTCTACAAGGCAAGGATTTGATTCTCTTTATCCTATAAGGATATTATTATATTTATGGATATGCATAGATCCTTTCCATATAAGATTATGGTAATAATCCTTTCCATAAAGGTTTATGGTAATTTCCATATGGGATTATGGTAATTTCCATAAAGGATTATGGTATTTTCCATATGGGATTATGGTAATTTTCATATAGGATTATGGTAATTTTCATATGGGATTATGGTAATTTCCATATGTGATTATGGTAATGCATTATAAATATGAGGTAAGAGATTAAATCTAGGTTAATGATTAATAATCATCATCATTATTTTCGAGAATTTGAGGTTCATCCTTTAGAGATTTTCAAAATTCTTGAGAGCTTGAGGGTGATTTTCCGCCGCTCTCCATAGATCGCCCTCACCGACGCCGAGATCGGGCAACCGGATACAAATACCGTAAGGTCAAAGCACGAGTCTCGATCCATTCCGCCTCGACAGATTCAAAGGTAAACACGAAAACCCCAACGTGTTGCAATTAATTATATAGGTGCATGCTAGGTATATAATCAATGTATGGTGAATTAAACATCCAAGATAGATCCTCCGGGCGAGGCTAAACCTAGTTTTCCCATCACGACTCATCTCATGGATAGTCTTGATCGCTTGGGAGGAGGTATTGATAGCGGCCAAGGTCGATATCATCCTCAATACACCGCCCAAGTCTTTGAGAACTGCAGGAATGCGATCATGAGCAAGACCGAGTATACACTTAGTCGGGCTTGCTCAATGATCTCGTCATGGGCTGAAGGAGCATGGGCAAAGGAGCACATGCTCGCTAGCACATCTAAGGCCCAAATTTTCCGCTGCAAAATGGAAAAGAAAAGGGCACCAAAGGTGGTAGGGCAAGGGAAATAGTGGGAGTAATGGGAGCAAGAACATGGTCACACCGGAGGACGTGAAGAAGTTTCAAGCGAGGCGCAAGTGCTTCAAGCGCGGTAAGACGGGCATCAGGCTAAGTGCCCTATGCTCAGGCTCAAGGTACGCCTTGCTTTAGTAACGGAAACATGTTTAGCAACTTGTTCTACCGATTCTGGGTAGTAGACACGGCGCGATCGATCATGTTTGTTACACCTGCGGGTTCCCGCGACAAGGAGTGAGTAATGGCGAGATAACGATCTCCATGGGCAACGCGCGAAAGTCGAGGCCATTGCAATGGAGATGTTACTTTATGTTTTGAGAGAAAAGTTTTAGTTTTAAAAGACGCTTTATATGTGCCGATTTTCATGAACCTTGTTTCGCTTTCAAACTATTTACTCATGGATATTCCGTTATTTTTGATAGTGGTGTTTCTATCATAAGAAATGACGGGTTATCTCGGTTGTACTTTATATAATTCGCTTTATACTATTTCTCAAAACATAATACCAATAACTATGTTGCATCTTCTTCAAACCCTAGAAAGAGAAAGTTTCTTCGCAGATGACACCACATTTCTCATCTTAGATTAGGTCACATCAATCTAAATAGGATCGAAAGACCGCTAAGAATGGAGCGTTGGGTAATCTAACGCCATTCGCTCCCGCATCATGAATCCTATATAGAAGGTAAGATGTCAACTGCACCCTTCAAAGCAAAGGGTTATAGAGCCAAAGAAATGTTAGAGTTAGTCCATTTCGACTGTGGACCGATGTCCACACAAGCTCGTAGAGGGTACGGTATTTTGTCACTTTCATTAACGACACTCAAGGTACGGACACGATACCGCTTCACCAAGAAGTCCGAATGCTTTGAGAAATTCAAAGAGTTTAAGGCGAAGTGGAGACGAAGCTTGGTAAGAGTATCAAGTCATCGGTCCGATCGCTGCATGGCGCAATACCTCAAGAACGAGTTCATGGACTATCTAGTGAAGTATGGGATTACCTCCAACAAGATTTCACCGGCACACCACAAAGAAATGGTGTGTCGAGCCAAGAAATAGGATTCTTTTGGAAATGGTTAGATCAATGATGAGTTATGCAACATCGCTTATTTCGCTCGGGGTATGCCTTAGAAACGGCGGCATACTTGCTAAATCTAGTACCATCCAAGTCACCGAAAAGACCCTTTCGAGTTGTGGTTTGGCGCAAGCCCGCTTTAAGCCACATAAGGATATGGGGCCCAAAGACACGTCAGTCAACAAGAAGGTCGATGTTGGAGGCTATATCCGACGCAAGGTCGCTTATCGATATCCTAGAGGAACGAAGGTGGTTTATTCTATAGTCCTAAGGATCAAGGTCATTATTAAGACTAATGCCCGATTCTTAGAAGAGGATTATATGAAGAATCAAAAGTCCAAAGTTGAAATCATTCTTCAAGAATTAGAAGATGATCGTATTCCGCCACCGACAGGCTAAAGGTACGAGATGTCGAGTCTAGTGGAAGGGATCGACACCGATACTTCAAGAAATTGAAGTGGGTCGAGTTCCACCGAGATACCGACCGCATGTGGTACCTACCCAAAGAAGTTGTGCAAGATAGAGAACCACAAGTTTCGCACCCACCGCTGCCATAGGGCCTGTGAGAACCTCGTCAGAGTGGGAGGGTTGTTCGTCAACCCGAGCGATTTATGTTCGTGGGAGAATCTTCTGATTTAGTCCTGTGAAACGAACAGCAATAATCGACCCATGGACATACAAAGAGGCGATATAGACATTGATGCAAGATTATGGCACACCGCTATGGACTTAGAAATAGAGTCCATAACGGCCATGGATGTATATGAAAAGACACTCTACCGGATGGCAAGGAAGTCATAGGCGTAAGTGGATATAAAAGGAAGAGATTCCGATGGAGAGGTTTCGCTTTAAAGCCAGGCTAGTGGCTAAAGGGTACACTCGCATTGAGGGCATCGATTTCGACGAGACCTTTTCGCCTCAGAGCAATGCTCAAGTCCATCGTAATTCTTCCGCCGTAGTACCACTCAACCCAGAGGTTTGGCAATGATGTTAAACCGCTTAAACGGTTACCTGAGGAAGGTAGAGACATCTATATGCAAAGAACCCGAAGGTTATGTGGTAAAGTGAAGAGCATCTAGTATGAAAGCTTAAGAAGTCCATTTACGGACTTAAGCAGCCTCCGATCATGGAACTTACGCTTTGACGAGGTGGTAAAGTCCTATAGATTTACCCAGCCGCTCAGCGAGATTTGTGTATCGGTTAGATGTCAACGGTGATGTGGTATTTCGCACTTTATGTAGATGACATTCTTCTAGTCGGCAACAACGTGAAGTCAAGTATCGATCGAAAGAGTCATTATCCGATCAGCTTCAAATGAAAGACTTAGGAGATGCAGCAGACATTCTGGGATCAAGGTTTACCGAGATCGCAAGAAGAAAATGTTGAGCTTATCTCGTGCGCCTTACATCGACACCGTGATTACTGTTTTAGTATGCATCGCCAAGAAAGGATTGCTACCTTCGTATACGGCGCTCCTTTATCAGACAAAGCAGCCACCCATGATCGCTAAGGAGATAGAAAATGAGACAAGTTCCTCACGCCTCCGTAGGAAGTCTCATGTACACAATGCTATGCACGAGGCCCCGATATCTCGCTATGCGGTAGTATAGTAGCTAGATATCAATCTAACCCCTCGACAAGCTCATCGATCGCAAGAAGCATATACCAAGCACCAAAAGGACTCGAGATTATAGGCTAGTTTACCATGCGATAGTCTAATGCCTTAGGGTTATGCACTGGATTTCCATCGTGACCGTGATGTAATACCCTACGTAATTAAATGCCAAATTACTGTATTTAAAACCCGTAAATCAAAATTTCACGAGATATTCAATCGAAATTATATCGAATAATGACTTGATTAATTACGAAGGAATGAATTCTATGTTATATTCACCGAGATTTGTGAATCAAAGAATAGAATATTATAAAGTGTATCGGCAAGATTATTTTAACGCCGATCGCAGATCGATAGTTAAAATTTCATGATATTTTCTAAGCAAATAAGCTTAGAATTAAATTCCATTATTAATGGAATAATTTAATAAAGTGATTACGAATTTATTACGACAATTTCGAGATGAGTCGATAATGAACGCTTTTGCAACGCTTTTCAAACGTTAACGCTTAGAGACTAAATGAAAAGCGAGTTTAATGATCAAGGAATTATAGAAATTAATTTCCTATGATTATGATATGTAATTACAGAATTATTAAGCATTAAATCAATGCTAGATCAACAAGAATTGATAGTGACCAATTTTTCAAACGCTCAAAACCCTAATTTTCGAACTCGATTTTTATCGCATAAAATGATGTCATTAATTTATCCTATGATACTATTTATCATCTAAACTATATGAGTATAACATATATCAATATTTGGCATGTAAAATAAAATTGGACCCATTGGTAATGTAATAGCCGAAAACTATACACTTATGTGTACAAGTTTATCTTGTTGATTTTCCTATTACATGTATCTAAGTGACATGGGATTAATTATAACCTAACTACACTATTAAAATCTGATATATATACATATATATGTGCACAATTTCGTGCATATGTGTGTGGTGTATAGTATAATAGGTGTGTGTGCATGTGAAGACAAGTATCACCCATGCAAGGCCACGGGACAACACTTGTCACCCCTAAGCAACCACCCCACCTCTCTACCACCACACAACCCTCCCCCAAATTCATATTGCAGTCGTCCCCTCCTCCACTCCTCTCTCTCTCACTCCATCTCCTACAATGGAGACCCTTTTCCACTATAGCTAAACTGAAAACTGGAAGTTGCTGCACGAACAGTAGATTGTGGAATTTATATGACTAAGTTACAGTTGTCAGATGAAGGTGAAATTTAAGTATGTTTATACTAAGCATGAATAGTATATATGTATAACATTTCAAGTCGATCTGATGTGTTTTACTATTTATTTATATTTTTCAAAACCACTGCACAAAACTGTGAAATTTTCAATGTTCATCACCCACGGTTCATAATCTTTGTTCTGAGTTTGGCTAATGGTAAAACTCTAAAATTTGGCATAAGAATAATTCAGCATGTCTAGAAGATGTATGTAAATTTTCAGAATTTTATAAAAATGTTTACTATTTATTACAGATTTTACAAGCTAACTGCACAAAAACCGTCACTGTAGCGATAGCTTTTGGTAAAATATTTTTAGCTCCCAATCTATTGTGAATCATTGAGTGAGGTTTTTTCTGGATTAAACTAGACTTAAGTGGATTTTCAATATGATTGGTTGTATTCCCAGATTCCTTATAATAAACTCACGGTGAATTTTTAAAGTTGATACATTACAGTATGCTTTTTGGACAAACTGCCTTAGTGAATTTTTTCATGTAATTGGCTGTTCGAGTATGACATTTACGTGAGATGTTCAAGCCGTTTGTAGTCCGATTTGGACTTGGGTTTCTTCATAAGAAATGTTCCGCACCATGTCTAGTTATGATCTGGAAAGTTTTATCCCAAACCAAGTTTTATAGGTATACCTTTCATCGACCCAAAGTCACCTACCTGAAACCGTACATTTCAACTAGTCAACTTTGGGCATATGTATTGCTCGATGCCGATATTTTCCAAGTATGGTCTTCATGAAATATGTAGTTCTTGTTACAAGGTTTCAAATTGGTAGCCTGCATCCATTTTGGCATTGTGAGTCAAAAGTTACGAGCCTCGCAAAACCCTCATTGTTAAGCTAACACCGAAATTTCTAAAAATTTTCTAAGTATAGAAGTCAGTTTGAGTTGCCCACTTTGAGACCCTATATCTCCGTAACCACGACTCTTTGGATTTAATTCTTCTTAGAACTTGTATTACATGTTTACGTGTTTCAGAATATATCTTTGTGACCATACACGATTCTCGAATCGAGAGTTATGAATCGTCAAAGTACGCCACTGGGTTCTTTCAAACTGCTTTTGTTGAAATTAAACACTTAAAAATTTGACTAAGTGTTGGAACCCCTATGTGAAATATGCCTTATGTGAATAGGGTGATGATCGATTGTTATATGGATGATATTAATACATATTAATGACAATAAGTGTATAATAATACACTATATGAATTTAGAAATTTTTTTTGGAAATCATTGGTAATTTTAAGGATTACCGAGAGCATTAAAGGAATTATAAGGATTTTAAATCCTTTCTAATTAAGAGTAATAATATATTATATGTCTAAATATTATTTTGGACATATTTGGGATTTATAAAATTTTATAAACGTAGATCACTATGTTTATAACGAAACGTTATATTTAATAACGTTATAAATGAATAATAAGGATTTATGGATAAATGAATTAATATTTAAGAAATATATTAATAAAGTTCATCGATTTACGTGACAAATCGAGAATTAAGACTTTACAAAAAGAAATCGATTGGAAATCGATTTATAACATGAATTAGTAAGAAATTACAATTGAAAGTCAAAATTGTTGACTTTTAAAGTCAACGTACGAAATACGTTCGATAAATACGCTAATACGCGTAAGGTGCACTAATTAGGTAAGAAACCTCATTAGTAAGAAAAGATTTCATAATTGAAACTTATATCGAGAAACGTATAACACGCCGAACGCTTAAACCGAAGGTTAAACGACACGATTAAACGTGTCTCAAGAACGAGAACTATTCAATTGAAATACGAATTGAAAAGCGATCGAATTCATTAAGAATTCAGTTTATATCGATATAGAATATCGAAATTATTCTAGACTTTGAGAGTCTCCGTAAACGCGAACGACATATCAAAACATCGCTTTTACGTAGCGGTGTGGACGCGACGCCGACGGCCGGACGCCGACGAATACTCAAGTTTAAGACGAACAATAGTCCGTGGGCTTTACTCTACTCAAAATATAATGCTTCCAAATATTTAATTACGATGCTTATTTCAACTGCTGATAAAATGTTTACAAGATTACCGCCAAAATATTTATGTTTTGTGTATGTATCCTATCCATGAGATGTTATGAGATGTTATGAAATGTTATGAATGTTGTTGGGTCGCTCCCAACTTATGAATGAAAATCGATATCGGATCCTATGCCGAAGGACAATACCGGCTAAGATTAACGTGTACACTAAGGTGATCGTCGTTGTAAGGACAATTCACGGCCGGTCACGGCGTCGTCGAGGGAGGCCTCCTTCACGACGTTCGACTATGATGTTACGATGAAAGGATGTTAAGGGATATGGATCATACACACCAGAAAAATGCCTGGCCAGGCGATGATTTTTGAGAAATGATGAAATGATTTAGTAAGACAAGCATTTCAACTAAAACTCTTGTGTTTACCATGATGTGGCGAGGTAATCTTCAAATGATAAAATATTTTCGCATGAGTCCACCGAGTGCATTCTTGTACTCACCGCATGTTTGTTTTAAATGTACAAGTTGAGCGATGATGGATGGAGCAGTGTTGAGCAATAGGATTATTGTCGTTGAAAAGTTTATACCTTGATAGTACATCGTCATATGTACTTATCACATGTCTTCACGCAAGAACCTAAAATTTATGTACTAAAGTCCAAGAATATACTTGACATATGTTTTACAGTTTATTGTTAAAAAGAATCTCCCTGTATAATTATCCATGTTTAGAGTTACAATCCCTTTTAAATCGTACTTAGGATTTAGGGGTTGTGACAGAGTGGTATCAGAGCGGTTCGCTCTTGAACCTAAAATCTCCTTTAGGGTTAAGTCTAGATTGAGTCATTAGACTTCTAGAGATCAGCTGACAATGCTCAACACTCCATCACATCAAGCTCAACCGAAATGAGGTAAATGACTCTTTTTTCAAAGTTTTGAAAATTAGCCTGGCCAAGACGAATGTTTATGAAATTATTTTTCTCGGTTTGAAAACGAAAAGTTTGAAAGTGAAACAAAATTTTATCAAGTGAAATGAAAGCTATGAGAAAGGTTGAGAATGAACGTTGTGACAAATGATTTGTCAAGAAAGTTATGAAAAGAAGGAGGATATAAGAAAGATGATGACAATGATATGAGAAAGTTTTGGCATGATATGCCAAAGATGAAATGTTCAATTTCTCGAATGTAATAAGGGTTCATTATTATGAACAAAGTTATGATTATTCATGTTTTAAAATGATTGAGATTGACATTTATTTGTCAAATACGATATGTTGAATTCTTGAAATTAAACGAAATACATGCGTAAATGAGCTACGCATTTAATATTTGAAGTTTTACTTCAAACCACAAAGTTGATTATGATGATGAGCATGCTAGTTCAAACAGTAACATAGACTTCATAGGACGATGATCCATTTTACGAAAAGAACACATAGAAGTAAGAATTTCCTTCAATTACAAGAACAAGATTAGTGATGGATTTGAGAACTTCATTCCATCTTGAGTGAAGAAAAGTGAAAGATTTATACGAAATTGTTCGACCTCGACATGTGCGATCGCCGACTTCGAAATCGGCATTTATAACATCGCCTTTGACATGTCGACCGGGTAGTTTATCCGACCGGTGTCGGCAATATTCTGTACTACCGGCATCGGTAACGGCATGCACGACCTGGTGTCGGCATCGCTTATGACCTCGGCGCGAACGCGTGTAAATTTCTCCGCACTCACGCAGTGATTATGTTTTGACTGCGTTCTCGGTCGTGTGAACTCCGATTTATGTACGGTTTTCGCTCACGTGCTCCTAATGCACTGTACTTCATTTCTTATGAAGGACCAAATCCTGATTCCTACCCGAATTCACGAGAATCAGTTGAAGTTAGATCTATGATCCAGATAGAGTAAGAACGTTATAGTATGATACTGAATCCTAGAATGTTACTAAGAAAGTAAGATCTTCAATAATACAAGTAGAACCTTGACATACATGAGAACTTTGTTGATGACCTATTACGGTATATGAGTTTTCAAAATTCTATTTGTTACCCAATTTACGTCATTGAGTTTAACTCTACGACCTAGTTCCAATTGAGAATTCATTCGAGTTTCTCACTTTTTCTCAAGAAAATTTCCAAACCCAAAAAAATTTACAATGTGTCATTTTGAACCCAAAGCCTTATGTGATCGAGAATATAATTGTGACGGTCCGCCAGCCCATATGAACAAAGAAATCTCAAGAGTCGTCATTCGGTCTTCGACCCTAGATCCCCATTTCTTCAAATTCAAAGAGCATATTGATTCAAACATTGAAAAGATGTTATCTTGATGGGTGAGACAAGACTCCAGTAAGTAGTCGTGATAATTTCTTCTCGACTCTTGAAACCATCAAGTAAGATGAAAGTTGACTTACCTTGTCACCTAAGAGCGAATTAGTAAAGCGATAAATGTCGGCATGAAATAGGTTAACTTATCTCACCATCTAAAAGTTTCAGATCAAGTAAAGTGATAGACATGAAGAAATTATGATGTAAAGAAAATCTCGAGAGGCGAGATATTCTTCCTATGGCACACATGATGTGATGACCTTTGATGGGCTTAACAAAGAATGATAACAAAGAAGTTATACCATCATACGACTATTATGATAACAAAGTTATGAATAAGATACTCTTTAGCATTGAATGCAAAGAGTAAAAGTAAAGAAAAGTATATGATACCTGTAGGATATGAATTTTCCTTATTATGTCATGACGAGAGCGATTAGAACTTATCTTTAAGATAGTTGGATGTCTATGAAACCTCGTTAGTAGGTTGGACATGTTTAAAAAGAATGAAGATGCAGACAAGATATTCTTTTCAAAGAATATATATATATATAAAGAAGTGATAGCATCCCGAAAATAGATCTTTCGCCTTATACCTCGAATCAATGAGATTATGCTTGAGCATAATCGATTCCAAGTAATTGAAACTCGGTTGGACGAATGATAATAAGATTTAGAGATCATAATCTTTGAGATGTGTGAATAGCTAGGATATCCCTAGCATGTAAATCAAATATGGAGGAAATATCTCCAAGGCCAAGACATGGAAATAAGATGCTTAGAATTTAAGTTATGGAGTACGAATGTACTATCCTACCAAGCCATATGACGATGATAACGGTTCTAGTCCTGAAAGTGGGAACCAAGTATAACGAAAGTAAGATTACTTTCATACCCATGCTCAAGAAAATGGACAAAAGTCAAAAACAATAGAAGAAATTACGAACTATACAAGTAGATAGTTCATGATATGACATAAGCTTCAGAAATGTTATGACTTCGATGAGTAAGGTAATTTCTTTGAAGTAAAGAAATAGATTCATTATTTTGAAATAAATCTTAATACCCTAAGTTATGATCACCAAAACGCTTGTCTTGTGTAACTTAATAGTTAACAAGCAAGATAGCTTCTATAGATCTTGCAAAGGAAATACATCCAAGAGAACACGTGAAGAGATTCACATTAAGGACTTTAAGGTGAATCCAATTGAACGATTATCCTCATACTTTTAGGAAGATCAATAAAATGGGATATTAAGTATCTCTAACATGGGAATGAAGCATTCATTGAATGTCGAAAAAATGGTAAAGATATTTGATGTCAAGGCAAAAGTATAATACATCCCGAAAGGGACAAAGGATTTTATCTTATGCAAAATTTCATGATGAATCAATAAAAGATTAAGAAGAAATGACGATATCCAAAAGGGATATTACGAACGATGGCACTAAATGACAAGACAAGGATTTCTCCGAAAAGAGTTCAAAGTAAGGATATATGAGAAATATATTTCTAAGATCGATAAAATGAAAAAGGGAATTAAATCATTCATACTGGATTAGGAATGAATGATAGTAATAGAGACATGAAGATCTCTACGATAAGATTTAATTATCGAAATATCAATATCAAAGGATAGGTTGATGTAGACCTAACCACGAATGCTATTGGTAAAAGCATAACGATACGAATACCCGAGAAGCATAGGGTGAATGAGGCAATAGAAGACCATAGCAAGGGAACATAATGTCCCAATGGAAAGGACAATGACATATGAAATAGACATTTACTTGAATAAACGGAAGACCGCTGACCAAAGCTATACTTCACACCGAAAACAGATCAAACAGAACCAAAAGGCAGGATAGGTGTGAGGAAAATTTCTCAGAATACCTGTAAGATCTTGTTCGATATAGGTGCTTCTCTTTTTAACATCGCACAAGTGTGCGTAGAAGCGATAGAACCCAATTCAGGGTAAGCGAATCAAGAAATGAAAATCCCCTTACCTATACGAGAATTTTGACCATCGCAAGTGTTACTTAAGCTCGAAATTGAACCTAGAATCGCCTAAAGTTCTATCCAATGATTTGGATCATTATATCTATGTGGAACGAGATATAATTTTAGAGACAAGAAGTTTCGAAATGGTTGTCATTCATGTGATTAGTGACTGGCCTAGCCTTTTCGTTAGGGGTTTTACATGACGTAATATCAAGACCACCGTCGCCTATGCGAATATCTTTAAGGCAACATACGATCAAGATGTAAACGAAATGAGTATTAAGATAAGTGTCATGAGTCGTGTCACAAGTAGTCTACAGTGTTATATACGCCTTAAGGTGTATAATTCATTAAGAGATCCTTCTTATTAAAAAATTCCCTCCATTGCTTAATTTAAGTCGGACTTATCTAGAACTATATGTTTACAGATGGCAAGAAAAGGGGTCTGACGAGTAAAAACAAAAAACAAAGGGAGTTAACCCCAAGGCCTACAAGGTTATAACTCACACGAGCATATCGGCTCTTTTAATATGAACTAGAATGAATTTAGAACAGCTTTTGGAGAAAAATTTTGCACCTCGGATGGATACTCGTAACTATAGAGTGTCAAATGAGGATGGTACCCAACGACGTATCTATCATTTGCCAACAGATTGGCAGAATTTTTGCAAAAGAAGTATCTAGAGAATATTTTCTCCATGATAAAAATTCCAAAACCTGGACAGACTTACCAGGATTTGTCAACAGGCTGACGTATACATATAATGCGTAGGGAACGACACCTACGAGTACTTGTCCTCGACCTCAACAAGTTACACCGTGCGGTACAAAGGAACGATTGTACCATGATATTCCAAACGCCGCCCACGTCCCGTGCCATCAATGGTACCAGAAAGAGACGAGAAGGCAAAAGGACAAAATCTTATCGCCTCATGGATTAGGAGAATTACCGCTACCGACCCAACCATACTTTCGATAAAAGTAACACCAACTTCTAGTATTGAAGAAGAAACGGGAGCGACTTGACCCGGCTCGAAAGAGAATGATCGTCGTGAGTATGAAGCAAAACGCATTGGAGAAAGGCAAGTTTCCAGGAGAGTACGACTCGACAAAGGTCATTCAAAGACATAGAATCTTAGGATCATATAAGACTTATATGTAGATAATGGTTTATGATGAAAATGGTGTGATTAAGATATGTAAAATAAACGTAGTTTGGAAATTTTGTGAATATGTTAATAAAGTGTCAAAACTTTGAGTGTAAAAACTAGACGCCAGAATCGGTCACCAAGAGACCGACCGTAAGTAATGTATGAAAAGTCCTCACCGAGGCATTATGATGTAATATTATATGGTCTTGAAGAATGGTATCCAAATACGGAAATGAATTGTTCAATAAAATATGGTTACTATGAGATAATAGTTACGCCATTCGACTAACCAATGCACCACCCTGCTCATGAACCTCAAAATCGAGTGTTTCACACATACCTAGATAATTTTCATCTCAATCCTCATGGATGATGTTCTTATCTATTCAAATGACGAGAAAGAACATAAAGAAAATCGAAGGGCTGTCTTACGACTTTTAAGAGTCGGGCAAATTATGTCAAATGCAGTTTTGTAAATTTCGGCTTAAAAGAGAAATATTCCTCAAACACATAGTGTCTTTAGAAGAAAAAATGTAACCGACAAAGGACAAAACAATTAAAGATGAAAGACGCCAATGACCTAAAATAAGATCGTGAATTTTATAGATTGATTAACTACTATTAGAGATCCATTAAAACTCTCTAAGGTAACAAGACCAATAAGATAGTTACCCCAAAATAGAATCAAAATTTACATGGATTAATAAAAGAAAGGCCATGTATTAATATGAGAAAGATAATAACTTATGCATCACAATGACTTAGGCCACATGAATATAATTTCCCAACTCATGACTTGAATAATAACAGAGGGTATAAATATCAAGTCTTGGAAATTTCACCCTATATCAATAAATTAAGAACCCTTCACAATTTACAATAGTTTGAACTTATTCTTCGAGCAAAGAAACGTGGATACGTGATAGGAAAGATGGCACGAATCAAGAAAAGATTATAATTGTGATAAATAATCACCTAAGGAAGGGTAATGTAGAATCTAATGCCTAAGATATAAAATTCAGTCTAAATCATGGTATGTCCTTATAGAAAAGGAAAACTCATTGAAAGATTAAGAAAACGAGAAAAGAATAGTCGGGCAATCGTGGACGAATGTAAGTAGTATTCCCACAACCAAGGTGAAATATGACTAAAAGAGAAATGAAGATGTGAATAGAATACAATTAAGATAAGGAATGGAGAGTCAAGGATTTTAAGGAGCGTTGACAATGTTACCGTTTAAAAGAGATATATACATATATTTTCAAGCACTAATAAGCTTAGAAATGAAACCAAGAATGAATTTCATGATCCTTCTCATACCGCCAACCGTGCATTATTAAGATGTATTATGATTTACGAAAAGTTAGATAGCAAGGAATAAAATGAGATATAACCATATTGTCGATCGCTTTCGCTACCAATAAGTAAATGCATTGTATCAAATGCCTTATAAGAGAGTATAATCTCTAGAACTACACGAATGAAAATAGAATGATATAGAAATAGATCTTATGATGATTTTACCAAAGTCATAAAGAAGTCGCACTACTATATGGCTAGTAGTGGATTGACTCGCCAATTATGTTTTGTCTCTGCTCATTCGGATGACTCATAGATCCGATAAGTTAGCTCACCGACATAAAGGAAATCGATATTTACAAGGAGTACCAAAACCTATCGCCTCAGATAGAGACTTCAAGAGTACCCCAGATTTTGAACTAACTCACAAAAGGAGTTAGATACGAGGTTAAGCCTTAACATAGATGTCCACCACGCATGTATAGACAATCGAGCGACAGCATGAACGCTTAAGGATACGATAGAACATAAGTGTTAAACCAAGATGCAAGTGAGAACGATTGTACCACTTGGTAAGTTTACGCACCACCATAGCTACCAAATAACGATCAATGTAGCCTTATGAGGCGACATGAAAGAAGTATCGACCACCACTTTATTGTAACAAAGTAGGTGAGCAAAGGTATAAAGTCCCGACGTTGTAAATGAAACGATTAAGATATCTCGCCAACGAGGCAAAGAATAAGAAAAGCTCGTGATGCATAAAAGTCTTACATCGTACGCCAGAACCCGAACCGCATTCTCGAATGCGAATTAAAGTTTCTTAAGATTTCTCCATCTAGAGGAATTCTAAGTTTAGATACAAGAATGTTGAGATCACGCTTTATAGGACCTTACGAGCTCCTAGCAATGATAGGCCTAGTAGCCTATAGCTTAGTACTTCCACCACATTTGGGGGAAAGTACGAAATGTTTTTCCACGTGTCGCAGTTAAGGAAATACGAAAATGACCCAATTCTCGTAAACCAACATGATGACGAGACCTTTGACTCAGATGAGTTATGATGAAAATCTACGACTAATTTGATCGTACGATTCAACGATTAAAGAAGCAAGTTCGGGTCTTTTAATGAAAATCCAATGGAAAAACCATGGACAAAATGAAAACACGTGGAAAGTTATGATGTTATGATGTTAAGATACCATAATTTATGAGGTATGCAAATTTCGGGACGAAATTTCTTTTAAGGGGGGGTAGGATGTAATACCCCGCAGAATTAAATGCCTAATTACGGTATTTAAAACCCGTAAATAAAAGTTTTCGCTGAGATATTCAATCAAAATGATATCGAATAATGACTTCGATTAATTACGAAGGAATGAATTCCTATGTTATATTCACCGAGATTTGTGAATCAAAGAATAGAATATTATAAAGTGTATTGGCAGTATTATTTTAACGTCGATCGCGTATCGATGGTTAAAATTCATGATATTTTCTAAGCAAATGAGCTTAGAATTAAATTATATTATTAATGGAATAATTTAATAAAGTGATTACGACTTTATTACGATAATTTCGAGATGAGTCGATAATGAACGTTTTGCAACGTTTTCAAACGTTAACGTTTAGAGACGAAATGAAAAGCGAGTTTAATGATCAAGGAATTATAGAAATTAATTTCCTATGATTATGATATGTAATTACAGTATTATTAAGCATTAAATCAATGCTAGATCAACAAGAATTGATAGTGACCAATTTTTCAAACGTTCGAAAACCCTAATTTTCGAACTCGATTTTTATCGCATAAAATGATGTCATTAATTTATCCTATGATATTATTTATCATCTAAACTATATGAGTATAACATATATCAATATTTGGCATGTAAAATAAAATTGGACCCATTGGTAATGTAATAGCCGAAAACTATACACTTATGTGTACAAGTTTATCTTGTTGATTTTTCCTATTACATGTATCTAAGTGACATGGGATTAATTATAACCTAACTACACTATTAAAATCTGATATATATACATATATATGTGCACAATTTCGTGCATATGTGTGTGGGTGTATAGTATAATAGGTGTGTGTGCATGTGAAGACAAGTATCACCCATGCAAGGCCATGGGACAACACTTGTCACCCCTAAGCAACCACCCCACCTCTCTACCACCACACAACCCCCCAAATTCAGATTGCAGTCGTCCCTTCCTCCTCTCCTCTCCTCTCCTCACTCCATCTCCTACAATGGAGACCCTTTTCCACTATAGCTAAACTGAAAACTGGAAGTTGCTGCACGAACAGTAGATTGTGGAATTTATTTGACTAAGTTACAGTGGTCAAATGAAGGTGAAATTTAAGTATGTTTATATTAAGCATGAATAGTATATATGAATAAAATTTCAAGTCGATCTGATGTGTTTTACTATTTTATTTATATTTTTCAAAACCACTGCATAAAACTGTGAAATTTGCCATGTTCATCACCCACGGTTCATAATCTTTGTTCCGAGTTTGGCTAATGGTAAAACTCTAAAATTTGGCATAAGAATAATTCAGCATGTCTAGAAGATGTATGTAAATTTTCAGAATTTTCAAAAAAATCTTACTATTTATTCCAGATTTTACAAGCTAACTGCACAAAAACCGTCACTGTAGCGATAGCTTGTGGTAAAATATTTTTAACTCCCAATCTATTGTGAATCATTGAGTGAGGTTTTTTCTGGATTAAATTAGACTTAAGTGGCTTTTCAATATGATTGATTGCATTCCCAGATTCCTTATAATGAACTCACGGTGAATTTTTAAAGTTGATACATTACAATAAGCTTTTTG
Source organism: Salvia rosmarinus (assembly GCA_036937905.1). Lineage (NCBI taxonomy): Eukaryota > Viridiplantae > Streptophyta > Magnoliopsida > Lamiales > Lamiaceae > Salvia > Salvia rosmarinus. Next base: position 69,290,982 of record CM072815.1, on the reverse strand, counting down.
GACAAACTGCCTTAGTTAATTTTTTCATGTAATAGGCTGTTCGAGTATGACTTTTACGTGAGATGTTCAAGCCGTTTGTAGTCCGATTTGGACTTGGGTTTCTTCATAAGAAATGTTCCTCACCATGTCTAGTTATGATCTGGAAAGTTTGATCCCAAACCAAGTTTTATAGGTATACCTTTCATCGACCCAAAGTCACCTACTGAAACCGTCCATTTCCAACTAGTCAACTTTGGGCTTATGTATTTCGATCGTCAGATATTTTCCAGTATGGTCTTCATGAAATATGTAGTTCCTGTTAGAAGGTTTCAAATTGGTAGCCTGCAGCCATTTTGGCATTGTGAGTCAAAGTTACGAGCCTCGCAAAACCCCTCGTCGTTAAGCTAAAACTGAAATTCAAAATTTTCTAGGTATAGAAGTCAGTTTGAGTTGCCCACTTTGAGACCCTATATCTCCAGAACCACGACTCTTTTGGATTTAATTCTTCTTAGAACTTGTAGTACATGTTTAGAGGTTTCAGAATATATCTTTGTGCGACCATCGTATTCTCGAATCGAGAGTTATGAATCGTCAAAGTACGCCACTGGGTTGTTTCAAACTGTTTTGCTGAAATTAAACACTTGAAAATTTGACTAAGTGTTGGAACCCCCTAGGTGAAATATGCCTTATGTGAATATGGTGATGATCGATTGTTATATGGATGATATTAATACATATTAATGACCATAAGTGTATAATAATACACTATATAAATTTAGAATTTTTTTTTGGAAATCATTGGTAATTTTAAGGATTACCGAGAGCATTAAAGGAATTATAAGGATTTTAAATCCTTTCTAATTAAGAGTAATAATATATTATATGTCTAAATATTATTTTGGACATATTTGGGATTTATAAAATTTTATAAACGTAGATCACTATGTTTATAACTAAACGTTATATTTAATAACGTTATAAATGAATAATAAGGATTTATGGATAAATGGATTAATATTTAAGAAATATATTAATAAAGTTCATCGATTTACGTGGCAAATCGAGAATTAAGACTTTATAAAAAGAAATCGATTGGAAATCGATTTATAACATGAATTAGTAAGAAATTACAATCGAAAGTCAAAATTGTCGACTTTTAAAGTCAATGTACGAAATAAGTTCGATAAATACGCTAATACGCTGTAAGGTGCACTAATTAGGTAAGAAACCTCATTAGTAAGAAAAGATTTCATAATTGAAACTTATATCGAGAAACGATAAATCGTCGAACGCTTAAACCGTAAAGGTTAAACGACACGGTTGAACGTGTCTCGAAGAACGAGAACTATTCAATTGAAATACGAATTGAAAAGCGTATCGAATTCATTAAGGAATTCAGGTTTATACCGATATAGAATATCGAAATTATTCTAGACTTTGAGAGTCTCGAGAAATGCGAACGACGCATCAAAACATCGCTTTTACATAAAGCGTGGACGCGACGCGACGGCCGGACGCCGACGAATACTCAAGTTTAAGACGAACAATAGTCCAGGTGGGCTTTACTCTACTCAAAATATAATGCTTCTGAAATATTTAATTACGATGCTTATTTCAACTGTTGATAAAATGTTTACAAGATTACCTGCCAAAAATGTTTATGTTTTGTGTATGTATCCTATCCATGAGATGTTATGAGATGTTATGAAATGTTATGAATGTTGTTGGGTCGCTCCCAACTTATGAATGAAAATCGATATCGGATCCTATGCCGGAAGGACAATACCTGGCTAGGATTAACGGTACACTAAGGTGACCGTGTCAGTAAGGACACCACGGCCGGTCACGGCGTCGAGAGAGGCCTCCTTCACGATGTTCGACTATGATGTTACGATGAAAGGATGTTAAGGAATATGGATCATACACACCGTAAAAAATGTCCGCCAAGCGATGATTTTGAGAAATGATGAAAATGATTTAGTAAGCACAAGGCATTTCAACTAAAACCCTGTGTCTTACCATGATGTGTGAAAGGCATCTTCAAATGATAAAATATTTTGGCATGAGTCCACTAAGTGCATTCTTGTACTCACCGCATGTTTGTTTTAAATGTGCAAAGGAGCGTATTGATGGATGGAGCAAAGGTTGAGCAATAGGATTATTGTCACGAAAAGTTTATACCTTGATAGTACATCGTCATATGTACTTATCACATGTCTTCCATTGCGAACCTAAAATTTATGTACTAAAGTCCAAGAATATACTTGACATATGTTTTACGCTTTATTGTTAAAAGAATCTCCATGTATAATTATCCTGCTTAGAGTTACAATCCTTTTAAATCGTACTTAGGATTTAGGGGTGTGACACGTGATGAGAAAAAGTCTACCTCTGCCATGTGTTTACCTTGGGAGGTGGAGCCGATCCTCGCGAGTGCAAAGCGGTGATGCATTATAACTCTACCATGGAAGCTTGAATATGTAGCCGCCTTGGAGGCTTCTAAGGAGGTCAGATGGTTCAAGAACTACCTCATGGATTTAGGTATGGTACCGGTTTGCCCAAGAGTATCATAGTTTACTTTGATAACTCAGATGCAGTGGCAAACTCGAACGAACCACGGACCCACAAGGCGACCAAACACATAGAGAGAAAGTACAATGTCATACGAGAAATCGTTAGACGAGGTGACGTCTTGATTGAAAAGATTGATACGACGGATAACCTAGCGGATCCATTCACGAAAAGCTCCGCCGCAAAAGTCTACGATGGACACGTTAGAGGACTCGATTGCGCTTGATGGCACCCACTTAGAAAGGAAACTTTTGTATAAGTGGGAGAAGCAAAGTGATGGTTTTGTTTGTAATAGCTAGTAGAGACACATCAGATACTAAAAGTTTGCTTTAGTATAAGTGGGAGATTGTCGATTTGTATCGAAGCGCTTTTGGTTGAGCTTGTATCTGATGTTTCCGTTACCACTATTACAATCTCCTATCCGATTTGATTATTTGATTGCATATATATGTGTCCCTTATCTCATATATGTTAGATCATACAAAGTGTAGAAGATCACGTAAGTCCGTATGATTGGTCGAGCTTAATGAGATATAAAAAGTTTCACACCGAGACAACTTGAGGACGAGTTGTCGGATATAGTCATGTATAGATAAGAAGTGACTTGACTTGGTTGCTTGTCTATGCCGGTACGCTCGACGGCGTATCAAGGATCACGATGAGATGAGTTCTTCTATCGGACCGTCGTTAAGAACCTAGATCTCGGTGACTTCACGATGATCTAAACCTCGATAAGGTATTAGATGAGTATGAGTTGCCGATCATCACTTTGACTTGTTATGGGTGAGGTTATATGTTCTAACCCAATATTCTCCGCATCTCGGGTGGTGGCGGTGCTTGTATGTCATGCTAGTTATCCGCATCGAGTCACCGTATCCGCTAGGGATGATGACGCCCTTAAGGAGCTCAAAAGGTTTATTGTACTAAACCCCGCAGTTGAGTTAGCTCAAGTACAATAATAAGGTTGAGTGGTACTACTTATGAAATGAAGATATTAATTATTTTAAGCAATCAGAATGCTATAAATAATTAATGGACGCTCGATATCTTAAATATGGGATTCAGAATGTTCAAGTGCAAGCCCGACTCAACTTCGTAATAAAGGGTAAGTCATTTATTCTCTAGTGGCATGAATAAATGTTTATAAATTAATTTATGTTCAATGAAAATAAGATAATTAATTTATTTGAGGCCCATCTTTATTCCTCAGATTTGATCTGGATCGCCCATCCAGGCCCGTAAGCTAGGCAAAATCGGTGCCCCTATGCTCTACAAGGCAAAGATTTGATTCTCTTTATCCTATAAGGATATTATTATATTTATGGGATATGCATAGATCATTTCCATATAAGATTATGGTAATAATCCTTTCCATAAAGGTTTATGGTAATTTCCATATGGGATTATGGTAATTTCCATAAAGGATTATGGTATTTTCCATATGGGATTATGGTAATTTTCATATAGGATTATGGTAATTTCCATATGGGATTATGGTAATTTCCATATAGGATTATGGTAATGCATTATAAATATGAGGTAAGAGATTAAATCTAGGTCAATGATTAATAATCATCATCATTATTTTCGAGAATTTGAGGGTTCATCCTTTGAGAGATTTTCGAAAATTCTTGAGAGCTTGAGGTGATTTTCCAAGCATTCTCCATAGATCGTCTCACCGACGTTGGAGATTGGGCAACCGGGATACACCCGTAAGGTCAAAGCACGAGTCTCGATCCATTCCGCCGACAGATTCAAAGGTAAACACGAGAAAACCCCAACGTGTTGCAATTAATTATATAGGTGCATACTGGGTATATAATCAATGATGGTGAATTAAACATCCAAGATAGATCCCTAGGCGGCGCTAAACCTAGTTTTCCCATCAGGTATGACGTCATTTTCTTCCTCTATTGTCCTTGCCTCCGGCAGAACCCCGCCGCGTCGACACGGCCTCCTCGCACCGGAATGGTAGTAGAGAAGGCGCACCTCCACCTACAGTGAGATATGCCGTTGTCTCCTTCGCTGGCCCCGCGCAGCCATCGCAGAACATGAGCAGTTAGCCCTTTTCCCCTTTTGCTCAATCTCGGCGCAGCACCAACAGCAGCCCCTGTCCACCGATCCACCGCGCCACCTCTGTCGTGCAACGCTCAATCGGACTTCGTCCTCAAGCCTTTGAAACTCAGAAGAAACACCGCGTTGTGACCAGACTGGGCATCGCCGGTATGCAGCCACAGCAAAGAAGAAAGTACAATCACTCGTTCCACCACTCCAGTTCTCAACCAGCGCTTTTATCTTGTGTTTGGGTAGCTCAAAAGCATTGAACCCGTTGCCAAACAAAACCTCGTTGATGCTGAATCTGGGGATGAGGGTGGCTATTTCTCCATGGTTTTTGGTTCAGATACATACGCGCAACGAAGAAAGGTGGGATGAGTTGCAAACTAAAGGAATCCCTATTTATAGGGAATGTGTCTCACCAAAACCCTAGCTGTAGCAAGTACTTGCACGATGAGGATAATAAGACATCTAAAAAAAAACTGAATTTGCAACTGCAGGCCTCAACAAACTCTAGACATCTGTTGTGCAACCTTAAATGAAGTGTACAAAAGACTGCAAACTCCATTTGGCTTCTTGCGTCTGTAACCCAACAAACTCTATACTTGTACCTTTTTCTTTTGGTTGTATAGATGGGCAACAAATTTCTGAAAATAATGGTTAGTATCTCGTTTCAAGAAAGGCCTAAAGACGGAGCTGAAAATTACCGAAAACAATTGACAATGGGCCGATTAAAATTGTTGGAGTTATGCCTTATTTTGAAAGTGAGCTCAAATTTGAAAAATGTGGAAGTAGTTTAAATGGGCCGAAAGTGCGGGCTTCCAATTGTAAATAGCCCAATGGAGCTTAGTAGAAGAAATCGACCCAAGCTCTTGTTGGGCTCGATTAAAAAAAAATGATGTTGGGCCATGGGCTCAATTAAAAAAAAATAGGAGGAGTATTGGGCCATGAATCCAAAGAAATGTTAGGCTCAAATAAAAAAAAAGGGAAAGGAGTATGAGGCTCAGTTAAAGAAGGGATTTTGGGCCGCTGAAAGTTGCTAAGTGGGCTATCGATTTTCCTTAAAAATGGGTCATGCTTCCGATATAGGAAAATAAGATAGAAACATGGGCTTCCAAGTCTAAGGAGCCGAATTGAAGTTTAATTAATGAAATTTGGGCTTCCAATTCCAAATAGCCCAATGAAGCTCAACTGAAGAAGTGTATGCTTTCAAGTTAAAGATAAATACACGGGCCTAATTTTGGAGCAAAATTAAAGCGAAAACTCTAAATCACGAGTGTAAACTATTTACAAATTCAAATTCAAGAACTCCTTATCTGAGATAAACTGCTTACAAATTCAAATCAAGTCAAGAACTCCTAAATACGAGTATAAACTGTTTACAAATTCAAATTCAAGAACTCCTAAATACGAGTATAAACTGTTTACAAATTCAAATCAAATTCAAGAACTCCTAAATATGAGTATAAACTGTTTACAAATTCAAATCAAATTGAAGAACTCCTAAATACGAGTATAAACTGTTTATAAATTCAAATCAAGTTCAAGAACTCCTAAATACGAGTATAAACTGTTTACAAATTCAAATCCAAGTCGAAGAAATCCTAAATATGAGTATAAACTGTTTACAAATTCAAATCAAAGTCGAAGAACTCCTAAATACGAGTATAAACTGTTTACAAATTCAAATTCAAATTGAAGAACTCCTAAATATGAGTATAAATTGTTTACAAATTTAAATCAAGTCAAGAACTCCTAAATACGAGTATAAACTATTTACAAATTCAAATCCAAGTCCAAGGACTCCTAAATATGAGTATAAACTATTTATAAATTCAAATTCAAGAACTCATAAATACGAGTATAAACTATTTACAAATTCAAAATTCAAGAACTCTTCGACAAGAGTCTAAACTATCTAAGTGAATTTCGAGACTCGTCCATTTCCAAGACAACCCGTCCATGAACAAGTCTCGATGGGGTAATTTTTAGACAATTAAAAATTGTTAGCAAATGAGATCGCGCCATGTGTAAATTATAAATTAAATAATTAATTATATTTCTATTTTACTAATGGAATTTATTCCAAAATTAAATAGATATGTGATTAATATTTAATTTTATCAACAAATAAGAGAATGACATGTGGCAACGACATCGGAGGGGAATAATAACTCAAATTGTGCCAAATGAACCATAAAATGCCCATAAGCTCAAGCCCATAAGCTCAAACGCAAGCTCAAGCCCAAGCTCAAACCTATAAGCTCAAGCCCATGGTTTGGTAGTCCAAAGGCCCATAAGCCCAAGCCCAAGCAAAAGGCCCATAAGCCCAAGCACTAAGCCCACAAGCCCACTAGCCTAAATCTATAAATAGGGGTGTTGGGCTTCATAATGAAGGTGGAGGTGAAGTGAAGTGAAGAAGGTGAACAATCGAAGAGCTCAAGACACTCGAAGAATCCTCGGCGAAGTCTTCAAGAAGCTTCGAAGTCTTATTCAACATTCAATGCGTTCTCCGTGCAAATCACCACGTTCTTCGCCAAGATCATCCTCCAAATCAAATCAAAGATAGCGTTCAATTCGAAAATATGGTGAAAACCTCCACGTTGGCTCGAACTTGAAGATCTTCAAACGTTCTTCAACAAATCAAACTAAATCCAACAATCGATCCGAAAACAATGCCAAGGTCCTTCAGATCAACATCGTCAAGTCCAAACTTCAAGTTCAAGGAGATCAAGGAACTACATCCCCTCCAAACAACTCGAAGAATATCAAGATCGTTCAAGAATTCAAGTCGAATAAGTAAAATCAAAGGATAGATAGAGATCGAACTCATCTCAAACATATCAAATCCAAATTCAATTGATTTTGTATACCAATTTTGTATTTATAAAATTTAAATACAAAAATTCGTGTTACAGTAATAAACAAAATTTCAGAAGTGGTGAAATAAAGGGCCTTTCTTATTCCGATGGTCGGCTATTTTATCTTTTATCATTACATAAACTAATGATTCAACCTTAAAATATTAATAAAAAAGACAAAACGTTAATGTTTTATCGTCATTCAATCAAGGCAGTTCTTGCTTCTCATGCAAACCACAAATAGTTCTAGATCTCCGAAAATTAAATATACTGCAGAATATACATACATTATACATATATAGAATTTTCCAATTTCCATTTAACGAATTACAGATGGATCTCTTTCGTCTCTGACTATTTGCAGAAATAGGCTCCAATCCATACACGTGTTATTACAGTACTTACACAATATTTTCTTCATAAAAAAATTGATCTTGGATTCTTGGTGCACTATTTTTGGTTGTTGAGTGATTTTAGGAGGGACTATAATTATTTGGAGGCCAGGAATGAGTGTAGTTTCCTGTTTTTTCGGGTAATATTTTGGAAATATTCATAGCTTGAGCGTTAGACTTTTTTGTCTCTTGTGATTTCGGGTGATTCTTGGTATGCTCCTCTCTCTCATGCTATGTTTGTTTGTTCGTTTATATGATGATTGTTCAGCTCTTGATTGGTTTATCTGTTGCGAGTTTTGGATTTGAATTTTAAGATTTTTGTGTTTGATGTTTTTATATGTGTGGTTAAGTTGTAGAGGGCTTTGAGCAATGGAATTGAGCTATTATGATTGAGTTTTTTGGTTGGATTGATGATTTTTGTAGCTTTAGTGTTGTGTTCAATGTTTTGAGTTCTCAATTGAAGAGATTTATTAATTGGATTTAATAGATTACTGATATGATTTGGATATATTTGGTTTTGAGTGGATAGGTTTTCCTGCAAGAATAAGATGATGAATATTTATGGTGGAGACCAAATAAAGAAGTTTTTGTATTTGATGTTTTGAATTATGGTTGTGTATTTGAAGAAATGAATCATAATGTAGCTGGCTTTTCATAATTATAAATAGCATCTTTGTTGCAGATACTTGGATTTTGGTAATGTTTCTAGTTTTGGATAAACATGATTTATTTTGGTACGACAACTTGAAAAAGATCACACAATGATGAGTTATCATACCGTTGCTTCAAGCTGGGCATGAACTCAAAACGAAACATCATAGAATTCTCTGGTTATTAGATGATTACAAGTTAAGTGGACAAATCAAGGATTTCTAGGTATAGAAACTTATAGAATAGATTATGAGGTTAGTGATTTTCGTCGAATAGCCACATTGTCCAACTCATATACCTACTTCCTGTACTTTTTAAGATCAGAGATGGTACTCTTGCAATAATATGAAGCTACATCTTTTATTTATGAATTAATAAATTGAAAGTTCAATCTAGATGTCAGGTTCGGTGCAAAAACCAAAACAAGGTTATCGCTAATAGTATGTTCTCCTTGTTTCCAAGTGTCCATTAATTTAGTTTGAATGTTGTTTATGGTATACATCTCTTTAGTTTGTCAAGCTCTAGATGAACTAATGCAGATACCAAGATTATCGAGGTTATCACGTTGACATAATACTGAAAAAATGGTGATTGTTCATCTACTAGTGCAAGTCGTCTCATGAAATGACTTAATGCATCAAGATATGTTTCGGATATGACTTACTTCTCTAAGGTTTCATACATTTGTTTCAACCTATGTGGATTTCTCGTGTACTCACCTTGTTGTCCTATCAACATGGCAATTATTGATATTGATACATAGCTCTTTTCCTTACACTCTCTGGTTCCGTGAACTACAGGTGCTCGAACGAGTAACGACCCTACCATTTCAGGAGAATGGAGGGTGCAAAAGTTTTGATGGAGGATGCATCTCCTGCACCAAGAACTTCACCTGTGCAAGAGAACCAGCCAACGGCTATAGAAATCACGATAGTTTCTGAATTAGATTCAAGAGCAAACTTGGTCGAAACCTCTCCTGACGCAAGTGGGGAAACGACAGCTTCACAAAAGGAAGTTACCACGCACGTGGATGCTCAAGATACCACTCTCTCAGTTGAGGAGGAGACGAATAAAGAACCTTCAGAAGGTATCCCTCAAGTCAACAATAATGCCACCGTGCTTAGTGAACCCGTTTCACCAAGTGCATCGGAAGCAAAGGTGGATAACGCCATCACACACGAGACTAACGAGCCAGTTGAAGCATCTGTTCAACCGAGTACATCAGAAAACAATGCCTTAGCCGAGAAGGAACCACCTTCAGTTGCATCAGCCAGGGACTTAGACGCAGTTAAGCCTCTTGAAGTACAAAACGTGGGCCTCAGAATTATTGCACGTCCATCACTGGATGACGATCACGTATCGTCTCCTACTCCATCGTCTAAAGTGAGAAATGATCCTCTCACTTTCCAGCTGCCTAAATTAGCAACAACATCTAATAATATCGAAAAATTCCCCAACCAACCTGAGACGTCCAAGACGCTTAGGAATGATTCTCCCACTTTCAAGTTGCCCAATATTGCAACAACATCTAACAAGATCGAGAAATTTCCCGACCAATCTGAGATGCCTAAGACGCCTAGGAATGATTCTCCCACTTTCCGGTTGCCCAAAATAGCAACAAAATCTAACAAGAGCGAGAAATTCCTCGACCAGCCTGAGACGCCCAAGACACCTAGGACACCTAGGACGCCTAGAACGCCAAGAACACCTAAAACACCAAATAACATCGACTTCAACAGAGGTCAAGTTGACACGACAACACCTTTCGAATCCGTGAAGGCTGCTGTTTCGAAGTTTGGTGGGATCGTGGACTGGAAAGCCCACCGTATGCAGGCTGTCGAGGTATAATCTTCCCGTGTTTACCTTTATTCGAATCATGAAGTTTTGTATGAACCTCCATAACTTCTGACCCTTGCAGAGACGAAAGACTATAGAGGAGGAACTGGAGAAAGCTCGAGTGGAGATACCGTTATACAAGAAACAATCTGAGGTTGCCAAAGAGGCCAAACTCTTAGTTCTGAAAGAGCTCGATAGCACCAAGAGACTAGTCGAAGAATTAAAGCTCAATCTCGAACGAGCACAAATGGAAGAGCAACAGGCGAGGCAGGATTTCGAGCTTGCAAATCTGAGGGTCGAAGAGTTGGAGAAAGACATTGCCGATGAATCTAGCTTTGCCGCCAAGGTACAGCTTGAGGTCGCCCAAGCGAGGCATTTGGCCGCTGCTGCAGAACTCAAGGCCATCCAAGATGAGCTGGAACAGCTCAGATGGGACTATGATCTGTTGGTAGCTGAGAAAGACACATATGTGAAGAAGGCGGAAGAAGATATTACCAAGTCAAAAGAGATTGAGAAGTCCGTAGAGGATTTGACGATCGAGCTTATCACTACGAAAGAATCCTTAGAATATGCACGTGCCACTCATCTCGAGGCAGAGGAGCACATGATCGGAGCGGCTATGGCGAAAGAACATGACATGCTCAATTGGGAGAATGAGATAAAACAAGTCGAGGAGGATCCCGAGAAGATAAAGCAGCAGGTTTCATTGTCGAAGGATTTGAGATCGAAGTTGGACTCTGCAACCGCGTTGCTGCAAGAATTGAAGGACGAATTGGCGACGTACCTTGAATCAGGACCAGAGCAGGAATCAGGACATTTCAAAGATGTGCTCAACAAAACGGATAAAGCAAATCGGGGTCAAATCGGAGCAGCTCTTTTCGTGGCTAAGAATGAACTCGATGAAGTGAAGCTCAATTTTGAGAAAATGAGTAACGAGGTCACCATCTTGAAGGTTGTTGCCTTATCGTTGAAGTCAGAGCTCGAAAAGGAAAAAACAGAACTGACGACTGTTCAAAAAAGAAAGGGAATGGCGTCGATTGTCGTTGCATCTCTCGAAGCTGAGCTGAATCGGACGAAGTCTGAAATCATGCTTATTCAGCTTAGGGAGAAAGAAAACAGAGAGAGAATGGTGGAGCTTCCAAAGAAACTACAAAATGCAGCACAAGAGGCTGATCAAGCGAAGACCCTCGCCCAGATCGCTCACGACGAGCTGAGAACGGCGAAGGAGGAAGCCGAGCAAGCCAAGGCAAGGGCCGGTACCATCGAGAGTAGATTACGTACGGCTCAAAAGGAAATTAAAGCATTTAGAGCTTCCGAGAAGTTGGCATTGGCAGCCATCAATGCATTGTTGGAGAGTGAGTCTACTCAAAGCAACAACGTGGAGGATTCACCAGCCAGAGTAATGCTCTCTTTAGAAGAATACTATGAGGTCAGCAAGAGGGCCCACGAGGCTGAGGAGGAGGCAAATGCACGCGTGGCTATCGCTCTTGCTGAGATCGAGGTGGCTAAAGAGTTCGAGATGAACAGCTTGAAGAAGCTCAAGGAAACCAACCGTGAAATGGCTGAACGAAAGAACGCCTTGGAGATCATGTTGCAGAAGGCCGAAAAAGCCAAGGAAGGGAAACTAGGTATCGAACAAGAGCTGCGTAAATGGAGGACCGAGCACGAGCAGAGACGGAAAGCTGAAGAGTCAGTCCCAAGCTGGAATACAGGTTCCGACGAGAGGCTAGACGCTAAGAGCCATGTCAGCATGCTCAAATCGGCACCTCTCCATCAGGTGTCGAGCCCCAAGTCATTCATGAGCAACACAGGAATGGATACATCTCTGAATGTCAAGCCCCCCAGGAAGAAGAAGAGATCCTTCTTCCCAAGAATATTCATGTTCTTGGGCAAGAAGTCGTCCAAGTCATCCAAGTCATCGTCGGCATCGTGATCGTCATCTCGTATTGCTTGTGGATCTAAAACGCCTACTTTAGAAGTGAGTTTTCCTCATCAAATCACCTTAATCTGTTGTCCATTCTTGACAAACGTCTATATTTGTATAGCAGTATTGTTTTGTGCACAATAGGTTGCTCAGATCATAAATTTCTTTTTTTTTCCCTAATACTAAGTTGGGTTTACAGTTTGTAATCCTAGCTTGGTGTGGCTATGAGTTAATGGATTATGTAACGAAACTTTTCTACTTTTTTTGATTCATTAATATTCAAAGTTTTGTATCTCTATATATCAGATTTCTTGATTTTACTGATTCTTGAAAATGGAGGAATTGTTTTTGCATTTATGTAATAGTCATGCATACGATATACCCGATGTCATTCATCGTAAAGTCAGATTAAACTTTCATTTTGCAAGAATACGTGAAATCGGTTCGCCTTTCAGAATATTGTGATGAAACATTGAAAGAATTTATTCCCCTATCACAATCTGAATGCTCAAGATTTAGATCCAAAAACTATTTGAATGATTGTTGTATGCCAAGGATTAGAGAGGTGTTGGATGAAATTCTCAATAGGGCCAACATGTGTAACATTTGCTTGAACGAAGATTCCAAGAATAGCCACCATTGCAAATATCCCTACATAGAAAGACAAGAAAATAAGGTTAGAGAGAAGGAAAAGAAGATGATCAAAACCTGAGAGAGAGAGAGAGAGAAACCATTTTTGATCTCTTTGAGCTTCCATTCATGAGCATCCTTGATATATTTTACTATTCCAAGAGGATTGAGCAATGGGCCACCAGGATACCTGTTGATATCAGCAATGCAATGCAGATTAGTAATGCATTAAGTACACTGATCTGCAACATTTTCAATGAGATTAGTAACGCGATAAATATGTGGATTACCCGGGTTCAAGCCCTTCGAAAGAAGCTTCTAAGCGAAAAAGATCCCTCTTTGGCTTGAGATCCAGAGAGTTCCGAAATCCATGTATCTTTTGGTTACAACAAAACTGCACCAGCAAAAGATACACAAATATATGTTGGGCTATGAGTCATGTATGAATACAACATCATAGGATCAGTAATTATAGTACCCCCATCAAGAGTAGCTGCACTATGATGAGAGTTCTCGTGCTAGTAAAACTGGACTCGGTGGCACTAGCTTCATACCAAACCGGCAGGTTACTTCTTATGCCCGTCATGCGTAAACTGCAGGAAAATCAAGAATTTTATCATCTGTTAAAACTGATTACTGAACATTTTCTGCACTTGAATTCTACAATAACAAAATGACATGCATCGTTGTTAGTGACTTACATCAGTGGCAAGAATTCATGTAACTCCAGCCATGGCAAACTTAGCATGAACTAGCTCATCAGCCACATCGGGGTTCGCCCATCCTATGAAATCCTTCCCATATACCTTTAGCTTATTGTCTTCATTAGCTTCATATCCATAGGTATTCTCAAACAAGCGACGAAATCTGCTCGTCTTTGTTCCTTAAACGCCTTCAACTGCAAGTTCTCATCCTCTCACCTTCGACCCGATTTTCAACACCCAGCACGAATTTGGATTTGTCCTTCACCATTGTATTCTTCGTCTTCATCCTCGTTGTTGGGAGACACCTTCACGAAGGAATAGGAAACGAGCTTCTCGGATACCACCCATTTCGATTTCGAAGTGTGGCCGCCCACGTGGAGGTAGAGCTTCACCGCGTTCTTCGGACTCGGGGTGCTGGAGTTGTTGTACTTGAGTTTGAGTGCTTTGAGCCGTGTTAACATAAGCAATAACAATGGCAGACAGAAGAAGATAGAAACGAAAACTCAAACTTTTATTTCCCAACGTATACAGAATATATAGTGAACCTGCATGCGTCATATGCATGGATTCAGTTACAACAGAAACGTAACAACCTAATGAACTAACCACCTGTAACCGTGGTTGACAGCTGACAGAAGCTTCTAGCTAATTCAACACAACGCCAAGCATGGCTTACAAGACGTACAGAATTTAAAATACTTCAATACAACCCGTACTCAAACTAAACTACCTATCCTTTCTCAATTGGAAAACTTTCAAGCAAGCGACTTAAGCGAACAACACGAATGGGTTTTGTGAACATGTCCGCTATTTGATCTGCAGTTGAAACGTAGCACACTTCCAATTCTTTCTTCTGAACTTTGTCTCTAACAAAGTGCGTGTCGATCTCAATATGCTTCGTACGGGCATGATACACTGGATTTGATGCTATTGTTGCCGCCTTTTGTTATCGCACCACAGAGTCGGTAACTGAGATATCCGAATACCAATTTCCTGAAGTAATGACTGTATCCAAATGACCTCGACCGCGGTATCCGCAAGAGCACGGTACTCGGATTCTGTAGAGCTGCGCGAGACAACCTTTTGTTTCTTGGAGCTCCAAGAGATTAACGTGGAACCGAGGAAAACACAAAAACCACCGATGGACTTGCGGTCATCCAGCGAGCCCGCCCAGTCCGCATCCGAGAAAGCTGTGAGAGTGAGAGATGTGGAAGGGTGGAAAGCAAGATTATAGTGAATGGTGCCCTTGAGATACCTAAGTAACCTATGACAAGCTTTCCATTGAAGGTCAGTGGGATAGTGGAGGAATTGACTGAGCTTGTTAACTATGAAAGCTATATCAGGCCGTGAAAGGGTAAGGTATTGTAGTGTACCTATGATACTGAGGAAGAGAGTTGGATTTGAGAAGAGAGGACTGTCATTCGAGTGTAGTTTGGTACCCAAATCATATGGAGAAGGTTGTGGTTTGCAGTCTAGAAGATTGGTCTTGAGGAGAAGGTCACGGATATACTTGGACTGATTGAGGATATATGAGTGGGTGTTGGTTTTAATAACCTGGATGCCGAGAAAATAGTTGACTGTACCAAGTGTTTTGAGAGCAAATTTTGAAGACAAACCTTGAATGATGTTTGACACGAGAGCTTGATCTTCTCCAGTTATGAGAATGTCATCGACGTACACAAGCACGAGGAGAAGCTTTCCATTTTGGCGCATATGAAAAAATGAATGATCTGAGGTAGAGTGCTTGAACCCACACTGAACCAGATAGCCTTTGAGTTTGTCATACCAAGCACGCGGGGCCTGCTTAAGTCCATACAAAGACTTGTTCAGTTGGCATACGTGATCTGGAAATTCTTCGCTGACAAACCCCTCCGGCTGTTCCATAAAGACAGGTGTGTCGAGATCACCATTTAGAAACGCGTTGTTTATGTCGATGTGCTGTATATCCCAGCGAAAGGTAGCTGCTAAGGAGAATATGAGTCGAACCGTAACGGGTTGGACCATTGGACTAAAGGTATCAAGGAAATCAACACCGCCCGCTGCTTTGAAATCCTTTCGCCACAAGACGTGCTTTCAATCTGTCCACCGAGCCATCTGCATTAGTCTTTACACGAAAAATCCATTTACACTGAATCAGATTCATATCCTCAGAGTATGGAACCAGCTCCCAGGTGGATTTTGAAATTATAGCTGAAAACTCCTTCTCCATTGCCTTTTGCCATTCAGGTTGTACAATAGCTTGAGGAGGTGGCAGGCTCAATGATAGTGAACGTGGTGACTCCAGTGGGACTATGTTGGGCAATGAAAACTTTGGGTTTGAAAATTCCACTCTTTGCTCGGGTACACATATGATGAGTGTTTTGGATATCTGAATGACTCTCTGATCGAGAGGTGGAGGATGATATGGGAGACTGAGAGTGTATAGAGGTGGCAGATTGAGTAATGACAGGAGCTGAGGGAGAATGGGAATTAGTTGCAGTAGGAGTATGCGAGGCAGTGTTTGAGTTGGAGTCAGTTTGGTTTTGGAGGGGAGAATTTATGTGATGATCAAGGGCATTATCGTGGTGAGTATCAGTAAGATGAGGAATGGGAAATAGGCTCGATGTGGGTGTTATGTCAATAGAGGGGACTGTTTCTGGGAAAAACGTTGGATAGGGAAACTCATCCTCATTGAAAGCAATTGTGCGAGCAACATATAAACGACCCGATGGGTGAAGACAATTGTAACCTTTGTGAATTGAACTGTAACCTATGAAGATACACTTTGAGGAACGAAACTGAAGTTTGGAATTGTTATATGGTCTAAGAAACGGAAAGCAACTACACCCAAAGGTTCGAAGCATACTATAGTCAGGAGGGATTTTGTAAAGGCATTGAAACGGGGATAAGTTCTGAAGTGTAGGCGAAGGGAGACGGTTTATGAGATGTACTGCTATTGAAAAGGCTTCCCACCAAAAAACGAGGGGAGTTTAGCTGAGGCTAATAAAGTGAGTCCCATATCGATTATGTGTTGATGTTTTCGCTCGGCTCTCCCATTTTGTTGGTGAGTGTGTGGGCAAGGATGTCTAAAGTGAATTCCTAGTTTAGTAAGTAACGGTCTAAGACTACGGTATTCACCCCCAATCCGATTGAATAGTAAGAATTTTAGTCTTAAA
The DNA here is from genome assembly GCA_036937905.1 of Salvia rosmarinus. Classification (NCBI taxonomy): domain Eukaryota; kingdom Viridiplantae; phylum Streptophyta; class Magnoliopsida; order Lamiales; family Lamiaceae; genus Salvia; species Salvia rosmarinus. The sequence goes on along the minus strand of CM072815.1, from coordinate 69,274,224 downwards.
CTGTCGTTCTACATAGGTGTTGAAATTCACAAAAGTGGTGTAGACATCAGCTTTAGTATGTAAGGGAAAAATCCATGTGTATCTAGAGAAGTCATCAATAAAATGCACATAATATTTGAACCCAGCTTTTGAACATATCGAGCTTGGGCCCCAAAGATCAGTGTGGACAATTTGAAAGGGAGATGTAGTTTTGACTCTTACAGAAGGAAAACTAAAACTATGCATTTTTCCCATGGCACATGCATCACAAAACCTACTTGATGAGTCTTTTATTTTTTGACTGGAGTTGCGTAAGGCAGTACGGAGGACTTGAGGACAAGGATGGCCTAGACGAAGGTGCCACAGTTGAAAAACGGAGTTGGAACTGGTGTGAGGAGCTTCGGACTGGGTTGGAGAGACTGCAACCGAAGAGGTGTTTGCTTTGTATTGTTGTGGATTGAGGTGATAGAGCCCATCCCTAAGAGTGCCCTCCATTAGGATTTGGTGGGAAGTCTTGTCCTTAACACAACAGAAATTGGAGTGAAACTCAAGGTAAACATTATTATCGTTCGTAAATTTCGAAATGCTCAACAGATTTTTTGTGATGTGTGGGACAAAAAGTATGTTACTGAGATGAAGAGGTGTAGAATCTGAGCTAAGCAAAGAAGCTGAACCTACGTGTGTGATTGAGAGTTGCGAACCATTACCTACTGTTAGCTTCTCATGACCATGATATGGATGCTGAATGTGTAGATTAGCCATGTCTGCCGTGACATGGGCAGAAGCTCCAGTTTCTAGGCACCAGTCAGAATTTGCTTGAGGAAGTGGCTGAGATGATACATGTTGGGCAGAATGTGTATGTGGAGTGGGAAGGCCGTGAGTGGTGATGGATGTAGGGTATTCAATATGTGGAGATGAGGTGGTGTAGTTAACTTGATGAGGAATAGAGATAGGTTCAGATCCACTGAAGTGTACATCAAAGCGTTTAAAACATTTGAGAGCTGAGTGATTTGTCTTACCACAGATTTGGCAAAGAATTTTGTTAGTGTTACCATAGTTGAACCTGCCACCACCTCTTCCTCTATTATTCGAACCACGATAGTTCTGTCTACCATTGCCTCTGTGACTGGAGTTGGAATTATACGCAGCATTCACCTGCATGACAGACTAAGAGGCTAGAGGTGTTGCCGCTTGATTCTGAACTCTAATTTCGTGCGTCTGTAGAGCATACTGCACGTCATCCAGAGTTAGTTCTTCATTCTTCGACTGGAGGAATACACAGATACTTTCAAATTCAGGTCCTAATCCACCAAGAACAAAAGTAATGAGATCTGATTCTGTAAGTTGTTGAACGATGCTGAAAAGTTGATCCGAGACGCCTCTGAACTTGAGGATATAATCATCAACAGAGAGGTATCCTTTCTTCATGGTTTGTAGTTGAAACCGAAGCTGCGCCGAACGAGCTCGAGAGTGTGATTGAAATAACTTTTCAAATACTATCCATAGTTGATTTGCTGTAGTGCATCTCCCCACATATCCTATCATGGAGGATGATATGGATGTAAGTATCCAGCAGAATATGAATTGGTCACGTCTGAGCCATATCAAGTACGCTGGATTTGGTGTGATTTCTCGGATGAATTGCTCTGGGGCAGAAGATGACAGAAGAACATCTTCAAAACCATAAGCTTTGGCTGTGGCAAGAATTTGAGTTTTCCAGAAATTGTAATTTGATCTATCAAGTTTGAGACTGATAGAATGTATTGATGGAAGATTTGGTGTGGTTTGATTCAAATGATCCATGATACTGGATCAATAGAGTGAGATCGAGAAGGTGAAAAAGCTTGATCTTTTGAGAGATTACACAAGCTCTGATACCATGTTAACATAAGCAATAACAATGGCAGACAGAAGAAGATAGAAACGAAAACTTAAACTTTTATTTCCCAACGTATACAGAATATATAGTGAACCTGCATGCGTCATATGCATGGATTCAGTTACAACAGAAACGTAACAACCTAATGAACTAACCACCTGTAACCGTGGTTGACGGTGACGAAGCTTCTAGCTAATTCAACCTGGCCTTGGCGAACTTACAAGGCGTGAAATTTAAAATACTTCAATAAGCCGCAACTCGACTTCGTCGATGGACGACAGCATTTTGGAGTCGTCGCGCTTTCGGTGTTACGTATGCATGGGAGCTAAGAAGAAAGAACACGTATGCAAGAGAGCTAAAGGAGACGGAAGTTACAACTGCACAAGCAAAGTAACCGCAAGATGACAGATGGCAGTAGCAGCGCAGCTGGAGAGGATTTCAGTTAGCTTAACTAATTGAAGTTAGTGAGTTAGAGCTAGCAACTGATTCGGTTATAACTACCACGTGAGATGGGATCTCATTGTATAAATAGAAGAAGCAACTCATTTGTATGGATTCATGATCATTTTGTTACTGAAAAGCTAATACAGAAACTATATTTCTTCTTGAGCGTCTCTTGTCTTTTATTTCAATTGATGAGATTGGATGCAATAAGTAGAATCTTAAATCACGAGGCGACATTTGGTATCGAGCTTAAGCTCACGCTTACCGTATGCCACGCAAATCCAAATGGAAGGAAAGTTAGCGAGATTGAGTTACAACTCAAGCAAATGCAACAGCAGCAATCAGAGATGAGTAGAGCCATGCAACAACAACAAGTCGATATATCCAAATCTATGCTCGCTGCGATACAAATTCAATTCGAAGAGATGCGGCGCGAATTACAGAAGGGAGATCGAGGAGAAAGCGAAAGGGAAGAACAAAGAGAAAGAGGCGAATCCAGTCGAGACAAAGAGAAATCATCCCAATCGAAAGAAGGAGGTAAGTCATCACAATCAGCAAATTCTTATTTGCGACTGCCTAAGTTGGATTTTCCAAAATTCCATGGGGATAATCCGATGCAATGGGTGAGGAAATGTAACAAGTACTTTGCTATTAATCCTATGAATGATAACGATCGTATATACACGGTACGAATGTATATGGAGGGCGCGGATCTATGGTACCTTGAATACATAGAAGAGAATATGGCGTTGTCATGGAGAAATTTGGAAATATGGTGGTCGAGAGGTTTTCGGAGTTGGATGGGAAGAGCATGGTATCATAATTGACGATTAAAGCGAGACTTAGATGTGGCATCGTACGCCCAAGTTTGAAGAATTGAAAGCATTCATGGCAATTGAGAATAGGGGTTTGGGAGAGGAATACTTTGTGAAATGCTATACTGGAGGTTTAAAAGATGAAATATCAAGTGTGGTGGGGATGTTTGAACCAAAAAAATTAGAGCAAGCCATCAAGATTGCCAAGAAGCAGGAAATCCAGTTATTAGCGCTTGGGAGAGGGCCCAAACAAGTGAATAAAGTTAACGAGGGTGCATGGAGAAAAATACAGGAGGGTAGTAGTACAAGCAGTAGCTCCACAGCAAATCAGAAACCCAATAATTTCATAAGATTAACTCCAGCAGAAATCAAAGAAAGGAGGAGAAAAAAGCTTTGTTTCAACTGTGATGAGCCTTATCAAATAGGGCATAAATGCAAGAAAATTTTCACAATTATTTGTGAAGGAGAGCCTGAAGAAACTGAACTCGTATTGCAAGAGATTGAGAAAGAAGGAGAAGCTTACCAGATATCCTTGAATGCGCTGGCCAGGCGGTGGCCGACCTGATAAGACTCGGAGGTAAGGTGGGGAAACACAATATCACAGTATTGATCGACACGGGCAGTACACATAGCTTTCTAGACGAGAGTACAGCCAAGAGAGTGGGATGTGAAAGAGAATATACTAACCCAGCGATGGTGGCGAGTGGCGGATGGGGTAAGTTGGAATCTGTACAAGGTGTCCAAATCTGGATTGGGAAATGGGAGGCTGAGGGTTCGATGCGACCATGAGGATTCTCAATCTTGGGGGTTGTGATATGGTAGTGGGTGTTGATCTACTGAAACAACTAGGCCGTAACCTTTAACTTCAAGAACAAAACATCGACTTGCGAAGGAGGAAGGTGCATAGTGTTGCAAGGTTGAAACAAGAGAGATCGGTTTGAAGATGATTCTTTGGAAAAGTTTTGAAGAACTATCAAGAAAGGCAAAGGATCTCTCTTTGGGTGTTTATGTATGATATCGTGGAGAAAGTAGAGACGGAGGCGCAAGACACATAAGGATTCACCTTTGATTCAAAAGTACATATCAATCTTTGACACTCCGATACAACTACCACGGATCAAATCACAATCATAAAATCCTTTGAAGCGGTACCACAGCCTTCAAAATCAACCCTACAAGTATCCTTATTTGCGAGAGGAGAAATAGAAAGATTGGTCCAGGAGATGTTGAAAACGGGAATAATTCAACCGAGCAACAGTTCATTCTCATCGCCGGTATTGTTAGTTAAGAAGAAAGATGGGACATGGAGGTTTTGTATTGACTACAGGAGACTCAATTCTATGACGGTTAAAGACAATTTCCCCATACCACTTATTGATGACTTGATGGATGAACTAGGCGAGGCTACGGTGTTCTCAAAGGTTGATCTGCGAGCTGGATATCACCAGATCAAGATGGCAGAATGTGATGTTCACAAAACAGCATTTGTGACTTCAAGTGGACTATATGAATTCAAGGTCATGCCCTTTGGCCTCACTAACGCGCCGGCAACATTTCAAGCATTGATGAACTCCATATTCAGCCCGTATTTGAGTAAGTTTGTACTCGTCTTCTTCGATGACATTTTGATATATAGTAAAACTATGTCGGACCATTGTGAGCATCTTGAGATGGTATTCCAAATCTTATTGACTCAGAAGTTGTACGCCAAAGCTTCTAAGTGTATATTTGGCCATTCCCAAGTTGAATACTTGGGCCATCTCATTAGTGCGAAAGGAGTTGAAGCGGATCCACAAAAGATTAAGGCCATGGTTGATTGGCCTAAGCCGAAAACACTCAAAGCTCTGAGAGGCTTCCTTGGGTTAACCGGGTACTATAGGAAGTTCGTGAAGAATTATGGAGTAATTGCACGACCACGAGCGACATGACAAAAGGGAAACTTCCACCGACGACGAGGTTTAGGAAGGATTTCAAGCCTTAAAGGTTGCTATGTCAACAGCTCCAGTCCTAAAGTTGCCTAATTTTGGGTTGCCCTTCATACTGGAGACCGATGCTTGTTACTATGGGATCGGTGCAGTACTACTCCAAGCTAATCACCCTATCTGTTATCTTAGCAAAGCTCTAGCCGCAAAGCACCGAGGGCTTTCCACCTACGAGAAGGAGTTTTTGGCTATAATTCTAGCCATTGATAAGTGGAGATCCTATCTTCTTCACAATCAATTTATTATAAGAACAGACCATCAAAGCTTGAAATACCTACTGAACCAGAAGATCTCCACCCCAGTGCAACACAAGTATCTCACGAAGCTTATTGGATTTGATTACCAAATCGAGTATAAAAAAGGCGCAGAAAATAATGTAGCAGATGCCCTTTCCAGGATCGAGCATGAGGATGGTACAATCTACTCTATCACTAGTTGTACCCCTAATTGGATAATTGAGATCTTCAAGAGTTATGAGGGCGATCATGAGGCGCGGAGAAGATTGCTGAGTGCACTCTTACACCTTATAACCTCTCTTTTTTCACGTACAGAGATGGATTATTAAGGTTTAAAGGCAAAATTTACGTAGGGGCTACAACTGACTTGAGGCACAACATTCTACATTTTATGCACTCTTCGTGCTATGGTGGACACTCGGGAATTAATGCTACCTTCCAACGAGCTCAATCCACGTTTTTATGGCCAGGAATGCGTAAGGAGGTACAGAATTTGGTGCTTGAGTGTCACCGGTGTCAACTTAGCAAGCATGAGGGTACACGGCCAGCTGGCCTACTGCAACCCATTCCTCTTCCAACACAGGCATGGCAATGATTAACTATGGACTTCATTGAAGGATTACCATCGTCCCAACATAAAGATACAATTTGGGTAATAGTTGATCGATTCACCAATCTGCGCACTTCATCGTATGAAACACCCTACGACTTGAGTTGTGCCGCATATTCTTGGATGTAATCTACAGTGCACGGGCTGCCTAAAAGCATAATCTCCGATAGGGATAAAGTCTTCACGAGCCAATTCTGGAAGGAATTATTACGTGCTCTTGACATCCAACAGCACCTAAGCACCGCCTACCACCCTCAGTCCGATGGGCAAACTGAGCGAGTTAATCAATGCGTCGAAACGTATCTCCGATGTATGTGTAGTCAGAACCCTAAACAATGGGGTGCGTGGTTGCCGATGGCTGAATTCTGGTACAACACTTCCTTTCACTCTTCACTTACACTTACACCCTTTGAAGCACTCTATGGGTATAAACCTACTCCTCTTGCCTTAGCCTCGTATTCGGATCCAAGAGTAGTAGGGGTGGAAGTTACAATGCAGGAGAGACTTAATATGCAGATACAGGTGAAGAGGTTGTTGCAAAAGGCTCAAGACTTGATGAAGCGCTATGCAGACAAGAAACGTGTTCATCGTGAATTTCAGATCAATGACTGGGTGTATCTTAAGCTTAAACCCTACAAACAACATTCACTTCGTCTGCATCGGAATTGGAAGTTGAGTCCTAGGTATGCAGGGCCATTCAAGATTATCAAGAGAATTGGAGCAGTGGCGTATGAATTAGCTCTACCTAGCTCAGCCAAAATCCATCCAGTATTTCATGTTAGTCTCTTGAAAAGGAGCGTCCACCAGGCTGATGTTGTCACGCAATGCCCGGAGTTTGATACAGATGGGAAGATTTTACTCCAGCCGATTAAGATTTTGGCCCGACGCGTGGTGAAGAAGAATAATAGTCCGAGTTCAGAGGTCCTTGTTCAATGGTCTCATTTGCCTGAAGCAGAAGCTACGTGGGAGGCGTTTTTGGATATGGAAGGCCGTTTTCCTAGCCTGTTTTCAACTTGAGGACAAGTCGTAGAGAAGGAAGGGGGTAATGTTACGTATGCATGGGAGCTAAGAAGAAAGAACACGTGTCAAGAGAGCTAAAGGAGACGGAAGTTACAATGCGCAAGCAAAGTAACATAAGATGACGGATGGCGATGCTAGTAGTATTGGAGAGGATTCGAGTTAACAACTAATTGAAGTTAGTGAGTTAGAGCTAGCAACCGATTCGTTATAACTACCACGTGAGATGGGATCTCATTGTATAAATAGAAGAAGCAACTCATTTGTATGGATTCATGATCATTTTATTCTTGAAAAGCTAATCTGAAATATATTTCTTCTTGAGCGTCTCTTGTCTTTTATTTCAATTGATGAGATTGGATGCAATAAGTAGAATCTTAGTCACGAGAGTGACATTCGGTCGGAGGCTGCGGACGGTCGTGTGCGTGGCGTCTTCGGAATCAGATTCCTGATTGGTTGTTTCCTGAGATTCGGACTCGGATTCCGAGTCGGAGAGATCCAGATCTCTGTTGTGTTGGCCGCCCATTACGACGGCGTTGGCAGATTTGAGAGAGAAAGAGGAGCGGGAGTCGAAAAGTTTGAATATCCGTTTGGCTATTTTAGGGTTATGACCGAAATTGAAAAAAAATTAATAACTGGTGACTATCAACCGATTTCAAGTTTCAATGGATAGTTTGGGATAGAATAAATTATACTCCAAAACATATATTGGGAAAAAAATATTTGAATTTATTAAATTCATTATCTTGTTGGTAAAATAAGAACTGCATATTTTCTGAAAAATACTCTATACTTTTGTAGGTGCAACGCCAATAAGACAATAAATTTTATTTAATTACTAGAATGATTTTCAACAATCTTCTTTTCAGTTTCATTTGTTGGAATGGTGTATTTTAATATTTTTCTACTATAAGTTTTTACTTAAGTCTATTTTAGCGAACTATTGAAAATAGAGAGAAGAGAAATCTGACTGGTTTGCTCTTGAAAGTGGATTCAGACACATTTTCCCCAATTTTTTTGTTATTCTTTAAACGATTTGTGTACTCATTTCTTAGATTGTATCCATAATTGTCTTTAGACATTTATATTGTTTGAGAATCTTTTTTATTATCTATAGAGGTTTTGAGTATCCTTTGTATTCATGTTTTTTATTTTATTTGACTTTTCAAAAAAAAATACCATAGCTAACACAAGTTTCTATCTAAAGATTGTCATGTGTAAGTTAATCTATATATTAATACAAGGTAATAGAGGTTTCGATTCGCTCTCGTTGCTAGTTTCACCTAAAGTTGAGTTACTTCTCACTAAATCTCTCGTATTCAAAATTTCAAAAATCCTTTATTCCATTCATCTCTTAATATACACATTTGCATCAACATTAATATTATTCATTTCACATCAATTCACTCATCGATACAAAGAAACCTCAAGCTTGCTTTTCCCAAACAGCATAATCAACTCCAGCAGCTGCAACCTTAAAATCTGGAGGAATTAGGTTTCCAAGATCGTTCTTCGCCCCGATTTTGCTGATGATCTTACCATCAATCTTCGCCACATACAGATCAGCTTCCGCAGCCAGAATCTCCACCTTGCTGCCCGCAGCAATGCCGCTCCTCTTCCTCACCGCGCTTAGCTTCGCTATATCTTCCTTCTTCCCCCAATCAAAGAAATGGTCGTAAAACTGCAAAAAATAGAAACTTGAAAACGAGCAGCAGCAGGACAAAACCAGCTACCGTACATACAGTGATGGAGTCTGGCGGATTTAGGGGTTCTGGGATGCTTCAACTTTTTAAAACCTTATGTTTATTATTTCGTCAAAAAAAAAACTTTTCCAAAAACTATTTTCCTGGGTCTGATTATATAAAAACAAAAACAATATAATTACATACGTACCACGGATGGCACCCCAGGATGAGTCAGGATATAAGCATAGCCCTGCGACACCTTCTCCGCCGGAAAAGGCCACAGCCTCTGCATCGAGCCGGTGTCGTGGTTGTCGATAAATGTGACCGCCTTCTCCGGCCTAACCCCGATCAGCCCCGGGGGCTTGCCCTCGGCGTCCTTCAATCTCCACAGCTCCCCCTCCACCGCAGCCTGAAGGATCCCCTTGGTGGTGAAGTCGAACGCCGCCACCACCCCACCCCCGTCCACGCTTTCAGCTCGTTCCTATGCCCGTCTTGATCATACGCTGGCTTCCCATCCTGCCCGTAGGCGAGCGCGTTCCAGAGCTAGCCCACGGCGAAGTCGGGGGCGGTGTTGTTCATGTAAATCTTAGTGATGGAGGGGGCGTAGCCCTTGACGAAGTCGACCAGCCGCCGGCCGTCGGACTTGAGCCGGACTTGAGCCAATCGGAGAGCTCCTTCTGGACGCGGGGGTTGAGGTGGTCGATGTCCGGGGCCGCGTCGTAGGCGGCGCCAGAGTCGGGGTTGCGAGTGCCGTCGGAGTACTGGGTGTCGTCACGGCAGATGAAGGAGGGGCCCCAATCGAGGCGATCGCCGGGGGTGCCCCCCTCGAAGATGTTGTAGATCCCCCGCCCGTCCTTCCTCTCGGCGGTGCGGTGGTTGATCACGATGTCGGCGACGGCTTTCATGCCGTTGTCGTGCATGGTTTTGATGAGGGTTCGGAGCTCGCCGCCGGTGCCGTATTTGGATGCATCAAGGTCGTACAGCCAGGGGCGGATCCAGGATTTATAATTGGGGTGGGCTGAAAAATAAAAATTTCAAAGCACTATATTTTATACATGCTAAAAAATTTCGGTATTTACATAAATTGTGCCCTACGAGACCTTAATACATAAAATTCATCAATAACATAATCTATATCTATATCTATATCCTTAACAAAATCTCTCTCAATATAAAACATTAGCGAGTCTTCAAGTAAATCATCTCTCATCTTGTTACGAAATCATCTTCACATGCTTTATCAGAAAATGCTCGCTCGATTGTAGCTTGAAGAAGGTGAGATAAGTCATTTTCCTTTTTTTTACATAATGCTGATGTTTCATTTAGTAATCGAAGTACTGCAAGGCATTAAAGAATAAGAGTATAAACATATAAAACAAACAAAAATCTCAAATCCATTTAATCTCGCATTGGTTAAGTGGAAGAGTAATTCTCTAACTTCTCCATAGAATACAAAGAATATGCCCAAAGCCCAATGAATTTCCCATTTTTTATAGACTTTGTAAAATTCCCCATAAAGACTCAACTTACAAAATATTGGTAGTAAAATTCTTTTTTGGGTAATGGCAATTGGCAATGATGATTCATTGATAAAATTTTCCATATACTTTGCAAATTGCCATACCGTATGCTCAAATATTCTTAAACTTCATTTTCAATTTTTAATTAATTAATTGTTATTAGAATTCATAGCTACTGCCTACTCTCAAATCTACCGTAATGAAGAACTAGAAAACACAATTATCATTAAGTGTTGTGCCCTTGTGGGAATTTTGTAGTTTTAAATTAAAATTTAGGCCACCCATACCTTAAACTTCAATATACAAGATGAGAAGATGTGATGGAGCAACCAAACAAGAGAAGAGGCGGACCATGAGTGATTCCTGTGAAAGGTTCATGGTGGTGATCGGAGAGAAAGAAACGATTTATAGATTGCTCTTCTTTTCATGCCCGCGTCTACGTCTTCTTCTGCGCTTATTATGTACGCTTTTTGGAGGGGGTGGGCTAATAATGATTTGGGCCTTAAAAATATATATAGATATAAATAAAAATTTTGGGCTTGAAGCCCAGTGCAGCCATAGTGTAGATCCGCCCATGCGTACAGCCTTCCCGGTAGATATCCTGCAGCAATATATATAGAGCGTTGTTTGTGATTGATTATATATATTACGTATTTGAACACTAATTGTGGACCAGATGATGTAATATTTTGTATCGAATGTTTGATATTTTGGTAATGATGTTTGATTCTATTACTGATCACATGTACGAAGACTCGAATGATGTATTATTGATCATTTTATCTTAATATGATCTAATTCGATCTCAATTGGATTTTAAGATACCTAGTTGTCCATTGGGGTGGCTGGCGTATTACCCATATCTCATAAGCCATATGTATAAATACTCGATAGGATAAAAACATGCGAAATCAGGTAGGTTTATATTGTATGGACAAATATACCCTCAAATGTTGACAAAAGCTATCTTTGTTTTCTGTGTAAAATAACGAAATATGCCCGGAATCCGAAAGATTTGTGCTCGGATACGATCGGATTCATTAATAGAACTTTCGGATATGAGCGCGATCGGATTCCGATCGGTTCGACCGGATTCCGATCGGGTTGATCGGATTCTTTACCGTATACTTGCGCAGCTCGGATTCATTAACATACCGATCGGATTCTGTCGTGTGTATGGAATCCGAGATTTACACACCGACCGGATCCGATCGGTTTCTAATTTAATTTTATTTTTTTTATTATTTCGCCTTTGTAAGTGCTTTGAATTTTCTCTCAAATTATTGTAGCATTCAATTCATTCACGTGAAACTGATATAATAGGTCTGAATTTAGTACAATAATAGGTCTGATTTTATTGTTGCTACAGTAACTTTATACAATAATGAGCCTGGATGCACTGTAGCTACAGTAATTTCGTACAATCTGAATCCTCTATTGTTACAGTAATTGAATAAATTTCACGTGAATGCTACACAGACACCCATCATTTGTTGTTGTTTACCTTCTATAAAATTTACGAATTCATTCATTCACATCTCATAACTTCATTTCCAATATCATAATCTTTCCAATTGAAGTTGAAGCAGAGTATTTGAAGGAAAACCACGGAGAATTCAAGCATTTTCCAATATCATAGGTAATTCGCCAGCCACCCCAAAGAATAATATACTATATTTTGTACGTATATTTTGATTGAGAATTTTGTTTTAATTTTTTTATTTATTCTTTCTTTATGTAGATGGACAATTGGAAATTCATTACTGTGAATTATGGTGGAGAGTTTGATAGTGATTGTGCGTATATTGGCGGGTGTCGACAAATTGCCCAAATTCCGATCGCTTTTCTTTGCGACCTCATATACTATATCAATCACGTATTGCAGGCCAATGAATTGAGCACGGATTATCAATTATTTTATTTATCCACATCTCGATATGGTCGGATAATAAAATCATTGTTAACCGATGATGAAATATTTACTCGATTGTGCATGTCCGAAGAATATCCACGCGTTTATGTAGTTCACAACACTACAAATATTGCGAATGGATCAAACCCGGGAGAGCCCAATCATTCGATCCACACGGAGATGCAAGGAGAGTATTTACAAGATGTTCCAAGTATGTTTTCTGGTGGCGATTGTTTTTCTGAATCCCAAAGGCACGCTACGGAGACAACAAGGCCAACAACTCCTATTCAAAATAATGATGTTGATGGAGAAGACGAAGAATAAGAAGAATATGTACCTGAGACCGAAGATGTTGAAGACACCGACTCAGATGCCTCCGACGATAATCCCGAACAATCAATTTTAAATAATACGTTTATTGATTTTGCAAGATGGATTCGAAGAGAAGGAGGACTTCCCAAACTATTATCTTTGATTAATCCAAACACTTATCCAGAAGATGTCAACCAACCCGATGCTGAAGAACTAACTAACTGGTTAGTTCCGATCATTCCGCTTAACGCTGCAGCCTCACTTGTTGCTCGTGAAATGGACCCAACAAGGGATGGAGAATTGAGTAGTAATTCATATTACTATAGCAAAGATGACCTCTATCTTCTTGTTGGTGTGTGGCGTATGGGGGGCTAAATACGCCGTTGGTCGCTCGATACAACACGACTGACATTTACATGCAAGCACTCTGAGAGGTGTAATTTTGAGTTACGAGCTACCCAATGAGGTAATATTTGGAAAGTTTATAAGTTTATATCTGAACACCAATGCCACCATGATTTGGGTTGTGTTGGTCCATTGAAGGTTCATTCAAAGATAGTTGCAACGTATTATGCTCGAAAAATGCGCACAATAGGTGAAATCATGAAGCCTAAATCAATTATGGCGGAGTTGAAACATGATTTTGGTGTCCGCATCAGTTATGATGTGGCGTTGCGAGCCCGACATACAGCGATTGAGTTTATATACGGTCGACATGATGAGTCATTCCAAATGTTGCCGTGTTATCTGCAGATGTTGAGATGCATTTAATCCCACATTTACCGATTATGAGGTCGATGGTGATGGTCGATTCGCATCATTCGTTGCTCTCGCTGCATCTATTTCCCCCTTCTATTTTTGTTTGAGACCAGTGATCGTCGTAGATGGTACTCATCTCAAGGGAAAGAATAAGGGAATTTTATTTGTTGCAGTAACGAAGGATGCCAACGAGCAAGTGTTCTGCTGGCATATGGTGTTGGGCAATTGAGAATGATGAATCTTGGTCATGGTTTATGTCACGGATCCAACGGGTATTTAGAAATACTGAAAACCTCTTAATTGTCTCGGGCGCTTACGTGTCCATAGCTAACGCCATCGAGACAAGATTTCCATAAGCTCATCACGCCTTATGCTTCTACCACTTAGTGAACAAGATCAAACAGTTTCAGCAACCACTGTGGTGGAAATGTTCCAAGAAGTCGCTTATGCATACGAGCCCAAACAATACCAACGTGCTATGTCTCGCTATCGAGAGCATAAATGATAAAGCATACCAAAACTGCACCGTGTAGGACCGTAAAAATGGGCCTGCTCAAAGTCCCCGTGAGCCGCTTTAGTTTCTTAACATCAAATGCAACAGAGTCATTTAACTCTCGATTATTATGGGCAAGGGTCTTCCAATATGCTCAATGTTGGAGGCAATCGACTTATGGCGGCGGTGGTTCAACGATAGACGAGCAGCAGCACGTAGGTCGGACAACTATCTCACGGAGGAGACAGTAAAAAAGCTTACAATAGCGGTGTTGAAAAGTCGTCGTTACTCTACGACGAGGTCTACAAATGCAAAATATAGGGTACAGTCTAGCGTTAGGAACTTCCTGGTCGATCTTCAACTCAAATCGTGTGATTGTGGAGAATTCAACCAAGACGGGATGTCGTGTTCACACGCAATTGCTGCCATTAAGTATGTTTTAATTAAGTATATTTTAATACTAATACTAATACTAATATTTTTCATGTAACTCATACTAATATTTTTCCTTGACAGTGACGCCGGAGAATCCATCCACAATTACGTCGAATCATACTACACGACCAACACTTTAATTGAGACATACAGTGGTGCAGTGAATCATGTCCCTCAATACAATGAGTGGATGATTCCAAATGAGGTAGCTCAAGTGAATGTATTGCCTCCTATTGTGACAAGACAGGCTGGACGACCTAGAACAAGTCGGATTTCATTCGGTGGTGAAAGGTCTACAAGAAGAGTGCCTACAAACCATATGGGAGAATCGTCTAGCAGCAGACGCCGAGCACCAAAGAAATGCAGCCATTGTAGGGAACCAGGACACACACGGAGGACATGTCCAAATCGAATGGATGAAGGCATGTTTATTAATTAAAGTTGTTGTATTTTTTAATATTTGAAGTTATTGTGTTTGACACCTTTATTGTTATTCTTCTTTATATCATCCAATTTTATGGCGTTATAAATATTTTATTGTTTGTAATATATTGTAATTGAGTACTTATACGTTGTGTTGTGCTATACTTAACATCCTACACATTGGAAATTAATAGTACACACGGATACAACACATTTAAATTTACAAATATTAATAAAACTGAAATTTAAGATATTACACATGTAAATTTACAATCGTCGTTACTAAAATTTTCAAGCGTTTTCTAAGTGTTTTCACACAACTCAAAAATAGAAGTAGCTATAATTTTCCTATATGCTGATATATGAGTAGTCCCCCAATTAATACTCGGCGATCCGGATATCGCATGCTCAACGTACATGCATGCATATGGATCACAAGACGCCGTCTTTTTGGGAGAACTGGTTATCAGGTGACGGGATAAATAATTCAAGTGGCACGGTTTTTTACGATATGCCCGTATCGTTGAAGCTCCAATAATCAACATAGTCCAAGATGTATCCAAATAAATGCAATATGGGAGCCATCTGTTGGGCGCGGTTTCTCTTTACATGATCTTCTAATCTCCAATATATCGAATCATATAGATCAAGCATCCAGTCATGCACTCTGATAACAGCGACGACGTAGTGTCCATCGATAAGGATAGGCATAATCACCTATATAACACAATTATTACAAAATATATAAATTATTAAAATCAAATATATTAAAATTTAAATATATAACATGATATTGAATTACAAAAATCACCAATTGCATGCTGGACCAATCACTCATAGTGGATATTCCCGTCGTGCCCCTGATCAAGGAAACAATACTCTCGGGGACCTTCCAACCGCTTGAACAAGATTCCCAACCAACTTGAAGGATTCGCTGTTGAGACATTCAAATAATTTAATCAGACATTGAATTGAGCAAAGCAATAAATAAATGAATGTAAATTATTGGGAAATCAATACTTACATAGAAGTCGGTGTCCAATATAATCGTGTTTGCATTGTTCATGGTGGACAATACAATATCGCCTTAATCGACCTCACTCTACAAATCATCATGAATGATCAATCGCTCACAATAAGAACAATTGAATGTATAAGTATTAATTAATTAATTCAACTAAAATAAATTCTTAATACTTAGAAATTCAATGTACTTACGTCTGCAGATAATAAGCTGGTCGGCTTAAGAATATCCATGAAAAATGCCCGATTAAGAATTCCACCACTCTAAATCATCATCGTGCGTGGAGGGGTGGCTTCAAGGAAGACATTGAAGTTCGACACTAACGTCAGATCAAGTTCACGCGGTTTGCTAGTAACAACATATGGAGATGATAGGGCAATCGATGGGAATCGCTGTCGACCACTCTTCCCGGTACAGAACATCGTGTCACCACAAGATTGCTCCGTCTCTTCCGTCATTCCCGATGTGATCCACGAACCGCATCCCTAAAGTCATCCACCGTGTCCATAATCGAACATTCCTATAGTAGTGGATCACTGCGGGACTTTGAGGTCATCCCGATCGACACAATCTGCGTAGAAAATATCATTTGACTTAGAAATATTTAAATTATTTAATTAAATTGAACTTACTTGTCCACAATCACTAAAATATCAAACATATCGTGAATGAAGTTCGGAGGTGGTCACGATAAGAAGCGGTGGTTCACGATAGTAGCGGAGGTGGCTCTCGATATGAGGCGAGGTGGTGGCGATAGGAAATATAAGGTGGCTCCTCATAGGCACGAGGTGGCTCCTGATAGGAGGCACGAGGTGGCTCTCGATAGGATGGCATGGCCTCAGTCCTACCAAACTCATGCACAGAATGTCGAACTGGCGTGTCTGCATGTCTGCCATCTGTCCGTCGCTCTCGAGAAGGTACGTCAACATCAGCTGATTGTCGTGCCTCATCAACTGATTGTCGTGCCACGGGATGAGTATGACGATCGGACGGAGAATAGGCCGGTGTATGTCGTGAACTACCACAACGGACGACATCAATCAACTCCTTAAACCAACCCTTCACCTCGTCCTCCGACTCAAGGTCCTCAAGGTAAGCTCGATAGCTCACCACCCTCTGAGCATGTCTCTCTGATAGGTCCTCTAAGAACTGGCGATCACTAGGTCGTAGGTGATCGCCGCTGCTGCTCGAGGAAGAAGTCGGAGGATGGCCCCATTTCTGTCTCTCTGTCTGATGATATGTGGATGGTGCTCTCCGATCGGAGCCCTCGATACCATGTGCGCTGTGCTGTGACTCCTCAACGGGATACCATCTCGTACCACGTCTCGGACGTGAACGAGAAGTACCCTCGGAGGCACGAGAATCCCCCACATTGTCATCACTAATGACTCGTGCTCGTGGGGGAAATTGTTCCCCATCTCTCAACGGATTTTGGGGCTCTATATACAGCACACCAAACGCCTCGTCGTGTCGGAGTGACATCCAGTAGTATGTGGTCATTTCTTCTTCCGTAGCCAGTATGATCTGAATATACTGATCGTCCTATATACAATTCAAATAAACAAGACTTAATCAAAATTAAAATAATAAATTATAACACAAATTTTAGGATATGTAAAAAGTAGTACCTGAGATTCAAATAAAATCGATGAATCATCGACTGAGGACTTGCTCTTGAACCTCCATCTCAAGCATCTAGGGTAGGCAAACTGGTCTACATATTTCCCAACAGCCCCACCCAGACCAGGTATGATCTCGAGCGACCAAACAACCAATGCCCAAGCTGGTTCATAGAGATGGTATTTCTTCTTCGCTTGAATCTGATATAAGTAGTGGCGCATACACTGATACGAATATGCACCCCACGGAAATCTAGCGAATAAATCCAAATCATCCACCAATGCCCAGGCCCACGAGTCCACCAGCACTCTGGGATCTACAGATAATAGCATCCCGTATAGCAAAATAATATGCGCAGGACGGAGGTATAAACTACCACCCGCATCATCTATATGCACGCTCCTATCGGAAAAACGTGCTACTAATTTCGCAATAGATATATGGTCAGAACGGCAGAAAGCTCTAAACACCCGAACACGTTGCAATCGGTGCTCTATACTAAGATTGAAAGACGAGCTTCCAAAACTTAAACCAGTGACGAATGCATAGTCATGAACAAGAAACAAATGTCTGCTCGCTTATATGAAACCATACTAGACCATCATCAGTCATAATTTGTCGGGAAATAACGTGGTGCAAAGCCATGATATTTTTGGCCCCAGGCTTCCAATTAAGTAAATGACCGAAGCATCCACTAGTAAACCTATCCAGTAAGTCTTCACACCCAATCTCTAATAATCTAGTCTTAATGATATCTAAATAATTAATCCTATAATATGTGCTAATCTGGACCACAACATTTATCATCTCAGGTCTCAAATAATCAACATCACCCTAACAATAAAAACAATAAAGTGTATAAATATCATAAAAATAAAACATATAATAAAGCATAATAACACGTTTAGCATAATTAAACATAATTATAATAATATACATTTTAGCATATTAAATAAATAATAGCATATTAAATGCATGTGTGCTAATATGAAACGCATGTGTGCTAATAAATAATAACATATTAAACGCTAATATGAAACGCATGTGTGCTAATAAATATAGCATATTTAAAGCATCTGTGCTAATAATTAAGCATAATAAATCATAATATACATTATCATGATAACTAACTGAAACTAATATAATATGATATGAGAAGCACGCTTAACTAATAAATTATGATAAGCACGTTTAACTAATAAACTATGATAAGCAGGATTAACTAATAAACTATGATAAACAGGTTTAATTATGATAAGCAGGTTTAATTAATAAACTATGATAAGCAGGTTTAATTATGATAATCACGTTTAACTAATAAACCATAATAAACTATGATAAACTATGATAAGCAGGTTTAATAATGATAATAACGTTTAACTAATAAACTATGATAAGCAGTACTAATAAACCATAATAAACTATGATAAGCACGCGTTTAACTAATAAATTCAGAATACATAATAGCATAAGCACGTTTAACTAATAAATAATGATAACTAACTAACTTAAACAAGAATCCGATCGGTCCATATAAGGAATCCGATCGGTGGTTTTAAGGAATCCGACCGGTCGGTTCGATCGGATTCCTTAAAAACCGATCGGATTCCGGCGAGGGGGAGAGAGAGAAGTACCTGTGAAGCCATGGTGCGAGATTTTCGGCGAGAGATGGCTACTGTATGATATTTCCGACGCAGAGAGGGACAAAGCTATCCGAGAGGGAGAGAGCGAAATCGAGGAGGGAGAGAGTGAAATCGGGGAGGGAGAGTGAAATCCGAGAGGGAGAGAGTGAAATCGGGGAGGGATAGTGAAATCCGAGAGGTTGAGAGTGAAATCCGAGAGGGAGGAGCGTCTGGTATATATGGGGTAGGAATCCGATCGGATCCGATCGATAGTGAAGAATCCGATCGAATCCGATCGGACGATCGGATTCCATACTGGTCAAGATTCCGAGCATTGCGCAACCTTTTTCAGCTTTATGTCAACTCGTTCCTCAGCTTTAGTCAATCGGCGATCAGACAATGTTTTTTTCAAGGCTATTTGCGGTATCTCTTCCTGATTTTGCATGTTTTTATAAGCTTTGGGTATATGCCCATATAATTTATGAGATTTGTTTAGTTTCCCCATTTGACACTTGTCCATTTGTATAGTGATGTGACCAGTGACGAAGGCGGAAATTAATATTGGTGAAGGATTCGACTTCAATATTTTTTAATAGCAATGAGGGCTATCCCGGAATTTTTCCGTCGATTAGCCAATTACATAAAAGAAATTACTCCATCCGTCCCCCTAATATTAGCTCGTATATCTTTTTGAATTGTTACATTATTGTTGGTTCATACTATAAATGGAAGAATTTTACATTAAAAAATACTACGAATTTTGTGTCACGTACTATTTTACACACAAAACACAATTCTGCTTAATCTACGGGTCCAAAAGCAGTGAGCCAAATTAGTGTTTAAACCCTTCAAGCCTTGATTAGCTCCGCGATTGGATATGATGCAACCCATTGAGACTATCATCATATGGCAGTCAAGTTGTTGCGAGCTTACAACTAAAAAGATCCCATTACTAGATGTTAATATATTGATAGTTGAATATGAGATGATTTTAAATTTTGCTATGAAAAAGTTTGACTAGTCAACCCCATAGTCAACGAACTCATGTTGCGATGGAGCCATCATCAAACAACAACAGCAAGAATAAGAATTTGAGGGACAAAAAATAAGTTCCTAAAAAGAAAAGGAAAACACACACACA
This sequence comes from Salvia rosmarinus, assembly GCA_036937905.1. Taxonomy (NCBI): domain Eukaryota; kingdom Viridiplantae; phylum Streptophyta; class Magnoliopsida; order Lamiales; family Lamiaceae; genus Salvia; species Salvia rosmarinus. Next base: position 69,254,316 of record CM072815.1, on the reverse strand, counting down.
CACTCAGAGTGAGAAAAACTGACCTTGAGGTCCAACCGATTGAGAGGGAGGTGGCAGCCAAATATGAGTGACGCCAGAGCCGGCTATGTCGGGTACAACACCGATAAGCGAATTGTACCACCCTCCTTGCTTGTTGCTCGACTCCCAGTTGAATCCCTGAACACATTAAAACATGAAGGGATGGTCTCCTGTGCGCGCGAGCGCACAGTGAGACCACCCTATTAATTAATTAATTAATTAATTAATCTTAACTAATTACTTGTTAATTAATTAATCTTAATTAATTATTTATTTAATTCTAATTAAAATTAATTAGTTTAATAAAATTTAATTGTAAATTAATAAATAATAATTTTGAATTAATATATCTTAATTTTGAAATTAATAAACTCTAATTGTGAAATAATAAACCCCAATTGTGAATTAATAAACCCTAACTTTGAATTAATAAACCCTAGCTAATTTTGAATTAATAAACTCTACTTGAAAATAATAAACCCTACTTGAAAATAATAAACCCTAATTTTGAATTAATAAAGCCTATTTGAAATTAATAAACCCTAATTTTGAATTAATAAACCCTAATTGAAAATAATAAACCCTAATTTTGAATAATAAACCCTAATTGTGAATTAATAAACCATAACTTTGAATTAATATGAATTAATAAACCCTACTTGTGAATTAATAAACCCTAATTATGAATTAATAAACCTCAATTATGAATTAATAAACCATAATTATGAATTAATAAAATCTAATTTTAAATTAAAAATTATAATTAAAAGTTAATAAATTTAATTATACATTAATAAAATCTAATTGTCCTTACTCACCATAATTAATATATAATCATTTTAACAAAAAACAAGGGTGAGCTCACGGTGAGGCGGAGCTCACCCAAGTTTTTGTCAAACATGAATACACAAATTTGAGTTCTGAAAAATGAGAACTAAGGAATATCGGAGTTGTCCAAGTACCTGAAACAATAAGGTGGAAGTGGACAAAGTGGGGATGAAAGTAAAAGCAGAAAAAATAATCGAAAAAAGTATAAGAAAAGTAGTCATGTTTGGTATTTCAGTTGGTTTCTGTGACTTGGAAATAAGACGGGGACTTATTTATAGATTTGTCTGCAAAATAAGTTATTTTTCCGTTACAGATTCTGTATTTTTTTTTTGGGGGTTTGGAAGAAAAACGAGATGACCATAATAATTACATTCCCTACAATTTAATGACTTCGAGTTGTAATCTTCATTTTATTGCAATTTCCGTTTGGAAATAGAAAAATATAGTATGTAATTATGGCGGATTCGATTTATTCGCTTACTTCTCCCCCTCATTTTCAGCAATTGGCAATCAACATTGTTAATCTTTAACTCATTTGAATATAGCTAGGGGTGGGTCGGTATGGTAAATTGAAAATTTTTCACCGTATATTATATCGTATACCGAAAATTACGATATACAAAAATTCATACCGATACCGTACTGAACAGTTCGGCATATCAAAAATTACGGTATGATAAAATTTTATACCGTTATCTTACCGACTTTTACGGTATACCATACCGGACTTCGGTATATCGAAATTACCGACTTCATATCGAAAATACCGAAAAATACCGAAAATATAGAATTCATACCGTACCGGACTTCGGTATATCGAATTCGTACCGAAAATACTGAATTCATACTGAATTTTTCGATATGTACCGCGGAACCGGTATGTACCGAAGTGTATACCAAAATTTTTGGTATATACCGCGTTATGGTCTATATCGGTATACCGTGGTATCTAAAAAATTGATACTGTTACCGTACCGAGAATCACGATATATCGAAAATTCGGTATTTTCGATATTTTTTCGGCACGGTAAGTTCGGTATACCGATTTTTCGATATTTTGTCCCACCCCTAAATATAGCCACTGATTTGTCAACATCACAAAATCTATGTGTGTGGAATTTATCTATACATTTTCCGAATAGTCTTTTTACGCCAAGCGTAACTGCGACGGTATTATAATTATGTTGCGTTTTAGCCCCTCGGTCTCATCTAGAAAATTAAGAACTGGCATTATAGTTTAATTACATATTAGTGTATAACTCGTCAAATTTCGACAAAAAATCATCTTACGTCAATATATAATAATACTTGATAATCATCGGAATTTGTTTGAACTTATAAATATTACTTGTTATAATAATTGTTATTCTTCGTAGCATCAACTTGAACATTACAAAGTAAACATTAATAATAAAAAGAATAAATAACAAAAGATAAAAAGTTTGAGAAAATTTCATGTAGGCATGTCGATTACTGTTCGTACCTGTTTAGAATTAATATATTCATACATGTCTCAAACTCGATTTTAATAATTGACTTTACTACTTATTCTAGTCTGAAACTTATATAATGATACTAGTTAATTATCCAAACTCATTTGAAATTTATAAAATATCTAAATAACTGAATATAAGTTATTACGGTAATTGATTACTTGTCTCAATAAAACTCGAACATTAATTAGTATATATATTAATAATACATAGTATAAATAGTCGTCAATTACACATTATTTTCTCAAACTCGTATAGTAACACTCGGTGACTTCTCGAACCTGTTTGGATTTATAAAATAAGTTGTTATAAAATTTATTATCTATCTCAATAAAACCCAAACATTATAAAATAAAAATTAATACTAAATATTATAAAACCAAAGAAGGATTCCAATTTATTTATGCTTTCTAATTATGAAGTTTACTAATAAAATCAATTGGTGAATCGAATTAATGGGACTACAATTCATCTATCCAAACTTTCTATAATGTATATACATGTCCTCGTCCCCATCCCCATCCCAAACCCAATTTAAATGTATTTTACTATACATTCTCATCTCAAGCCCGTGTAATAATACTCGTGAAGTTGTTATAGTAATTGATTATTTGTCTCAATAAAACTCAAACATTATGTCATGACCGACTTCGCTAAGGATAGTTAAGCCGGGAAAACGTGACTGTGGAAGAGGAAATAGAGGCGGGGCTAGAAAGGGATAGTACTTTGCTGAATGGAATCGGAACTGAATACCCAAATATCTTGACATAAACAAGGAAGACTGGTACATGACTATTCAGTTGTACACAGATAACGGCATTGTATATGACTGATCTAGACATATCAAAGTATTTTACAATGGAGAAGCATAGTTGTGATATATGTATGAAGACGTGTATCTCGGGCACCTTCAACAAGTCTCGACAAAAGCTCGGCTCTGCACTTCACCATTCACATCATAGCTCAACCTTCACATTTGAAAATATATAAAGGATTGAGTACAAAAGCACTCAGTGGACATATGCCAAAATTATACCAATATTAAGTATTAACTAAATTTATAAAATTGTCATGCCAAATCAACAGTAGCACAAGTGGTTTTATCTTAGAAAGGTCCATGCACACTAGATTCTTTTGTGAAACCTAAAGTTCATATGATCAAACTAAGTTCTTTTATGATCTCCGTATCTATAGCTGTCATTATGTCCAGGAATGAGGTCTCCTTCCACGGTCACCAAACCAACCAACCCTCTAAGATAACTCACGGCCGTTGTGTACACTAACCCTCTAAGATAACTCACGGCCGTTGTGCACACTTATCCTGTCTAGGGATTCCTAATACAAGACTTAAATTCGATTATGATATTTTGTCATAACCAAATAAAGATAGATATCATACATAAACAAAATATTTATAGCAAGACAATACTTAAAATAAGTTTTGGATCATGCTTGGAATAAAGATTTAAATTGCTAGTTAACAATTTCTTGTATTTTGTAAATTTTTTCATATACATAGGAAATCCGCATTATCTATGTCGGAAGCTCATAGATATGTCTGAATAAAAGCTCACCTCATTGCATCTCTTACTCATAGTTCCACAGACTCCTCATATTTATTCTATGGGCATTTACTCACTTGACCTTTATTGTAAGAATAAAAGATAAGATGTTCAGATCGAAAGATAATTCTTATTCAATTACAATTTTATTGTAGATTTTTCAATCCTTGCTAAGACTATCGTTATTAATATATTAATTAATTGTTAGGAAATTATAACTCGTTTCTTGGAACAAGAAATTAAAGAACGTTTCATTTGGGTGATCGTTTATTAAATCAATCGGTAATTAATTATAGAAATTGGATAAATCTTAATTAATTAATCCATAATTAAGAGCATATTACATTATGAGACCAAATTAACTAATCTTAGACTCAATCTTTATTTATTAGGAATTGGAGGTCCGATTTAATTAAATTAGAACTTGATAAATTAAGCCCCGACTTATATCTAATTAAAGGGCTCACTTCTGGATTTAATTAAACTCAAAAATCCCAATTCAATTGATTAGGCAGCTTAACAAGTTTAATTAATTAAAGTCCATTAGTTATTACTAATTTGATAAGGAAAGTCAGGGGTCAGCTCATCTCACTATTTAAACCGAGTTGGGCTACTGCGGAAAAGAAATTCGGCCCAATCAGAAATTCTAAAGTGTACAGGATTTGTGTGGTGGTTGTATATGTTTTGTTTCATCTCTATATTTTCCGTACTTCATATGAACTAAAACCATAAGCTAAAAGAATTGAGTTGTATGAACCGCCGTCGTGTTACTTATGAAGAGGGTGTTTTTTGAGCTCACTCTTTCCTTTCTATTTCATTTGGTAATGCCGTGTAAATGCTAAAGGTGTGTTGCGTGAGTGTCTTTCCTATAGTACATGCTAATTGCTAAGGAATAGAGAGGAAGTAAGTGTGTAAGGATTTCTAAAAGTGGCGGTGAAAAGTTGATGCAATTTGGGAAAAGTACAACACGACCGCGATCATATATCGTGATAAATTTCGTTTGGTTCGTTAACATTTCTATATTACTACTCGACTTCCGGTAATTTATTCTTAATTCAATCATCGTCTTTAATTATAATATTGAACGTCAGTTCATGATTAACAATTAAATGTGTAACGCTAAATTAATCATCCGATAAAATGAATAAAGCTTTGTCATCCATATTAGTTATTCTAAAGAAGCATAATTCTTAATTACTCGAATTAATTCGTCATAACAATATACAGAGATTCGGGGTATTACACATTATAAAGTTAATATTTGTAATAAATATTATAAAATCAAAGAAGAATTCTAATTTATTTATGCTCTCTAATTTGTTAGTCTGAAACTTATATATGATATCAATTAATTATCCAAACTCATTTAAAATTATAAAATATTTAAATAACAAAATATAAGTTGCTACAATAATCGATTAATTATCTCAATAAAACTTGAATATTACATATTATATATATATATATATATAGTAGACTCGCTAATTACTCATTATCATCTCAAACACGTATATGAACAACCATTGACTTCCCAAACATGTTTGGATTTATAAAATAAGTTGTTATAGTAATTGATTATTTTTCTCAACAAAATATAAACATTATAGAGTAAATATTAATAATAAATATTATAAAACCAAAGAAGGATTTCAATTTATTTCTGCTCGTCAAATTGTGAAGTTTACTAAAAAATCAATTGATTAATTAAAATAATGAGGCTGCGATTCATCTAGCCAAACCGTTTGAAATGTATATACTCATACTCGTCTCAGACCTAATTTAAAAGGGATTTTATTATTCGCTCTCATCTCAAACCCTATATAGTAATACTTGTTAGTTTTTCGAATTTGTTTGAATTTATAAATATAAATTATTTCAATAATTGGTTATTCATCGTAACAACAACTCAAAATTACAAAATAATCATTAAAAATAAATAATAAAATTAAAAATTAGAGAAAATTCCATATAGACATGTCTATTATTTCTCGGACCCTTTTATAATTTATATAATCATATTTGTCTCAAACCCGATTTAAAAATATTTTTATTATTTATTCTCATTCCAATCCAAAATATTTTTTTATTAAATAATGTAGTAAATAAACTAGTAATTTGACCAAATTAAATTTAAAAAATTACTTATTTTTTTTAATTACCCAATAAAACTCAAACATTACATATTGACTTAAAATTGATTATTTAAAAATATTTTTATTACTTGTTCTCATTCCGAACCAAAATATTTTCTTATTAAATAATATAGTAAATAAACCATTATCTGTCCAAATTAAATTATCAAATAATTTATTTAGCCAAAATTATTTATTTGATAAAATAAAGTAAAATAAATTATTGATGGTGTATTAAAAGTAAAAGTTTCATAACTATTAGTTTGGCCAAATTAAATAAAAAACAATTTATTTAACCAGTATTATTTATTTGATCAAATTAACATAATTAAATTATAGGTGGTGTGGTTTCAATGATATTAATATTAATCACTCCATCAATTAAAATTACATATTTGGTTGAGACTTAGAAGATAAATACCCTTTTGTATAGGTTCTCATTTGATTAAGTTTCATTAAAAATATTCGTGAGATTATAGAGTGATTAGAAGGTATAAGATGGAGATTTTAGAAAAAAAAGAAAAATCCACATAAAATATAAAATCTTGAAATTGATTCTTTTTGTGACTACTTATTGTATCGTTTGCAGCTTCAGCTGTTGTTCCTTGTCCAATAGTGCTAAACTGGGTAGTAGGATATTTGAAATTAGTTTAACTTGTTACAGTTAGCTAACAGCTATTGGTGGATTGATTTATATATATATAAAATTGATCAACTTTATAATTTCACGTAATTTTATATAAAATCAATTAGGTAATCCAAAATAGGGCAAATATTTAGTATTTGACGTAACTTGAAATAATTAATTTTGCTCGATTGTCTCAATATCCGAATAAGATAATGGTTACAAAAATTCATGTACATCCATTCGTACGATGTGGATGGATAAATATTATTTATTGTTAAGAAAAACATCATTTACATTAAAGAAAAATATTATTTATTTTTTATCTTATAATTTTAAAAAATATTATTTATATGAAAAAGTATTAAAATCCATATACATGAATGAATGTACCGAAAACAACTTCTAACAATGATTGGTTGAAAAAAAAAATTAGACGCCTCGTACCCAATCACCTTCCATTTTGAATATGAAAGTGTATACTCCCTCCTATTCATTATTAATGACGTTTTGTAATATTATATTCTTTGTAGTTTAATTGTCGTTTTAAATTTTTATGGCAATGATGCCCCTATTCAATTTTTGTGGTGGACAATCAATTCATTGAAAATCCAAACAGAAATCGATGACTTGGACAAGTATATGAATAGTTCTTTTTATTTTTTACACTAAAATAATGGATGTCATTAAGAAATTTTTTTCCTTAAATAAGGTTAATTTGGGTATAATTTTTGTTATCAATAAATGTTTATAACCATAGAACATTAGAACGACATATATAATGAATGGGAGGGAGTATATTTTTCTCCCATTTTTTCGAGTATGAAACCTAGGAAGAATTGGAGTCCACTTGACTCCAATATTTGTTTTTTCTTTATTTGTCTGACAAACCTATGAAGAATTGGAGTTCATTTTAGAGTCGGTAATTTTCGATACGACAAGAAAATATGATACGAACGCATACGAAATTAACAGATTAGTGTTCAATCTTATTGTGTTGATACGAGATGGATACGATAATTTTATGTCGTATTCGTATAACACGATAATTTTCAAAGTTGCATTCATGTTCGTATTGAATTGTGTCGTTTTCGTATAACCAGATAATATTTATATATATTAATATTAACTTTATTATTATTTATATATTTTTATTTCTATTTTTAATTTATTTTCTAATTTTGGTTTGAATTTTTCGTATCGTGTCATTATCATGTCGTGTTAGTAATGAAAAAGATCATGTCATATTCGTGTTTGTGTTTTGTTCGTGTCGTTTCTGTGTTTGTACATTTCCCGTCGTGTTCGTATTCGTGTCGGACAAACCCTTAACGTATCACGTTCATGTTTGATCTTATCATATCATGTTTACACAATAACGACCCGACACAAATGAATTGTCAGCCATAATATTTAATGTATATATTTTTCTCCCAATTTGCCAAGTATGAAACCAAGGAAGAATTGGAGTCCAAAAATTAATCACCACCAAGTTTGGACAAACATTTCCTACCCAAAAAATCAACATGTTCAAATGCAACACATCATTCATATACGTTTCCATCATAAATACTAAATTTTGTGTCAGCAATCAGCATCACCTAAACTCTGTTTCACACCATCTATATGTATAGAGCATACAAACCAACAGTTTGATTATATATAATGATGCATTAAATGATCCAAAATAGCAACATAATTAAAATTAGGAATTTAAATAAATCAAGCTACTCATGAATAATTGGGAGCTCAATTTAAAGAAAGCTCATTTGAAATTTGATTGCTAGTGAACAAGGCAAATCCGAGCTATGAACCAAGCTCGACAAATTTTTTGAGCCAAACTCGAGTCTTATTGCGCTAGACTTGAGACGCTCAGAAACATGTTTGAGGTCGATTTTAAACAAGCCTAGTCATGGATATGTTCGTGAGCCTACGAAAAATAAATTAAAATTTTTCTTCAAATAATTTAGATTGATGACTGATAAACACACTTTTTACTCGTTTATTAATGTTATATTAAGATGATTTAGATATTATAAAGTCGATATTAATGTTTTTAGCTATTTTTGGAAGATACTGCTCTTGGGGTTCCTCTTTGGTGTTTTGTAGGCTTTTCAGATGATAATCGATGCACAAAGCAAAGATGTAACCAAAGATGATGAAATGGAAATGACAAATATGGATGTAAAAAGTTTACAATGTTAAAGAGTATCTCAATAAGAGTTCATAGGCGCAAACGGATCGTAATTCGGAGTTCGGACGCGATAGAGCGAGCTGAAACAATGAGTCGCAAGATTCTACGCAGTGAGTCATGACCGAGCTCATGACATGACGTGATTGTTGGGCGCGAATTAGGGTTTAAGCCCTTAGCCTATATATACCCCTAGACCTCCTTTGGCGCCCCCAACCTTTTCTAGACATTTTTTTTTATCAGTTTTCAATAGTTTTTCACTTATTTTTCACTCTAACATTCCATTACTTTGATCTAGACATTAGATTTTCATTGTTCTACATTAATTCTATGCATTGTAATCGCTTTGGAGAAGTTTCATCCGAGCGAATTCATTATTTTCCAGTTTTCTTCTTGGGTTTGGATACGAACCCAACCATTGTTCTTCCGCCGCTACACTACGGGTTTTATCTATTTAATTCTTATTTTTATGATTAATTCTTATTTTATTCCAATATCTATGACTAGCTAAATTTTTATTCTAATCCTAGGGTTTGTATGATTCTATCATAAGTGTTGTGATTCCTGCTAGTTGCTATTTACCTTCCAGGCATTGATTTGTGATTCTTGGTGCTTAATAATATGTGTTAATTTCTGATCAATCTTGATGCATATCTAGTTGCAAGTTAAATACTTAACAATTTTAATTGTCAATCGATCTTGAATACACAATTACGAATAAGCGCTTGAATCGAGATAGAACATCTCGTAGGAAGCATATTCTTTGTGATCTTTTCGTAGGAACGTAATAAAGAATAGGAAAAATTAGTAATCATCGCCACAATTGTCATAACTAATTTTACCTCGCTATATAGCTTCTTGTGGATTTATTTTACACCGTATGAATTTATTTGTAGAAACTCACCAATTCACATTATTTTTCACTATATAACGCTTGTTTCACTAAACCGATGTTTTGACCCCGTCATTGTTCACTCATGCAATATACAACCACCGATGTTGCTCCCAAGACTTGTGAAAATTTTCACGACTTCAGACCGGTAATTTGCTTCATCTTCGATATGTATTACAGATCATACTCCAAGATTCTAAACTCGAACATGCATGGGTCCCGATTTTCTTTAGTTATGTAACTCGCCTCATCTTTCCTCAATTCATCGACCTTTCATGATTGACGGGTTCTCGTCGAAGCAAACAATATGTTAAATAAGTTTTTCTTGAGATGTCTCCTGTTTGATTCTCCAACTCGCTTCATTAGTCCCATATTCGGCCCTCATTTTTGCTTTGTGCATTTCTTCGTGAGAAAAGGCGTTAGTGTTAAACCGAAAACCAGCGCTATAGAGTAAATGTGAGATAGGAACATTCGTAGGAAGCATATATTCTTTGTGATCTTTTTGGGTTGCTAATTTTTACCTTGAGGGGCGTGCGGTAATAGGAAAAATTAGTAATCTCTGCCACACATTCATGGAAGCGAAGTTTACAATAGTATCTATAATATCCGCCTAACGTAAACATAATTTTAAAGTTTGAGATTCAAGTCGAGCATAGTCGAGTCGATGATTTCGCCTCGCGAGTCGTGGCGGATAGGAACATTCGTGGAAGCATATCGCCGCTTTTTCCGGTGCGCCATGCGGTCGTGCTATTCCAAATCTCGTGTTAGCCTCACTAACCGGATATAGTTATATTTCGCCTCTACCGTGTTTGTGCACAAGGAACGGGCTCGACCGCGAGTATGGCGGATGGAACATTCGTAAAGCATATTCTTTGATCTTTTTGGGTTGCTAATTTTTACCTTTGTGAGCATTCTCGTGTCCACCCAAGGCCTTGAGTCGGTCAAGCAAGTCTCGATTGTACCTCGTGTTCTTCGATGCTCGTGATGGATCCCTCCGAGGCTCAAATTCAACCACTCTCATGGATTCACCGTACGCCTTGATCACCGCTTTCTTCACTGGCATCTTATTTTGTTGTAGCCGCCAATTCCTTCCTGAGAAATCTTCTTCCCAAGTTAGTTCACCGGTTGGTGTTGAAAGCAGAGGCGTAACGATAGGAAAATTAGTAATCTCTACCACAATTGTCATAACGAAATAATTTGAGGCGGCGATAATAGGAAAAATAATAGTAATCTTAAATTAGTATTCATCGCCACCACCGATGTTGGGTCTTCCCAAGAGTGATGGTTACGCTATCTTTAATCGTTGCTCGCCAAGTTTAAGATTCCCCACTCACCATTTTTTCTCCTTATCCGCTTAAAGCACTTCAACTTTACTTGGTTTCTATCGATCGCTTAAAAGTAAACTAATGTTGGTTACATATGTGATCTTCCATCGTGTATTACCCAATTGTCATAATTGTTGGTTACATTGAGGCGAGATAGGAACATTCGTGGAAGCATATTCTTTGTGATCTTTTTGGGTTGCTAATTTTTACCTTGAGGCGTAACGTCATAATAGGAAAAATTAGTAATCTCTATACAATTGTCATAAGCGAAATTGTTGGTTACGGATTAAAATTGGTTAATAGGAGCGGGATAAACATACGATGTGGGTATGATTAATACATCCCTACAGGGTTAGTCTTTCAATCTTATTATCTCCTCGAGTTTTTATTATTTGCTTTATTTGTTTTATTTTCTCTTGACTTTGAATTTAATATTCAAGTCCCAAAACATGTTCAAAACCAAAATCATCACTTGGATAATGATGAAGGATTATTGAGTTAAACACGCATTTTCGCTTACAATCACATGGATACGATACCGACTTACCTATCTACTTGCGTTTTCGTGTTAGAAAATAGTGTGATCAAATTTTGGCGCCGTTGGGGATTATTAAGATTATATAGGAATAACTTGACGATTTGGAATTATTAATTCAAGTCAGATTTTTATTTTATTTTTTATTTCTTGCCAGAGTTGATTTCTCCCTTTTTCTCTAGGTAGTTTATGATCACAAGGTCCCAGGGACCTCCCGAACTACTTTTAGATCCAGAAATCGAAAATACTCAAAGGAGAATGAGACGAGAAAGAAGAAGGCAAGAGATGACAGCGAATCCGAATAAAGGGGGCGTACCTCCCGAGAATGATGCACGTCTTCTGGCAGAGTTTGCAGAGATGCAACGCCAGATGACGAACATGGGACTCCTCCTGCTGTTGAGACGAGACCGCTAAATTACATGTACCGACCACCAACTGAGCAGTTCCAAGGTGGTGGATGGGCCCGGAAGTGAATGCAAACAATTTTGAGTTGAAGCCGTACCGATCGGCATGGTACAAGGAGGCGATTCGGAGGAGGAGTGATAGAAGATCCGAATGCTCATCTAGAGACATACCTGGACATACGTGACACCATCAAGCAAAATGGGATGCCACAAGATACGATCCGGATGCGCATGTTCGGATTTTCTCTGCGCAACCAGGCGAAGGATTGGTTTAAGAGCCTGGATCGAACTGGAATCAACAGTTGGGGGAAACTTTGCGAGAGGTTTCTTTTGAAATATTTTTCGCCGGCTAAAGCGCAGAAGATCATAGCCGAGATCTCTCATTTCTGCCAACAAGGAGATGAATCATTATTCGAGACATGAGAGAGATTCAGGGGCCTATTAAGAAAATGCCCTCAGCATGGATTCTCCAAAGAGCAGCAGATCACGCAATTCTATAGTGGGTTTACACTTCACACGAGGAGCATTGTGGATGCATCGGCAGGAGGATGCCTATTGAATCGACGAGTGAAGGAGGCCAGCAGAATCATAGATGAGATGGCTGCCAACAGCTATCAATTGCCGATGGAGAGAACGCCTGTGGTTAAAGCAGCTACTGTAGAGAGTGACTCGAGATACGACGATCTCATGGAGAAGTTTACTCTTTTGAAAAGCCAATTCGAGACGGAGGGCGTTAATTTTATAAATCAAAGGAACCGTCCTGGGAAAAATTCGGCGTACCATCCTAACAATAGGAATCATCCTAACTTGTCGTATGCCAATCCCAACAACTTCCAACAACCTCCAGCAGGCTTCGCAGTGCAGAATGGGATGATTGAGGAGCCGAAAAAGCAGAGCTTAGAGGATATGATGCAACAGTTGGTTGAGAGCAACCAAGAATTGGCGACTCAGCAGAACACCTTCATCAATAGCACTGGTCAGAGGATAACTCATCTGTAGTCCACTGTGATAGCTATGGGGAAACACATGAAGATGATGGAAAACCAAATCAGTCATATAGCCGCACAGCTGAATGCGCAACAAAAGCACTACGGAGGTAAACCCGAAGAATCAGTGTTTTACCATCCAATTGAGGAGTGGGAAAGAGTGATAGAACCATCCCGAGCGAGACGAAGGACATACGCTGAACGAGGAGGAGCTCACGACCGAGCTAGCGACCGCTAGCCCGACCGCGAGGAAAGAGGCAGAACGGTTGCCCGAGAAGCTAGCGACCGGCCGAGCAACCGCTAGGCCTGCCGCGAGGAAATGTCCAGAGAGCTCTGATGAAGAGCTAGCAACCGCTAGCCCGGCCGCGATGAACAAGACAGATGCGGCTCCAGGAGCTCGCGACCACCCTAGCGGCCACGAGGCAGACGCGAAGAAGAATTATCCAACTTATACTCCTCCCGTTCCTTTCCCAAGTCGGCTAGCTCAGTCGAAATATGACGAGGAGTTCGCCCGATTCAAATAGATATTCCAAAAATTAACATCAATATACCTCTCTTTGAAGCGCTCCGAAACATGCCCGGATATGTTAAATTCCTAAAAGATGCATTAGCGAGCAAGAAGAAGTTAGGAAAATTTGAAAAAATTAACCTTTCTGAAGAATGCAGTGCTATCTTACAGAGGAAGTTGCCTCTGAAGCAAAAAGATCCTGGGAGTTTCACGTTGGAGTGCGAGATTGCTGAGCATACATTCCCCAACGTGTTGTGTGATTTGGGAGCGAGCATAAATTTGATGCTCTTATCTGTGTTCAACCACTTGGAGCTAGGGAAGATGAAGTCAACAAAAATCTCATTGATGATGGTTGACAGGTCAGTCGCATATCCTAAGGGAATAGTTGAAGATGTGTTGGTAAGAATTCAGGACTTTGTCTTTCCTGCTGATTTTGTTATTTTAGACATACCTGAATTCAAGAATCAACCACTAATCTTGGGTAGGCCTTTTCTAGCAACGGGTCGTGCTTTAATTGATGTGCAGGAAGGTGATCTCACATTTCGTGTCAACGATGAGGAGCTCAAAATTTCAATATATGATGCCATCAAGCAACACGATAGTTCAAAGCATGAGGATTGCTATTCGATCACCACTGCCACTGTTAGACAAGTCTCGCGCATGGAGGGCAACCGACCAATCGATAAGGAAGCTAAAAAGAAGAGTTGGACTCGGCAGAGAACTCCGAGTGATTCGTTCAAGTTTGGGGGGAGACCACTTCCACACTCAGTGGGGTCTGCTGTGAATGCAAAGTATAAGAGCAAGCACAAGTTTGGCAAGAAGGCAGCTGCCAAAACGCCGGATTGATCGATTGATCGAAGTATGCGATTGTCTAGCTAAAGACGTTAAATTAAGCACTTGTTGGGAGGTAACCTAAATTTTTATTTTATTTTTTGCTTTCGCTTTTGTTTTGTTTTCGTTTTGTTCGTTCTTGTTTTGTTTTTCTTGTTTTGTTTTGTGTCTGTTTGGGGTTGAGTTGAATGACGAGCAGCCGATGATGAGAATAATTTTTATTAGAAAATCGATTGCAACTGATTATGTGAGATGAAGCATGTTATGATTATTGTGAGTATTGAGCCTTTGAGAACTTGATCACATGTTTGAAACACAATGAGACTTGAGCTTTTATCGTCATATCTTTTCGATCTTGTTTCTTTTGTGTGAATAGTTTGAAATAGCATGTGTTTCTCTAGAACTTGCTCTGGATCTTTTTCGAGGTTGCATTGATGTGCTTAAGAATTGAGAGATGATATTAGGCATTCTTTTCTTAGCCTATATACTATCCAAACACTAACCTATTAATCATTGAATCATTTGATGAGCCCGTTTGAGCCTACCTTATTCTTTCATATAGTCGTGGGTTGGGTTATATAGTTAGTATGATGTTTGGTTGCGAGAATTGAGGGTTGAGAAAAAGAAAGAAAAGAAAAAGAAAATAGAAGATGAAAAATGATAATAAAAAATAGTTGCTTACCCATATAAGTTCGAAAAGAAAAGAAAAAGAAAAAGTTGACGCTAGTGTGTGAAAAGAACATAAATGGGTAAGTAGCTAGTGCTTGAGATGAGTACATCATTTATATGATAAGTGTGATGTTCTTAAAAGAAAAATGACTTCTTGGTATGGAAAATTGAAATGAATTATGAAAGTTTGGTAATTGTGTCTTATGATACTTATGATGTTTTCATTATGGGATTATGAGTCACTTAGTCTAAATATATCATACCTTACCAAAGAGCCTACATTATAACCTGTTATAAAGACCTTTTGATCTTGGTTCTTGAGCACATATTTGAGCAATGGAGAATTAGACAATTTGCAAGCTTATGGTAGATTAGTGTGTTTTAAACTTTGAGAGTATACACATCCTCTTTGATACACTTGAGTGTTTGAGATTCTTATATATATATCCATGCCGTGAGGATTTAAGTTTGAGACGGCTTGTGCTTATGGTTTTTATGATATGTGGAGTTGAATGAAAGATGTTGTGATTTGTTTTATTTGAGGTGAATCTTTTGTTGCTCATTGTTCTGAGGCTTATTGCTGTTGTCGTTCGACTCATTCCCTGTCGTTTTGTTGTCTTTCGTTTGTTCTGTTTTGTTTGAGGACAAACAATGCTTCAAGTTTGGGGTGTGATAAACGCATTTTTTTACTCGTTTATTAATGTTATATTAAGATGATTTAGATTGGTTTAAGTGTGTTTATATAGTCGATATTAATGTTTTTAGCTTTTTTTGAAAGATACTGCTCTTGGGGTTCCTCTTTGGTGTTTTGTACGCTTTTCAGATGATAATCGATGCACAAGGCAAAGATGTAACCAAAGATGATGAAATGGATATGATAAATATGGATATAAAAGTTTAAAATGTTAAAGAGTATCTCTATAGGAGTTCATAGGCGCAAACGGATCGTAATTCGGAGTTCGAACGCGAGAGAACAAAGCGAAACAGCGAAGTCGCGCATTCTACGCAGGAGCTCGCGACCGCGAGCTCGGCCGCGAGAAAGTGGCCAAAACGTTTTCGGGCAGAGCTTGCGACCGAGCTCGGGGCCGCGAGCACGGCCACGAGGCATGACCGCTGGGCGCGAATTAGGGTTTCAACCCTTAGCCTATATATACCTCTAGACCTCCTTCGCGCCCCAACCTTTTCCAGATGTTTTTTTTTATCAGTTTTCAATAGTTTTTCACTTATTTTTCACTATAGCGTTCCATTACTTTGATTTAGACATTAGATTTTCATTGTTCTACATTAATTCTATGTATTGTAATCGCTTTGGAGAAGTTTCATCCGGGCGAATTCATTATTTTCTAGTTTTCTTCTTGGGTTTGGATACGAACCCAACCATTGTTCTTCCGCCGCTACACTACGGGTTTTATCTATTTAATTCTTATTTTTATGGTTAATTTTTATTTTATTCCAATATCTATGACTAGCTAAATTCTTATTCTAATTCTAGGGTTTGTATGATTCTATCCTAAGTGTTGTGATTCCTGCTAGTTGCTATTTACCTTCCAGGCATTGATTTGTTATTCTTGGTGCTTAATAATATGTGTTAATTTCTGATCAATCTTGATGCATATCTAGTTGCCAGTTAAATACTTAACAATTTTAATTGTCAATCGATCTTGAATACACAATGTGAATAAGCCTTGAGTCGTAGCTGAGATAGGAACATTCGTAGGAAGCATATTCTTTGTGATCTTTTTGGATTTGCTAATTTTTACCTTGAGACGTAACAGTAATAGGAAAAATTAGTAATCTACTACCACAATTATCATAACTGAAATTGTTGGTTACATATGTGATCTTCCATCGTGTCTGGATTAAAATTGTTTAATAGGAAGCAGGATAAACATACGATGTGGGTATGATTAATACATCCCTAAGGTTAGTCTTTCAATCTTATTATCTCCTTGAGTTTTTATTGTTTGCTTTATTTGTTTTATTTGCTCTTGACTTTGAATTTAATATTCGAAGTCCCAAAACCTTTCAAAACCAAAATCTGTCACTTGGATAATGTTGAAGGATTATTGAGTTAGCTTCTGTATTTTCGTGTTATAATCCATGTGGATACGATACTCGACTTACCTATCTACTTGCACGTTTTCATGTTAGAAAATAGTGTGATCAATGACATCCCATGTATTGTGTGCATATGTTAACCTAGTGTTAGAGTGGTTTAGTGTCCGAGATCAAAAAAGTCTCGGGTTCGAGTCCACCGTGATGCAGCCTTTAAATTTCTGTATTTAATTAACAAAAAAAAAAATTATCCTATATATGTGTATATATGTTGGTCTAGTGGTAGAGTTGTTAATTTATTGATTATAAACAAAAATGAATATAAAATGTGAATGTATACAACATACACACATCCATTATCATAATACATTTACTTTGTGATAGCAATTAAACAAGCTTCCTGAACGAGCTCGATCTCGATCTCGATCTCAAACATTTAAACAAGCCTTTTCTCGAGCCAAGCCCGAGCAACATATCATCGACGTTTTGACAAGCCCAAATTAACGAGCCGAGCTCTTGAACATAGTATTGCCAAGTAGGGATGTCGATGGGTGGGTTTTACCCGAACCGATCCGGAACCGTTCAAAACCCATTAAATTTTAAAGCAACGGTTCTAGTTTCGGTTTCAGACCTGCTTTAGAACCTGACCGTTTAGATCCATAGTTTGATGGTCCGGCCAGGTCCGAATCTGGTTCTGGTTCAATACTTATTTATTGGTTCTGGTCCGAGTAAAACTCGTCTATTGACAAGCCTAAATTTAAATAGGCTTGTCAATGATCTAGTTTTATCCATATCGATTCAAAATCACTCAACATATTAAATTATAAAGCAACGGTTTCGGTTCTAGTTCTTGTCTGATTCTGGTCCGATTCTGGTTCCAGATCCGCTCAGATCCGGACCACTTAAGACCCATAGTTGATGGTCCGGGTCCGGTCCGGATCCAGTGTCTAATATGGGTCGGTTCCAAAACCAGAACCATTACTTATTTATTGGTTCTGGTCCGGGTAAAACTCATCCATTGACATTCTTATTGCCAAGTACCCGTGAAGGGATACTACATATTAACAGCGAGCTCAATAACCTCTAAAATACCTACCATTCGAGCTCTCCTAGGCCTAATAAGTAAATGCATGATTAGTCTAAATACGTGCTGTGCCGATAGCCCAAGATTAAAACATCCGTTTTCACGAACATGAGACCATAATGAAGGCATTCTAAAAGATGGCAATGTGAAGTTTCATTCAGCTGCAAAGACATAAGATTTTGCTTCAAATCGATAATTGCATGTGCAAACATACGTTTTATCTCTGAGATATACCTAGCAGAAATTGCATTGCATGGTAACAAGTTCAATATGCATACTATAGGATCTGAATGATATTGGTAACACAGTAGTACATGGATATCGTAACTGCTCACATCTTCGATGGCTTGGGGAAAATGTCGGGAGTAAACTTCTGTGCTGCACTGATACTACCCTTTATCTTCATCGCCCCCCTACAATATGATCACACAACATTAAATAAGTGCCCTTCAAATAATACAAACTACAGAACACGGTTGAGTTTTAGAACAAGAAGGCACCTCATGAAAGCAATTTGAGGATTCATCTTCCCACTCGCAACCTTTAAAAAATCATCATCTGTAAACGAGAAAGTTGCATCTGGCTTCCCATCTTCATATGCTCCTATTACATTAAATCATAGCCTTCAGTCAAAAATCTGAAATCATAGTCATCTTATCTCAACTATAATTTAACAATCTATTGGCAGTAATCAACAATTCAAATGAGTTTACTTGACAGCAACGAGCAGGTGTAACATTGTGTTTTTCAAGATCTAGCAAACTCTAGAAGCTTCTCTTGTAGGCCATGTAGACTAGATTGAATACATTAGCCACACAAATATTGAAATTTAAGGCTTCCTGAACAATTGCCTAAGTTACGGGTTCAGTAAAAAGCAGCCACATCGATATCAAATATAGGGAGGATTCCATTAAAAGCGGCATCCATAGCAAATGCTACACTTGTCAACAACTGGTCAAAGCTAAGGATTCAATCAACATTAGCCACATTGATTTCAAATCTAACACATGTTGCTCCATTTGACATAACCAAGGATTTGAGAAGCAGTACGAAAAGTCCACCTCACCCCACCCCCCCAGAAATTCGAATCTTGAAGCTACATAATCAAGAATCTGCTTATTCCCCGATCAACTAACATCGACATTATACAATCCGTCAAACTCTTGCTTCAATAATCAACCCAAATAACCATAGCCATTAAGTTTTTGATGATTCAAACAGAGGTCTGCAATTTGAAGCAGAGTAGCTACATGATCAAGAATCTGCATATTTAGAATTTAATACTGACACCAACTTTCATTTCTCTCACACAGTCGCAGGAAAATCAAGTACTACAAATTAACAAGCCACTAGATATATCACAAACAAGCTGAAAATTATTCAATTTTAATCAAAATAAGAAATCATAAACTAAGCAGAATACAAAGCCTAACCTTCTTTAATTTCTCCTTTCTTCAAATCCACCACATAAGACTTCTCATTGAACCCAATTTTCTGCCAATTGCAAAGAATCCAACACGATCAAACCAACGACATTAGAGTCAAACTCAAATATCCTAACACCCACAAACAAAACACTCATACAAAAACAAAATCTTGAAAAGTCAAACCTTGGGAGCAATATTGATCTGATAGACGAGGCCAATTTTCTTGGTGAGCTCTTTTCCGGCATCAGTCGACATATGGAGCTTCATCTGCTCCATTAGGGCGTCGGATTTCAGCTGAGTAGCCATGACCCTATTTGGGATCGAGTGCGAGATTGACTAAGTGATGGTGCAACTCAACTAAGAAATTGGGGAAAAGGGCGAAACAAATCTTAGAGAATTGCGATGAATGTGGAATATTGATCGAATTGGAAGGCATTAAATGAATGGGGTCGTGCGGGTGGGTATGGAGATGGTGATGGATAACTGATAATTTAACTGCCAACGTTTCAGGTACGCAATTCAAGGCATATACGTCGTCAAGTATAAAATGAGTTTGATGTCCTAACAAATTAAAGTATAAAATGCTTACGTGTATGATTTAATTAATACTATATCGATCTAAGTAGATTTGATCAACTATATACTTGATATTCAATATTCATGTGAATCATTTCAAGTGAATTAAGTAATCACTAAGTCGACTGACATTAGTTTCCTTAGGATCATAAATGGGACTACCTATTCGTGAGTTATTCAGAACTTGGTTCGATAAAAGTTCGTTCGAGTTTGTTTAGTGAAATTCGTTAATTATACATACCAAGTTTGAACATGAATACATGATAGTATTCGATTCGTTAGCTCATGAATAAGTTCATTAATTTATTTAACTTGAAAATATAAAATTATTAACTATATACAATTATTTTCTTTCTATAATTAGCAATTATTGTGTTAAATCTCTGACTACTTTTATTTGTTGAAAAAATCAATAAATATATTGTGTTATTGTGGATAAAATAATTTATTCTAAAATAAAATAATAAATATTCTAAACATATATCTAAATTCAAAAAATTTGTTTGGATCCGATTGAGTTCGAATAAGCTCGTGAGCTCGAAATATTCGATAAATAAAGCTCGAGACTTGACTCAATATTGAACAAATCAAACTTGAGCACGATGATATTCAGTTCGATTATACTCCTAAGTTTCCTTACACGTGTAATTAGGTATGACACATGAAATTATTGAATGAATTGGGATGGCTTGGGTTTTCGGGTCGAAATGGAATAAAGTTTTTCAGATAAAAGATTCTATGGATTGACATAAAATCAAGTCGGCCTATTGAGCCATGCTACTTTTATCAGCTCTAATATTAGCTATATTTTATTCTCCTTCATTATTGTCAAGCCTTTATTATAATTAAAACTTATAATATTGAAGTTGTGAAGATATTTTCTTAGTGCTTGTTTGGTAGGAGGGATATGATTCAGCAAGATAGATTGTAGGGAAGATTACGATTGAGATCTGTTGGCTATCTCAATGTTTGGTAACCAATATATAAAACATGGATAAAATAGCTCACTTGTTTGATACCCAAGTTGAACAGGTAGATTAACTTGCAATTGGACATATTTACCCTTTCATAAAAACAACATCGACGATAATACCTAATCGAGTCATACATTCAATTCACAGAACAACCCTTCTCAAACACACTATCCTTTTCTGCAAAGTGCAAACTCATATATGCAGCAAGCACCTTGCTTACCTTCTGTTTACCCTGCCCCATCTTCTCCGACGCCACAGATTGGTAAGATCGAGCAAGAAGGTTCCATGCCCGTCCCAATCTGTTCTACGTTTTCAACTCAGCAACACTCTGTACGCACAGCCATGAAGCGTACGCCTTCGCCGCCACCGTAACTTGTCCTTCTTCATCACACCTTCTTAGTAAAGTTGAAGCATATGTATGTGCACCGTGTATTTAAAAAAACCGATTTTTATGCTAGGGTTCCTAGTAGTGTGCGTTGGCACATCATGATTTAATTGAGTTTTACAATTTAATGACAATTGGAAAGCGATTTCATCTCTGTTAGCTCTTCACACTGTCTCTTTGCAGCCTCAAGAGTTTTACAACCTCCCACATCTGAAGTGAGTTTTTCTCTCTCTTGATTACATTTCATCAGTTCGCTGCTTGAATCATTTTGAATTAGCTTTGTGTTCGGTTGTATCGCCTAAGGTTTTAATTTGATATGTTCGAATCGTGAAACCGATTATTACTAAAGTTCTTGGATAAGTTATTTTCGTTATGTTGCAAGTTATTTTCGGTGCTAAAATTCTTGGATGTTATGTTGTCTCGGTCATATGTATCTTTTAGATGCCTCTTGATTTGTTGAGGAAAAGTGTAGTCATACTCGATTTTCTTTTTGGAGGCGGTTTAAAATTGTCTATCTAGCTTTCTCTTACAAATATTTGGTGAATATTTTTCTAAGATGTGATTGATGTGTTGTGAGATTTATAAGTCCAGTACTCTGGATGTTTGTTGTAGATTTCCAACTAAATTCCTGAACTTTCTTCCGTAAAATGTTGATCTAGGGTGCACTTGTATTTTTTATATGTGTTGGTGCTTCCATTGTTTACAAAGAACAATGCCCTTTCTTACCGATAGCTTGAAATGGCCAATTGTTGAACATGACTAAATGGCAGTTACCTCTTTTCCCTTTGTTTGTTGCGAATTCCATAGTAGCGAAATAATAAAATATTTGAAAAATTGTATGACTGCATTTGCAATGAGTATAAACATCCTTGATTGTGTATGTCCTGTGCGAGTTAGTACATACCTAAATATCTGATTCTTTGAATCTCATTGATGGGTTCAGTGTTAATTTGTGCATATTTTCAGATTATATGGGCAGAAGGTTAGTAAGGGGTTAAAACTAATCGATTGCGATTAGTTTAATGATTTCGGCTTCTATTTCTCAGGATCCGCAACCCGGAGGGAAGAATCCCTCCCATCTATTCTCCCAAAATATTTTACATGGTGGGTACGAAGAAGACCACTTTGCCGTTATAGTAGATCGATATGAATTCACGGTAAGAAGGTTAGTAATCGTAGGCTTGTTATTTTGTCTTGAAAACATATGTGGGTTTTGTGGGCAATATACCGAAAGGAATAGAATTCGAAAGCATGTATGATCTAGGCTGTCAACAAACTTCCTTTTAACTAGTAGGAGTGTAATTTATTCACCGTTTTGGGAATGTGGCAGGTTCGAGAAGCATGTTTGACGCAATTGATTGATGTTTTTTTGGGAAATTCGGGTTAAACGGGCTACATGACTATAACACTAACATATTGTGGTCAGGGACATTACTCACTGAACATAGGCTTTTCTCCAACAATATGCATATTGCTTATGTTTAGCCTTCCTGGAACAAAAGGACTAAATGATAATCAAGTGTGGGTAAGCTAAACACAACAAACGTGTGGTATGACTAAGATAATACAATGGTTGATAAGCTAAACACGTCTTTGTTAAATATTTGACATAGTTCTAAAACGTGCTTA
The DNA here is from genome assembly GCA_036937905.1 of Salvia rosmarinus. Taxonomy (NCBI): domain Eukaryota; kingdom Viridiplantae; phylum Streptophyta; class Magnoliopsida; order Lamiales; family Lamiaceae; genus Salvia; species Salvia rosmarinus. The sequence goes on along the minus strand of CM072815.1, from coordinate 69,231,190 downwards.
CTTCATTATGGTGCAACTCTCTATGACTATGTTGGTCCAAGTACTTACATGTCTGCGACTTATTAATACAAGTCCATGAGTGAGAACAATTTACAGTTACAACTTGTTTTTTTATACTTTATGTTGTTGGTCAACTTTTCTATTTTCAAGGTATGGACACAAGTAGTAGCGATATTGGACGTGGCAGGGTAAACAACACTGATAAGACAAGGCGTTGTTGGTCGCAAAAAGAGGAGGAGATCCTTATAACGGCTTTGAAGGAACTTGTTGCATAAGGTTGGAAATCAGACAATGGTTTTAGAGCTGGTTACTTGAACCGACTTGAAGATGCCATGAAGAAGGAATTTCTAAGTACAAATTTGAAGGGAATGCCACATATCAACTCGAAACTAAGTACTTGGAAGAAGAATTACTATTCTCTGAACCAAATGCTGAGCAGAAGTGGAGTTGGCTTAAATTTTAAAGGGAATTATATGATTGACTGTGACAACGATCTATGAGATCAAATAGTCATGGTAATTTTTGATGTAATTGTTTTATGCACATTTGTTGGCTGCCAAGTATTCGTGCACAAGTCATTCTATTGAATTGTTTATTTGACCAGTCTTTTACTATATTTTGGCTAGAAATATATCATGCTTGCTAACTTGTTTTTAATTAAGATATATTAGTCACCGCATCAACATAATGCTTTTGCGTGTCTTTATAAACTCAATGTCATTGTATTTTTTTCAGAGTGATAATAATGCGCCTCTGATGCGTTTTAAGTCGTGGCCCTTTTTCGATGATTGGAAAGAAATTTTTGGTAAGGACCGAGCGACTGGAGAGAGTGCCGAGGATATTATACAGCGGTGAATGAATTACTACAGGATGATGACATAGCAGAAGGGGCATTGACGGTGACTATCATGTTAGCTTGGATAATATCCTCGCAAACGAACCTGGTGAAAATAGTGTATGCCAAGGTGAGAAAGGCGATCAGCTTCCACGACAATCCACCAAGAAACACAAAGCGGTAGATGGGCTACAAAGTGTTTGTGATATGTTGGGAGAAATTAGTCGCAATACAAATGCTAGATTAGAAAACTTGGCGAGTCGGATTGGATATGAGTTCGATTTGGGAAAAGCGATAAAGGAAGTTTTTGATCTCTTAGGTAACATCCCTGGTCTGTCTTTGGATGAGAAATTCGATGTTTGTGAGATACTTGCAGACAAAGTTGAACGTCTAGAGATATTCATGGGGTTGCCCGAAGCTGCTAGGCCACATTATGTGAGGCGTCTTCTGAATTCTAAAGGGATGTAGTTGATTTTCGCATTGTCAAGGTACATACCAAGAAGCTAAACATTCATTCGTGATACTTTGTTTGCTCTACATTTGTATAGTAGCATGTAAAGAAGCTAAAATTCATTTGTTCTCAAAATTTGTCTACAAGAACTTGAAATATCCCCCAGGAAAATGAAAGAATCGAGGTAGTTTTGTCTATAAGATTTTTTATCTTCTGAGATTGTGTTGCATCGTGAAATACGGTTGTCTTTATTTGCTAAAAGAAAAATGTTGTGATGATGCGAGAGCGCCGAAAAACCAAGCGTTTGCTCTTATTGATTTTTGGATATTAAAATTATCATCATACTATTACTAGGTTGTCGCAACAGCTAATCTCGACTTCAGTTTTTTCCCTTGCGATTTTGCTTGCTTATAGGAAAGGTTTTCCTATATTATATTAAATTTAGTATTTTTAGTCTTCGATTGTAAGGTGCTTATTTAACTGATATATGTTGATAAGGTAGCTTCATACATTATGCATAAATCAATGTACTATACTTGTGTAGATAATTATATAAATATTAATTTAAGAACATTTAATCTATTTACATTGTGGAGATTTATGTATGTCTGCTTAAAGCGACAAAGAAAAAGTTGCCCAAGTTCGAAAAACTACTAGTAACGCTTAATGAAAACGTGCCATTAATACAAATTAATAATGTCACGCCCCAATTCCCGAGGGAAGGCACGGATGCCGGGGTGTGATTAGGGGTGGGGTTAAGCGCGGGGAAGAAGGGATACATATAACATACATGATAAGAAGGTGTGACCATGATATCGGACGACGTCTCTCATAACTAGGACATATCCTAAAGGGAGGTGTGCACAAACAATCCACCAAGAATAATATCGATACAATAACTTCGAAACATGATCTTGGTTTATAATAAGTAATGCAGAAGCAAAATAGCATTACACCACATTGACTAGACCGATCGACCACATAGCATGCTCATATCGAGACACTGACATAATAACATAACAAATCTTGTTCCCAATCGGAAAGCAAAATTAGGGACAAGAATACATCAATATCGAGTGCATATATGACCTGACATCGCGGAAGCATAGCATGAAGAACCCGACTCCACCCTCAGCGTCGCTCATCGGCCTCCTCCATCCGTGAAAAGATTTGAAAAAGAGTTTGGGGTGAGTACTAGCGCTTTCGGTGGGGTTTTATCATAAATCAAAACAATCATGATGCGTGTTCGAGCACTTACCTTAGAAGGTTTTAAAGCGTAAATCCACTTCTAAGTAAGCAAAATAGATTTTTCATTTTCGATACGATCCGTTATTCTTGTTACTCCCATCATAGAACCAAGAACCACGGCTCGGGCGTATCCTCCAGCCCATCACATCTCATTCATTCGCCCGGAACATATCCGATCGGCCCGCGCCCGAACGTATCCACCGGGCTAACTCGGTATGGACTTGGGGTTAAATCTCCGTCGAACCATAACCACCTCATTACCATTTCGGGTGGACTTTCGGGGTCTATCCCCCGTAACCATAACCACGTGTTCGGGGTCTATCACTTCGATCAATACTCAAGATGGTGATCAACCCACGAATAGAGATCGTGCACAATCACAATATAACCATATCTCGGATCGAGAACAAGATGTAACTTCATCAAAACATTTTATGGCGCACATGTTTTATTTTGAAATATCGAGTAAATAACTCAAAATAAGCATATATAACCCAACTGAGCAGCATTTAAAATGTTAGCAAGGAGGTATCTACGGATCCGATGACTTCACCGATCCTTTGGTAGGTGCACAGTAACAAGACGGAACAACTTTTGGGGTCACATCCCATAAAGCAAAACAACATCGTGATCCAAACGAAGATCGAAGCAAAACTAGGGTTTTCGACTTTCTGAACCCATATTTGGCACTCTCCGGGTTTTCAAATCAACTCGATGCGTAAGGAAATATATTCAGGGCATCAAGACCTATAATAGGGTACTTTCAAAATATGCATGCATGCAAGTTAGCGCAAATCTTAGCAGGGAAGAAGCTTCAAAATCGATGCCTATCCTCAGATCTAGGATAAACCATCCAAAATCGATGCATGAAAATGGAAACATAAGCAATATGCATAACGACGAACATGGAATGACAAACTATGTTGAAAATGGATAACCCGGGCATGTACTTCCTTTAGAAAACTCGAAGCAACGGAAAACATCCCGACATGCAGAAACGCGAAAAACAGAAAAACGGAATCGGTACTTTAGTAGAATGCATAGCCGGAACTCAAAACCTAAAGGACCGTGCTGGTGGCCGTTGACCACCAATCGGTGGCGAAGAGGCGGCGTGACCTTGGCGGCGGCGGCAGGCGCGGCGGTGTGGCCGTCGGCGGCCTCGGCCGTTTTCTCGCCGTCCCTTTAGGATCCCGAGTTCTATGTTATACGATCTACTAAAGGGTGAAATCAAAACAAGAAAAGGACAAAACGGAAAAATGGGGCTGGGGAGAGGTTGATCGGCGGTGGTGGCTCGGCGGCCAGCGCAATGGCGCCCATCACGAGCCTCCCGGCTCGATCCCCACTCTCCAGTGACTTCCAGCGTGCACAGAGCTGCTCGGCTCTTCAAGTAAACACGGAGAGCGAAGGAAATGAGCGTTGAAAATGAGGCCCTAGCCTCCTGTTTATAGGAAAAGCGGGCATGTCAGTCTTTGCATGCGACCTTTTTAAAATGCAAAAATGATAATTTTTGCAAACGGACTCAAATTTAGCAAACTTAGTACCCATGGACACGAAATAAAATACCGGACACAACGACTATAAACAAGATATGCTTTTAAAGACCAATGAAAAGTCCGGTTTTCGATAACTTCCTGAGTGCCAAACCTTCATGGGTGGTCGAAAACACTGCATACTTAGTGTCATGAATTAGTCATAAGACACTCTTCACAATGCACGAGGTTTCGTGACGGTCGCATCACGAAACAAAAGTCAATCCTTTGACCTTTCTCGAAAACGTGCCATGCAAAATGAAGCTTAGAAAAGGCGGGGTATTACATCCTCCTCCTTAGAAAATTTCATCCCGAAATTTCAAATCGTGGAGAAAACAACTCGGTCTTGAGCCCCTCGAACTTGTCTTCCAACTCCCACGTAGCTTCCTCCTCCGTGGTGATTCCACAACACCTTCACCAACTAATCGCTTGTTCCTCAATTCCTTGACTTCTCGTTCCAAAACAGCCACCGGTCTCTCCTCGTAACTCGGATCCCGAGCAAGAACCACTGTCATGCTTGATCACGTGTTTTGGGTCGAACACGTACTTTCTCACCGAGAAGCGTGAAACACATCATGAACATCTCCGATGCTAGCGTGAAAGCTAACCTATAGGCAACGGGCCTATTCTCTCAAGAACTTGAAGGTCCAACGAACCTCGATCGTAACTTACCTCGCTTTCCAAAGCGAGCGACTCTCTCGTTAGGAAACCTTAAGGAAAACGCGATCTCCGATCATGAATCGAAGATCCGACGACGCTTGTCCGCATGGGACTTCACATCCCGAGCTTCCTTGATCCTTCGCTTGATCGATCGATAATCTCCACCGCTCTCGAACCATCTCGGTCCTAACATCTTCCTCTCGCCTACGCCGTCCCAATAAAGTGGCGATCGACACTTCCTTCCGTACACCGCTTCATAGGGAGCCATTCCTATGGTGGCACGATAATCTGTTATAGGCAACTCCACCAAGGTAGTATCTCTTCCCATTTCCTCCTCTATCGGCCACATTCGCCGCAAAGATATCTTCCAAAACAGAATCGTTCTTTCCATCGACCGTCCGTTTGAGGATGGAATGTTGTACTAAGATTCAGCTTGGTCCCATTGCTTCCTGCAGACTCCTCCAAAACCTTGACGTGAACCTCGGGTCACGATCTGACGTAATCGATACCGGCACACCATGTAACCGTACGATCTCTCTAACGTAAAGCTGAGCAAGCTTATCTAATCCGTACGTCATCCAAATCGGTAAGAAATGAGTGACTTCGTCGACCATCGACGACAACCCATATAGCGGTGTTTCCTCCGACCTTGGAAAACTCACCACAAAATCCATACCGATATGATCCCATTTCCACTGGGATTGGTAGCGGTTGCAACAAACCCGACGGACTGGTGTGCGACTTTCACTTGCGACAAGCGAACAACGTTCCACAAACGCAGCTACGTCCTTTTCATCCTTCCCACCAAAAGTTCCTTTTAAGGTCTCAGACATTTGGTGCTTCTGGATGAGTCAGATATGATGCCTCATGAGCTTCACTCATGATTTTATCTCTCAATTCCCTATTGAGTGGCACACATAACCTTCCTCGGAATAGTAGCGCGGTGTCTTTAAACTCGTGAAACCCTTGCTATCTTCTAGCCTTGCTTTCAAACGCATCTTCTCGAGAATTCGTCCTCGCCATTGCGCACTCACGATGGCTTCTCTCAGTGCCGTTCACCACAAAGTCGCGACGAATCCTTGACCGATTCCGCGGGTGAATCACTTCCAGTGAGCTTCTCGAAATCTCGAATAAGCTCTTTCTCTGCGTGAGAGATATCCCAACTTATTTCTCGACTTGCGACTAAGGGCATCCGCTACGACATTGGCTTTCCCGGGTGATAAGCGATAGAGCAATCATAATCCTTCACCAACTCTAGCCATCTCCTTTGCCTCATGTTCAACTCCTTTTGTTCAAAGAAATACTTGAGGCTCTTGTGATCCGTGAAGATCTCACACTTAACTCCATAGAGATAGTGCCTCCAAATCTTCAACGCATGAACGACTGCTGCTAACTCCAGGTCGTGAGTTGGGTAGTTCAACTCGTGCGGTTTCAACTGACGAGACGCGTAAGCTATAACCTTCCCGTTCTGCATGAGAACGCAACCTAAACCAAGCTTGGATGCATCGGTGTAGACCACAAACCCATCGTTCCCTTCCGGCACGGCTAACACTGGAGCGGTTGTTAGCTTCTTCTTTAACTCTTGGAAACTTGCTTCACAAGCTTCGGACCATGAAAACTTGATTCCTTTCACGAAATTGCGTCCATCGGCCTTGCCAACTTCGAAAACCCTTCGATGAAACGTCTATAATATCCGCCAGCCTAGAAAGCTTGAACCTCATTGGCATTAGTCGGAACCTTCCGCTTACTTCATCGCTTCAACCTTCACTGGGTCGACTTTGATTCCTTTGCGGACACGATGTGTCCAGGAACATCACTTCTTTGAGCCAAAATTGCACTTACTATACTTGGCATACAACCTCTCTGCCAGAACGTTTCGAGAATGGTACGGAGGTGTTCTCTATGCAACTCGCATTCTTGGAATAGATGAGAATATCATCGATAAAATCGAAGCGAAACTATCCGTGACATCGATGGAAAACTCGATTCATCAGGTCCATGAAAATCGCCGGCGCATTGGTCAAACCAAACGGCATCACGATGAACTTGTAGTGCCCATACCTCGTTCTGAATGCGGTCTTTGCAACGTCCTCCTTCACGATCTTCGGATGATGGTAGCGACCTCAAATCGATCTTAGAAGACACTCGCTCCTTTGAGTTGGTCAAACAGATCGCCGATCCTTGAAAGAGGATATCTGTTCTTGATCGTCGATTATTGACTCTCGTAGTCAATGCACATCTGCATTGACCCATCCTTCTTCTTGACGAATAGAACTGGCGCCCCCACGGCGACACGCCAGGTCGGATAAAACCTAGATCCAACGACTCCTGCAATCTGCGCTTCGGTCTTGCGATTCCTTAGGTGTCATTCAGTGATGGTGCCTTTGATATCGGTGCTGCTCGCGGTTCCGGATCAATAGTGAATTCCACTTGTCTATCGGTGATAAACCCGCAAGTCCTCGGAAACACGTCCGGATATTCACACACCACCGGCTCCTCTTGCAATCGCTATGCGCTCTTGCGTGCCTGTCAAACTCACCAAGAAAGTTTGACACTTTTCCTTCCCGATCATCCTCACCGCCTTCAAAGGCTTTGAGATCATTAACACGCAAACACCCATCCTTATGCCGTGGAAACAAACTTCCACTCCTTTGGCTGCTCGGCAACTTCTCTCGAGACAACGATAGTTGCCATGTGCTTTTCCAACCAATCCATGCCAAAGATGACATCAAATCTTCCATTCCATGACATGCAAATTGACAAGGACCTTCGCTCACGATTTCTACCTCACGGTTACGCAAATCTCTTTTGCTTTAGCACTTCTCGACGGATGCTAATTTCCGAGGTACTGTGATTTCTTGGGTACCAAACCCAACCTCTCACACGCGATTCTCGAAATGAAAGAATGTGAGGCTCACAGATCAAACAAAGCGAAAACGAGTATATCACTCATATGGATTATACCGCAGATTTCGGGAGCTTGAGCTGCCACTGGCGATTCAAGGCGTACACCCTTGCTTGCTGCGGTGGCCTTTGGTTTGCTTGGCCTAGGGTGACCTCCTGCTTTCGTTGTTTATCTCGTGAACTGATTACCGCCTCTGAGCTGGATCTTTGCCTTCTTGGCGGCTGACTTGCTGCCTCCTAACGGACAATCTCGGCGTAATGTCCAGACTTCTTACAAGGATAGCACTCGGTGCTACCTTGCTGCCTTTCGCGAAATGATTCCTTTGGCATTTCTAGCACCAAGGTTTTTCCACACCGCCGCATGGGTTGGAAATTCCTTCCCAAGTCGCCTTTCTCTCACTTGAATGCGCTTGATTCCTTGGAATCATTTGGTACTCCCGTTCCTCGGAACACCGATTGTCTTTCCTCGATCTTCCCATTTCCTCTTACCTCTTATCCGTCCACCGGTGTCCGGGTGGCATTATTCTCTCTAGGGCAACATCGACTCAATGTTTAATGCCCGTTCGAGGATCGCGATACATCGATCTCCCGGATCGACGGCGAAATTCCGATCTCTGGTGAGTCCTCTCTCGAATGCTCGCCTGGCAGCCTCGGTGCCGACCGGGTATGTAGCATAACGTGACAAGCGATTGAGCGGCGATCGTACTCGGTGACCGTCCTTCTCCTCGACGAAGATTCCGAACTTCGTTTTGCCTTCTCGCTGTAGCGCCCGCACGTACTTTTTCCATGAGTTCTTCCTCAAATCTTCCCACGTATATCTTCCCCATGTCACGGTGTTGGGGTCCTCTCACGGATTCCCACCGTAAATCGGCCTCATCGGTTAGGCGAAAGATCGTGCAATTCAGCTTTTACGCTTCTTCGCACCGATGTATTCGAAGATCCTTCGGTGAATCGTATCCGCTTCTCGGCGCGATCGGTTCGCCGAGACCGTCGAACGTGGGGATTACGCTGCGAAAACTCTCGATCGCATGCCGGCCACCAAAGGTGGTTCTTGGCTTCTTCCACGTTATTGTTCCTCCGGTTCCTTGTTCCGGCATTCGAACCGGCGTTTGAAACATTAGAAACGCTTTCGCGATAACCGTATCATCGCATAACATATATCATCACCCATATCACATATCATCACATATACCACATATCACGCACGATCACATATAATCATGCAATCTCGTCAACATATCATCGTTATGCATTTCACATAACATTATCATCACATCATCACATAGATCATATATCATCATGGCATAGCTCATATCAAATATAAGCATTAAACATAACATCCTGTCATAGGCAAGTTATTATCGAATATTCGGTGTCCATGAAGGATCAAAATACAAGATCAAGGTATGTCGACCGAAAGGTCGGATATGAGCAAAAGAATCGACTCGGTTCTTGTCGAAAGATGCCGCTCGTCCATGCTTCTAGTGTAGGAAAACGTATGTTAACCTCGCCCGAGGATCCATCTTGGGTGTTTAATTCACCATACATTGATTATAAACCTAGCATGCGTCTATATAATTAAATCGCAACACGTTAGGGTTTTCACGTGTTTACCTGGATGCAAGAGGTCGATGGAGCGAGATGAGCGGATCGTGCGGATCGGACTCGTGCTTTGACCTTCCGGATCGTATCCCGATTGCCCAATCTCCAGCGTCGAGTTAGGGCGATCTATGGAGAATGCTTGGAAAATCACCCAATGCTCTATGGAACAACTTTGAAAAACTCACACTTGATAATGGGTGGCCGAAAATATGCTTGGTTTAATGAGCATTAACCTAGACTTTATCTCATACCTTATATTTATAATGCACTACCTTAATCCTATATGGAATATTACCATAATCCTATATGGAATATTACCATAATCTTAGGATTATTTCCATACTCTCGTGATTATTTCCATACTCTCGTGATTATTACCATAATCTTATATGGAAAGGATCTATGCATATACCATAAATATAATTATATCCTTATGGATAAAGAGAATAAAATCTTGCCAATGGGAGCATATAGGTGCCGATTTTCCTCTAGCTTAAGGGCTGGATGGCCGGCCGAGGATCAAATGAGGAATAAAGATGGGCCTCAAATAAATTAATTATCTTATGTTCACCCGAACATAAATTAATTTATAAACATTCGATCATGCCACTAGAGAAAGAATGTTGACTTACCCTTTATTACCGAAGTTGAGTCGGGCTTGCACTTAGACATTCTGAATCCCGTATTTAAGATATCGAACGTCCATTAATCATTTATAGCAATCATTGCTTAAAGCGATTAATAACTTCATTTCCTTAAGTAGTACCACTCAACCATATTATTGTACTTGAGCTAACTCAACTGCGGGGTTTAGTACAATAAACCTTTGAGCTCCTTAAGGGGCGTCATCATCCTAAACGGATACGGTGACTCGTCTGAGATAACTAGCGTGACATACACATCTGCTACCACCCAATATGCGGAGAATCTTGGGTTAGAACAAATAACCCTCACTCATAACAAGTCAAAGTGATGGTCGAACTCATACTCACCTAATACCTTATCGAGGTTTAGATCATCGTAAGTCACCGAGATCTTGGTTCTTCACGGCGGTCGAAAAAGAGAACTCATCTCACCGTGATCCTTGATACGTCGAGACGCGTGCAAGCATAGACAAGCAACTAAGTCAAGTCACTTCTTATCTATACTGCGGCTAAACCGACAACTCGTCCTTAAGTCGTCTCGGTGTGAAAACTTTTATATCTCATTAAGCTTGACCAATCATACGCATTCTTACGTGATCTTCTACACAACGTATGATCTAACTTATATATGAGATAAGGGGACACGAGATATATGCAATCAAGTATTCAAATCGGATAGGAGATTGTAATAATGGTAACGAAACATTGTATACAAGCTCAACCAAACTGCTTTCGAGATACAAATCCAACAATCTCCCACTTATACTAAAGCAAACTTTTGGTATACAATGTGTCTCTACTAGCTATTACAAACAACCATCACTTTGCTTCTCCCACTTATACAAAGTTTCCTTTCTAAGTGGGTGCCATCAAGCGCAATCCAAGTCCTCTAACGTGTCCATCGTAGACTTTTTGCGGCGAGCTCTTCGATGAATGGATCCGCTAGATTTTCCGTCGTGTCAATCTTTTCAATCAACCGTCCACCTAGTCTAACGATTTCTCGTATGACATGGTACTTTCTCTCTATGTGTTTGGTCGCCTTGTGGGTCCGTGGTTCCTTCGAGTTTGCCATTGCACGAGTTATCACGATAAACTATGATACTCTTGGGCAAACCGGTACCACATCTAGATCCACGAGGTAGTTCTTGAACCATCTGACCTCATAGAAGCCTCCGAGGCGGCTACATATTCGGCTTCCATGGTAGAGTCCGAATGCATCATTGCTTTGCACAGATACGGCTCCACCTCCCAAGGTAAACACATAGCACCGAGGTTGACTTTTTCTCATCACGGTCGGCTTGGAAATCCGAGTCTCAGATAACCCAAAGGCATTAGACTATCTCATGGTAAACTAGCCTATAATCTCGAGTCCTTTTCGGTGCTTGAGTATATGCTTCTTCGCGATCCAATGAGCTGTCCGAGGTTAGGCGATATCTAGCTACTATGCTACCGCATAGCGGATATCGGGTCTCGTGCATAGCATTGCGTACATGAGACTTCCTACAGTGAGCGTAAGGAACTTGTCTCATTTCCTCTATCTCGCTGCGGTCATAGGTGATTGCGTTTTAGATAAAGGAACGCCATATGCGAAAGGTAGCAATCCTTTCTTGGCGGTTTGCATACTAAACGGTAATCACGATATCAATGTAAGACGCTGAGATAAGCTCGACATTTTCTTCTTTGCGATCTCGGTAAACCTTGATCCCAAGAATGTCGCCGCATCTCCTAAGTCTTTCATTTGAAACGATCGGATAGCCAACTCTTTACGTCGATAGCGACTTCACGTTGTTGCCCGACTAGAAGGATGTCATCTACATAAAGTGCGAGAAATACCACATCACGTTGACATCTAACCGATACACACAACTCACCTAGCAACCGGGTAAATCCATGGGACTTCACCACCTCGTCAAGCGTAAGTTCCATGATCGGAGGCACGCTAAGTCCATAAATGGACTTAAGCTTCCATACTAGATGCTCTTACCCTTTACCACATAACCTTCAGGTTCTTTGCATATAGATGTCTCTACCTTCCTCAAGGTAACCGTTTAGAAAAGCGGTTTTAACATCCATTTGCCAAACCTCTAGGTTCAAGTGGGCTGCTATGGCTAGAAGAATTCGATGGACTTGAGCATTGCTACAGCGAAAAGGTCTCATCGAAATCGATGCCCTCAATCTGAGTGTACCCTTCGCCACAAGCACGGCTTTAAAAGCGAAACCTCTCCATCGGAATCTCTTCCTCTTGTATATCCACTTACTACCTATGGCTTCCTTGCCATCCGGTAGAGGTGTCTTTCATATACATCCATAGCGTTATGGACTCCATTTCTAAGTCCATAGCGGTGTGCCATAATCTTGCATCAATATCTTGTATCGCCTCCTTGTATGTCCATGGGTCGATTATTGCATGTTAAATCTGCTGGGACCAAATCCGAAGATTCACCCACGAACATAAATCGCTCGGGTTGACGAACAACCTCCCACTCTGACGAGGTTCTCACAGCACAATGGCAGCGGTGGGTGCAGATACTTGTGGTTCTCTAACTCGCACAACTTGTGTGTAGGTACCACATGCGGTCGGTATCTCCAAATGAACTCGACCCACATCAATTTCTTGAAGTATCGGTGTCGATCCACCCACTAGACTCGACATCTCGTACCTTTGGCCTGTCGGTGGTGGAATCGATCGTCTTCTAATTCTTGAAGAATGATTTCAACTTTGGACTTATGATTTTCATGTAGTCCTCTTCTAAGAATCGAGCATTAGTGCTAATAATGACCTTCGATCCTTGGACTATAGAATAAACCACCTTCGTTCCTCTAGGATAGCGATAAGCGACCTTGCGTCGATCTAGCCTCCAACTTGTCGACCTTCTTGTTCGAAGACACGTGTTGGTCGCCCATATCCTTATGTGGCTTAAAGGCGGGCTTCGCCCAAACCACAACTCGAAGGGGTCTTTTCGGTGACTTGGGCGGTACTAGATTTAGCAAGTATGCCGCCGTCTCTAAGCATACCCCGAGGCGAAATAGGCAATGTTGCATAGCTCATCATTGATCTCACCATTTCTAAAAGAGTCTATTTCTTCGCTCGACACACCATTTCTGTGGTGTGCTTTGAAATCTTGTTGGGATGTAATCCCACACTTCACTAGATAGTCCATAAACTCGTTCTTGAGGTATTCGCCACCGATCGGACCACATGACTTGATACTCTTACCTAGCTTCGTCTCCACTTCCTCCTTAAACTCTTTGAATTTCTCAAAGCATTGAGACTTGCGGTGAAGCGGTATATGTATCCGTACCTTGAGTAATCGTCGATAAGTGACAAAATACTGTACCCTCCACGAGCTTGTGTGGACATAGGTCCACACAGTCGAAATGGACTAACTCCAACATTTCTTTGGCTCTATAACCCTTGCTTTGAAGGTGCAGTCGACATCTTACCTTCTATCTGAGATTCGCGATGGGAGCAGAGTAACCGTGAGATCGCCCAACGCTCCATTCTTAGCGATCTTTGGATCCTATTTAGATTGATGTGACCTAATCTAAGATGCCGAGAGAAAAGTAGAGTCATCTTCTTGAAGAAAACTTTCTCTTTTGGGGTTTGATGAAGATGCAACATAATTATAGGTATTATGTTTTGCGTAAATAGTATAAAGCGAATTATATAAGGTGCCAACACGGATAACCCGTCATTTCTTATGATAGAAACACCACTATCAAAAATAACGAGAATATCCATGAGTAAATAATTTGAAACAGAAACAAGGTTCCACTAAAATCCGCACATATAAAACGTCTTTCAAAACTAAAGCTGTTGTCCCAAACATAAAAAAACATCTCCAATCGCAACGACTTGACTTTCGCCGCGTTGCCCATGGAATCGTTATCTCGCCATCAAACAGCTCCCTTGTCGCGAGGAACCCACATAGGTGTAACAAACATGATCGATTCTTGCCAGTATCTACTACCCAAGAATGGGTAGAACAAGTCGCTAAACATGTTTCACATACTAAAGCAAGCAGCGTACTTGAGCCTCGAGCATAGGGCACTTGGCCTTCCAATGCCCATTCTTACCGCACTTGAAGCACTTGCCCTTCTCCTTCGGCTTCTTCAAGCCTCCGTGGCAACCATGTTCTTGCTCCCATTACTCCCACTATTTCCTCGCTTCTACCACCTTTGGTACCCTTTTCTATTTCCATTTTGCGATGAAAATTTTGGGCCCTTAGATGTGCTAGCAAAAGCATGTGCTCCTTTTCCCATAACTCCTTCCGCAGCAACGAGATCATTAAGCAACCACTAAGTGTAAACTCGGTCTTGCTCATGATCGCATTCACGAAAGTTCTCAAAAGACTTAGGCGGTGTATTGAGGATGATATCGACCTTGGCTTGCGTCAATACCTCCTCCCAACCGATCAAGACTATCCATGAGATGAGTCATGTGGGAGACATGTTCATGGATCGAACTTCCATCTTCCATCTTACACGCCAAGATTTCTCTCGTTGTGTGGGCGGATTGTCCGATCCATTGCCCAAACTTACTCTCGAGACTTGACCAAATATCGGTCGCGTCTACCATCGATGATGTCTTTGTTACAAGCCTTTGGACATCGTAGTCATCATATAGCATTTAGCCGTATTGTTTGACTTATACCAAAGTCCTTGACTCTCGCCGCTCATTAGTCGATCGTCGATAAGGGCATCGGGTTTAGGAGTAGTGAGAACAAACATGTGTTCTTCAATGATAAGAACATATTCCATGTTTCGCTTCCACTCGATAAAATTTGGACGGATAGCGGTTTTGTGCGAGCATATTGATAATCGGCGTAAGAGACATATCTCGAAGCGATAATGTAAACACATAAGCATCGATCGCAAATAATTAAGTAATAATAATATTGTAACCTTTTGATAAAACAATATTAATTGAAACCTCCAATCGCCCAAGGAATTCCACATGCAAGCCACGCGTGTGGGCGTTACACATGAACCCCCGACCGCACTAAAATATACCTTTTAGTCGTTTAATTTCAATCCATGTCGACTTATCCTTACGACAAATGAAATTAATGATTGGACCTTACTGAACCACATCACTATCGCAAAGAAGGACTTGGCGGGAAGTTGTACTTGAGGTGATGTCTAAGCAATGACCACAATTTTAACGAATAGAAGATGAATTCTTAGAATTGGTATACTCACTCGGACCATACCGCTTCAATTCAAATTCTTTTGTTATCTCATTTTATATCTATCTCTAGAGAACTTATGAAAATCGCACATGCAAACCCGCGCGTGTGGGCGTTTACATGAAACTCCCACTTCTCGATAGATTTAAAATGTTTTATTTAGAAATCTCATCTAACAAACTTATGATAAGCAAAGCAAGCAAGCCACGCTGTGGGCGTTTACTCACGGTCGTCTCACTTTGTTTAGAGATTAAAAAGTGGAGGTCTTGACATTTTAATTTAAAAATTAATTTGTCGGGTTGCTTGCTTAGTCTTTTTATTCAAAAGGTTTGTCCATGCGAGATCACGTAATCCTAGCATGCTTTTATATAGAACTCGACATGTAAAACATGCTCGCAGAAATTCTAAAATATGCTTGATAAGCGCGATAAACCTAGCATGCTTACTATGCGCATCCAATTCGTAAAACACTTAAAGGTTTGTCAACGTAATATAAACATACATAGCATGCTCTTTGCATAATTTAAACATCCACGACATGCATATGAGCGATAAAAATAAAATAAAACGTTCATCGCGCCCAATCGTGAAACCCGCACATTTAAATCTAATCTATTACATAGATTTACAAAGTGCAATTAAACTTGCAGACCTCGCGTGCTCGGGCGCGGACGGATTCAACAAATGGGCCTCGCGTGCGGGCGCGGGCGGCATCTGAAAAATCGGAAAACGGGCGGGTCGGGTCGGCCCAAATTGGGCGCGCGCGCTAGCAAAGCCCGGCCCGCGCCCGCCTTGCGCGCGCCGCTGCCCGCGTGTTCTCGCGGGCTACCGCGATCGCTAATGCGACGCGACCGTCGAAAGCACGCGTGCGCGCCCCAAGCGCCGAATGTCCGCCGAGACGCCGTCGCCCGCCGCCATTCCTCGCGATCGCGAGTCCGCTACATGACGCCGGGTTTCTCGGCGCTCGAGCGCGCCTCGCCGCCCGCTAGCTCGCCGCGCGCGGCCTCGCGGATACTCCTCGCGACCATGAGCTCGCCGCTAAGGCGCCAGGGTCTCGTCTTGTGACGCGCGACGCCTCGCCGCGCGCCCGCCGCGATCGCCTCGCGACCGCGAGGCTCGCCGCGAGATACCGCCCGTGGACCGCCGAGAGCCTGTTTTTCCGTCGTTTCGTTCTTCGTTCTTTCGTCTTACGTTCTTCTTTTTACGGATAAGATTTACACAATAAAATCTAATCTAACCACGTATTTTCGTGGTGTAAAACAAAACCAACAAGAACAATAAACGAGCCACGATGAGCGATGATCCACAATTATTAAAACGCACGTAATAATCAAACGTGAATTAATCCAGCGAGCCAAGATTCTCGATCCCGTGCTCGATACCAATGTAGGGAAAACGTATGTTAACCTCGCCCGAGGATCCATCTTGGGTGTTTAATTCACCATACATTGATTATAAACCTAGCATGCGTCTATATAATTAAATCGCAACACGTTAGGGTTTTCACGTGTTTACCTTTGGATCCAAGAGGTCGATGGAGCGAGATGAGCGGATCGCACGGATCGGACTCGTGCTTTGACCTTCCGACTGTATCCCGATTGCCCAATCTCCAACGTCGAGTGAGGACGATCTATGGAGAATGCTTCGGAAAATCACCCAATGCTCTATGGAACAACTTTCGAAAAACTCACACTCTTGATAATGGAGTGGCCGAAAATATGCTTGGTTTAATGAGCATTAACCTAGACTTTATCTCATACCTTATATTTATAATGCACTACCTTAATCCTATATGGAATATTACCATAATCCTATATGGAATATTACCATAATCCTATATGGAATATTACCATAATCTTAGGATTATTTCCATACTCTCGTGATTATTTCCATACTCGTGATTATTACCATAATCTTATATGGAAAGGATCTATGCATATACCATAAATATAATTATATCCTTATGGATAAAGAGAATAAAATCTTGCCAATGGGAGCATATAGGTGCCGATTTTCCTCTAGCTTAAGGGCACGGATGGGCGGCCCGAGGATCAAATGCAAGGAATAAAGTTGGGCCTCAAATAAATTAATTATCTTATGTTCGAATTTCGAACATAAATTAATTTATAAACATTCGATCATGCCACTAGAGAAAGAATGTTGACTTACCCTTTATTACCGAAGTTGAGTCGGGCTTGCACTTAGACATTACGAATCCCGTATTTAAGATATCGAGCGTCCATTAATAATTTATAGCAATCGGCGCTTAAAACGATTAATAACTTCATTTCCTTAAGTAGTACCACTCAACCTTATTATTGTACTTGATCTAACTCAACTGCGGGGTTTAGTACAATAAACCTTTTGAGCTCCTTAAGGGACGCCATCATCCTAAACGGATACGGTGACTCGTCTGAGATAACTAGCGTGACATACAAGATCGCTACCACCCAAGATGCGAGAATCTTGGGTTAGAACAAATAACCCTCACTCATAACAAGTCAAAGTGATGGTCAAGAACTCATACTCACCTAATACCTTATCGAGGTTTAGATCATCGTAAGTCACGAGATCTTGGTTCTTCACGGCGGTCGTAAAGAAGAACTCATCTCATCTGTGATCCTTCAATACGCCGTAGACGCATCAGCATAGACAAGCAACTAAGTCAAGTCACTTCTTCTATATCTTTGCGGCTTAAACCGACAACTCGTCCTTAAGTCGTCTCACCGTGAAAACTTTTTATATCTCATTGCTTCGACCAATCATACGCACTCGTGATCTTCTACACAATCGTATGATCTAACTTATATATGAGATAAGGGACACGATATATGCAATCAAGTATTCAAATCGATAGAGATTGTAATAGTGGTAACAGAAACATTGTATACAAGCTCAACCAAACCGCTTTCAATTATACAAATCCAACATCTAGCGAGACTACTGCGGCGCCACCGCACACACCGACTACCTAGATCTCATCCTCCATATCCGTCCACTATTCTCCGCTCGTTCCAAATGTTCCATTCTCGCCTTTCCTCATCCTCTCTTTCCTTCCTATCGGGCTTGAATTGGCCGCCGCTTGAAAGCGATCCCGCATGGAAGCAAGCCTCGTGGGTATGATCCCATCCAAGCCGCCTCGATCGCTTTGAGTATCGGTGAAAGTTGTGCTGAGTCCCCCATCTCGGCGCTTGCCTTCCTCAACATGCCCGACCTCATCAGAGTCATCGGCTATCTGGATCACCGGGTCCTCTGAGTCCTCACTGTCCTCCTCATCCTCCTCCGGGTCTTCCTCCTCCTCAGAGTCTCCTTCCCTGGATGCCAACTGATACGCCGGTGGCCTGAAAATTCGATCCCGGCCTCTTTCACCATCGCGGATGGACAATCTCTCCGCCCGGAGGTTCTTGCCTCAAAATCGCTCCGGTCCTTCTAAGGTAAGGATCGCCGATGAGGTGTAGTGAATGGTGTCCCGATGCATCGGTGATCGTCGAGCGATGGTCGCTCTCCCAAAGGCTCTTCGAACATCATCCCTATCATCAATGGATCGGTCCTCGAACATGCCTTGCTATCACATCCTCCTCGATGGTATACCTCGATGATCGGTCCATCGCTCCATACTCGAGCAGCAAACTCGGTGAAATCCAGGTAAGGTGTGCGTGATAGGATCCCGTCTCAACATCAAGTATCCTTGCTTTCCACCACGGTACGCCAACCTTGTTGGTAGCCTCTCACAACCGATAGTAAGCCTCATATTTCGATACTTTCCCACTGCTCTGGATCTTTCTCCATAATCCAACAAATCTCCCGAAATACTCCCAACGGCTCATGGACATTCCCCGGTACATTCCTCGAACTTACGGATCCGCTCATCCATCATGTGGATCTTAACCAACGTTGTGCGGGCCATCAATATCCATAAACCTGCATGTTAGTTTATAAACATAACAACAAATATTCACGCTTCCTTTTACGCGCCTCACCATCCGGGTAATCATGTCTCAAACACATGTTCATTTCAACACATATCAATATCAATATCGATATTTATCATAATAATCACGTAAGCAAATACAGATTCACTTACGTACACTCGCTTATCAAAATAAACAAGATTTTCAATTAACAATACATTGCTATGTAAACACATAGACTTACATCAACCATACGTGATCACATTAATCACATCGATCATATAAACGATTTTCACATCACGACAGATAGCCCTTCCGTCCCATCGACAAATCATTTCCACATCCACATCAACACCTAACCATACCACATCCATCTCACCTCAACATCCAAATCACGCTTACATCACGTAAACTCTTACCAGGCCAAAACACATGAAACCAAGATCACATCAAGCATCACGTAACCACATAAAGCATCAAGAATAAACACATACCTCATCCCCTTTTGAAAGGAGGCGGATCGACGGTGAGTGGAGGTAGTCAGACGATGAATAGTTTAGAAGAACAAGTTCTAAACACTCAATTTCAAGAACGCACATGATATAAAGCAAACAAACTGCTTTGATATCGGATAACTAGGTCAAAGCCAAGAACCATTGCTCTGATACCAAGCTGGTATCAGATAACAAAGATAGATGTCAGGGCCAAGAACACCGCCTCGATACCAAGTCATCACGCCCAATTCCCGAGGAAGGCACGGATGTCGGGGTGTGATTAGGGGGGGGTTAAGCGGGAAGAAGGGAATACATATAACATACATGATAAGAAGATGTGACCATGATATCGGACAAAGATCTCTCTATAACTAAGACATATCCTCGAAGGGAGGGTGCACAAACAATCCACCAATAGAATAATATCGATACAATAACTTTAAACATGATCTTGGTTTATAACAAGTAATGCAGGAAGCAAAATAGCATTACACCCTATCGACTAGACAATCAACCACATAGCATGCTCATATCGAGACTCACAACATAATAACATAACAAATCTTGTTCCCAATCGGAAAGCAAAATTAGGGACAAGAATACATCAATATCGAGCACGATATGACACAACATCGCGGAAGCATAGCATGAAGAACCCGCAGCCCACCCCGGTCGCCCAGTCCGGCCTCCTCCATCCGTGAAAAGATTTGAAAAGAGTTTAGGGTGAGTACTAGCGCTTCACCGGGGTTTTATCATAAATCAAAAGAATCATGATGCCGTGTTCGAGCACTTACCTTAGAAGGTTTTAAACGTAAATCCACTTCTAAGTAAGCAAAATAGATTTTCATTTTCGATACCGATCCGTTATTATCTTGTTACTCCCATCATAGAACAAAGAACCACGGCTCGAACGTATCCCGCCACCCATCACATCTCATTCATTCGCCCGAACATATCCAATGGCCCACGCCCGAACGTATCCACCGGCTAACTTCGGTGTGGACTTCAGGGTCAAATCCCGTCGAACCATAACCACCTCATTACCATTTCCGTGTGGACTTAGGGTCTATCCTTCGTAACCATAACCACGTGTTCGGGGTCTATCCCCTTACGATCAATACTCAAGATGGTGATCAACCCACCGAATAGAGATCCGTGCACAATCACAATATAACCATATCTCGGATCAGAGAACAGTAATAACTTCATCAAAACATTTTACGGCGCACATGTTTTATTTTGAAATATCAGAGTAAATAACTCAAAATAAGCATATATAACCCAACCTGAACAGACGAAAACGTTAACCGGGAGGTATCTACGGATCCGATGACTTCACCGATCGCACTGGTAGGTACCTGGTAACAAGACGGAACAACTTTTGGGGTCACATCCCACAAAGCAAAGCAACATCGTGATCCAAACGAAGATCGAAGCAAAACTAGGGTTTTCGACTTTCTGAACCCATATTTGGCACTCTCCGGGTTTTCAAATCAACTCGATGCAGAAGGGAAATATATTCAGGGCATCAAGACCTATAATAGGGTACTTTCAAAATATGCATGCATGCAAGTTGACTCAAATCTTAGCAGCGAAGAAGCTTCAAAAATCGATGCCTATCCTCAGATCTAGGATAAACCATCCAAAATCGATGCATGAAAATGGAAATATAAGCAATATGCATAACGACGAACATGGAATGACAAACTATGTTGAAAATGGATAACCCGGGCATGTACTTCCTTTAGAAAACTCGAAGCAACGGAAAACATCCCGACATGCAGAAACGCGAAAAACAGAAAAACGGAATCGGTACTTTAGTAGAATGCATAGCCCGGAACTCAAAACCTAAAGGACCTGTAGCAAAGCAGGGCCTGTTGACCACCAATCGGCGGCCAAGAGGGCGACGGTGGCGGCCTTAGGGCGGCGGCGGTGGCCGTCGGCCGGCCTCCGCTTTTCTCGCCTCATCCCTTAGATCCCGAGTTCTATGCTATACGATCTACTAAAAGGCGGAATCAAAACAAGAAAATGACAAAAAGAAACGGGCTGCCGGGAGAGGTTGATCGGCGGTGGTGGCTCGGCGGCACAAGAATGGCGCCGCCGAGCCTCCCCCGCTCGATCCCCACTCCTCCAGCGCTTGCAGTGCACAGAGCTGCTCGGCTCTTCCAGAACACAGGAGGCGAAGGAAATGAACGTTGAAAATGAAGGCCTAGCCTCCTATTTATAAGAAAAGCGGGGTATTTGCATGCAGCGACTTTTTTTCGAAAATGCAAAAATGACGCAACTTTTGCAAACGGACTCCAAATTTAGCAAACTTAGTACCCATGGACACGAAATAAAATACCGGACACAACGACTATAAACAAGATATGCTTTTAAAGACCAATGAAAAGTCCGTTTTCGATAACTTCCTGAGTGCCAAACCTTCATGGGTGGTTGAAAATCAGATACTTAGTGTCTATGAATTCGTCATAAGACACTCTTCACAACGCTCGAGGTTTCGTGGACGGTCGCATCACCGAAACAAAAGTCAACCTTTGACCTTTTCTCGAAAAACGTGCTATGCAAAATGTGCTTAGAAAAGACGGGTATTACAAATAATGTAAGAAAAGCAATAACTGTGTAATTAGTGCCCGGAATTAAGGACACATGTCTTCTTCTTCAAATCTGTGCAAGAACAGCTTGCAGGTGGTCAACAATGTCCTTCACTGAGCCAACAAATTCGCTCTTCATCTGCATTATATTCGAATGTGTGTATATATGGGTCAGATTACGATTAAGACGAGATACAAATCTGTAAAAAATTAAAGCATTTCCACATATGATTAATTATATATATGAACTACATGACATTATTACTATGCCTGGCTCTGAGTGTCAAAGTGTTAGAAAATATGTTATGAAAAACCATTTCGAATAAAGGAAAATTGACAATAACGAACAAGACCACACGTTGCAGTACAGTATATTAATGGTCGGAGATAATATAATGTTTACTTGAATTTGTAATTTATACTATGTTTAAAATGTTATAATTACAGTATCATTTTTAAATTTTCTTATAATTACAACATCATCATCTCTGATTTTTTGCATCAATGTTTGTTCAATATGTACCGATAAAAGACTGGAAAGTGTGATTAAAAAACGATATAGAATAAGGTATATGAGGAAAATAAGAATAAAGGAATAAAGTATTGAAGTGTGATTTTTCAATAAGGTATTTATAAATTTCAAAAAATCGTTATTTTGGTTCTATCATAGTTTTAGGCATAAAATTTTGAATAATTGAATATCGAACATTATTATAAGAATATATATAATTATAATTAAATAATTATATTTATATTTAATAACCTACAAAATGTAAATTAAATATTAACTTAGCCGCTTCATTTTCGTAATCTCATTCTCACTTCTCAATTTCACTTTTTCAAATTTGTTTGCTCACAAAAACCTTACCCACATCCGGCCACACCACACTTCCATCACCGTCCTCGAATTTTGTAACTGTCATAAAATTTCGGTTTTTTTCAGTTTTATACCAAAATCAAATAGAATTTTTTTGATTTGGTTAAGTTTGATTTTTAGTCTATATGGTTCAATAATTAATTTAGATAGATTAATTTAATTATAACAATGCAGTTATGTTTGATAACTGGACCAAGCGACCTCGGCCGAAAAGGAAATGATAAATATTTTCAAATAATTTTCTGGTTTTAACATGAAAAAATGAAAATGAAAAAAGAAAACCATCATAAAAAACCAAAACATTTTGTTAGTTTTTCAGTAATCCAAGCATTCATTTATACTTGTCGGCTATAATATTGGATCCAAGATCTGTGGGTAAATTATTAGATTGGAATACACAGATTTATTGAGTTAATACATTACATTCAATTACTAGTAACATATGAATCCTTCAAACAATGTTATTCGACACTTTTGAAGGATTACTAAACAAGACTTAATACTAAAATGCATAAGATATAAAAACATGAGAACCATTAGATATAAATGACTTGGCTTTGGAACACAAGCCGATATCTTCTTGGTAAGTGCACGAATAGAATGATAACACTTATCTGAAGGGGTTCTTTCACTATTTTGATGGACTCGACGATGCACAAGAACTCGAGCCGCTCATTTTCGAAGGCTGAACATTACTGTTGTCGTTATATCTTCCTGGAAAAGCATTTGTTAATGGATAATGAGAAATAGATCCATCCATGCCTTCTTCCGTAAAATAATGTCCTCTATTGTTGGTTGACTCGAGATCCATAGGCTTACTACTGTCTTCAAACAATCTCCTTCTTGATTTGGTAGTGTGCGTTGGTATTGGAGACGTTATTTCATCATCTGACGAAACAATGATAGTGACGTTCTCGTTTCTCTCCCCGGCTTCAGTTGATTCACTTATAAGAATTACCGTGTTGTCATACTCACGTTTAATTGAATCGTGACCAAACAAGGTTGCGAGCTTATCAAACTCGGGTTCCGCATTATGATAGTATGCTTGAGCAAATGAGTTTTCCTACAGGAATATTAAACATTATAGATGAACAAAATTAAACATTATAACATATTCCACTGTATGGAATAAAATAAGCTAACCTTGAATATCTTCTTCCAAATTTGTTCACCAGCAATGATCGAGTTCCCGTGAATATCTCAATGAGTCTGTGGGATGTCAATAATTTGTTTGAACGTCCGATAACGGGACTCCAGCAATTCCATCCGCTCGTAAACACCGTTCCAACTAAACCTACACCCAAACTTTTCGAATACAGCTCCTTGCGCCTCCAGCAAGGCATTAGTCGGAACGTCAACACATTCCCAATTTCCCAGGTTTTTGTGCTGAATAATGGATGAAAGGAATACTGCATCCATCTTTGCATTCCATTTAGATGTATATAAAAAAAAAACTTTGTGGTGGAATTTGCATTATGTTTATTTAGTTGATTCCATTTAGATGTATATAAAAAAAAAACTTTGTGGTGGAATTTGCATTATGTTTATTTAGTTGGAATGATAGAAAGACATTTCTTTCTTGCTGGTGTAGAGAAAATGAGTAAAGCGTAGGTGTTATAAATAGATACAACTTGAGCAAGAATCTTCTTATTGAATGGGTTCCTATTACAAATCATGACCAAGCAATATGAATACCCGTGACAAGAATGGAATATCAAATCAAATCAAGTTTGTTGGTGTGCATGATGGTGGGCTCCGAGTATGCAAATTGGTGCTTGATTACCATTCAGTGGACTGGAATAATATATTGCATTATTGACGTAGGACTCCCATTTTTTTTATTTTGTGGTAGAATTTTTAACAAACTTTATTGAATATAGATCAAAGGGTGCCAACAGAAATGCGATTTTAGTTTTCTGAAATGTGGGATTTATAACATGGAGATAGAGAGAGAGAGATGGCGACGCTAGAGTGCGGATTATAGCTATAGCAAAAAATGAAGAGTTCCATTTTTTTATACACAGAACAACTAATTTTTATATTTCCTATTTTTAGCTTAGGATCCATAGTCACACGCCTTGGGTCATCAAGATTTATTATTGTGTGTCTATTTTGTTTACAATACTCCTTCCTTTAGAGGTTGTTTACAATAGTCCTTCCTTTAGGGGTTGTGTATCAAGCAACCAAAAGCGTGCGAATGTTTTGCAAACGAATCATATGCAAGAATTATGGCAAACATTGTAGTAATCATAAAGAAAAGAATTTGACGTTGCAATGTAAGGGCTACTGTGTCGGCAATAATTATTACACAAATTTATGTTTGGGTAGCTATTTCCAAAAACCAAGCGTATGAATTCGAACACACTTGGGTACATGATTGAGATGGGTAGCAAAGTGGTGGGACCGTCACACACTATGCTGCTGTTCACAAACATGCTGGGAATACCAACCAAATAATGTTACAGGCAACACCTGTCTATAAGCATGGAAACTTTCTACTGGCCATAATAGTGTATGAGACCCACATATCAGAACACACCATAAACTCTCATGGAAAATCGTGACCATATTTTCATTTTATTTTCGTTTACAGACAACACTTGTCTATATGTCTTCGTTGCAAGTGCAAATGCAGCAGTAGCTTAATGGTGATTAGCTGTAGATGTTGTCTCATATTTCACCCCTGTTTACGCAAACAAGCACTTAAACAAGCTGCAGAATGTCAATGTTTTTTTACTAATGTAGAATAGTATATATGCTCCTGATCTCAACTCTCCAAGAACAAAATAGCCACCAAGGCAACAAACAGCAACGACAAACATATCATGTTTGAGTTAATACTTTTTAAAAACTACACCTGTAACATTTCGGATGATACATAACGGCTACACATAAACCGATCTCTCATAAGTTCAAATGGGTAAATGCATGTGCACTACACATAACAATTTAAGCAAATTGATGAAATTAACAGGTTCTTAAAGACTGTAATAAGAATGCCTTCATGTAGCAGAACAATAATTCTAGCAACAATTAGATATTCCTAAACATTCTAAATTGCCAAGAACAACAACTCTGTCAGAAAAATGCATATAAACAAACATCTTCAACCAGCTTGAAGAAAAGGAGATTCGGTAAAAGAGAACCTGTTCAACACGGGTGGCATGTAGTAATCCATGGCGCAAAAAACATAGTTTAAGCTTAAACAAGAGGAATTTGTATCACTGGCTCCTGCATCTCTAGTTTCTTGATGCTGAACCCAATAACATATCACAGATTCTTTTCACAATAACATATACGGAAAACAGTGGACACGGCATGATCATTATGCTAGAGCTAGATAATTAATTCATAGTCATTGATTACCTTTTTTGTTTTCTATTGAAGAGTCCAGGAAATTATATACATACTTGGCAATGTTAGGGGGGAAAGATAGAGAGAAAACGAGCGTAAATTTTAGTCAAGAAAGACTGCTAGAGAAGAAATTGCAGAGATTAATCATGACACAATGAAAGACTAGCAGTTGCTACTAAATGCTTCTGAAAATTATAACAGTAAGATTTATATATGTGGTAACCAGTGATTCATAAGCTTGTGGTTTACCATTTTCCATTTTACCTTTTCTTTATATGTCACTTTTATGTCATGTCTTAATCCGCAAAATAAATGTAACCACAATTTAATGTCAGGCATTACTATATCTCCATAGACTTTACATATACTGATATACATCATGATACAGATTTTACATGTCCACAACATTAGCATTTTATCACTTTCATAAAAGCATACTATTTTGGTCTGAGTGATACTCTTCTATTAATAAGTTACAACTAATCATATCGAGTAATGAGTAACCTAATCGAGTGATGTCACTGTTTTACTAGTTGCATGATCGAGTTACACTTTATTCGATCAGCCTATCAGACAACCTAACCAATGAATTTTCTATGAGAAACAACCCTTTCTCTTTTCTTGACTTATAACAGTTAACCAATAATCAGACTATTCTAGTCACCTTTCTCAATTATATTACATCAGAAAATGTTAGTCAGAAGAAAGCACCCAAAAAATTGTATATTAATCAGCAATAAATATTTATTTTTCTTATAAGGTGTCAGGCTTGAGCATTTACGCGTCCGATAATATATAATTTATAAGTGTATCTCTGATTATCAAATAGCAAACTCATTATATGTTTTCACTATTATCCCTTTGCATCAGCCTATGAGTTTAGACAGATCTCTTAGCTCATGTAAACATAGGGAATTTGTTTCCCTTTCATGATACCTAAACAATTTCAGACTTACCAAGATTTGGGATTATTGTAATAGGGGTAGTCTGTTGTAATCATATAATGTTTACAACAGTCATATACTACATAAAGTTTAAGCTTCATGTATACACATATCAACAAAATATCATACTTCAGCAAATACCGTATACTACAATGATAATAGGCATTCAATAACAAATTAAATCATAGGTCAACTAACAGCGAAAGAGATCCATAAAAACAAAATAGCAAACATATGGTTATTAATACATAATTATCCAACAAGCCGAGACAAACCTACCACATAACCCTTATACATATAATAATGGGAAGATACAATTCTAAGTCTATGAGTATTCAACTGGGACATGACTACATATTATATTAATTTACCGACGATTGCTCCAAACATTATCAAAACGATTGACATGAAGATAAAGGCGATATAAACTTCAATGTCACTCCTTAAATGCATAGGTGTGTTAATGTTTGCTCTTCTAGCATTTGTTGCTAAACTGGTTGATGACTGAGCTGAGTTTGATCCTAGTTTTGTGGTGTAAGTCCGATTCAATACGTAATTTGGAATTGTACCTGAAGGATGACTTTGGTGATACTCATCACACCATAAAAAATACATATCATGTTTGATATTTGCCGGACACTTGTAATAATAGCGGCCTGAATGCATGGCCTCCTTCCCAACACTTCAATATCATTTTGCCTCTTCCACATCGACATTCAGGAATGAGGTCCATGTCTTAATACAATGACAAGTAGGTTAATGCATATTATAATGAAAATGATTACATATAAGGTACAATTAAAGCAGTACATAATTGTAGGTCAAAAGATAATAAAACTCAACTACGTACAAACACAATCCATAAAAAACGTCTACTAAGAACATTGGGACATGATTAGCTTATAATTTAATATGCATAAGTTCTATAACTACTTTGGGAATGTCACAATGATTATGGAACAACATAACTAACATAATAAACTACCTAACATCTACTCATCAAGGATAAGCTCCATGTCACTCTAAGCAAATCCAGTTTATATTTGCCACATGGAATGTGCTATTGCATCTCTAGTTCGATTCCATTGAACACTTGTTTCAAGTGCATCAACAAAATCATCTTCTTCGTTCCGTTCTTCATTTTCAATTTGAGTTGGAAGAGCGTTTATGAGTTGTTCAATGAGATCAACAACCATCTGCGACCTAATGAAATTATGAATCAAAAAAGAAGCCATTATAAGTCAATTTTGGATCTTCACTGGATAGTACATAGGACTCCTCAATATTCCCCACCGCACATTCATGATGCCAAAAGCACGTTCAATAACATTTCGGGCTTTAGTGTGCCTCATATTGAACATTTCTGCTGCATTTTGAGGCCTTGCATTCTCGGAACCCCATTCCTTCAAATGGTACCTCACACCTTTATAGGGAGACAAAAAACATTCGCTATTTGCATACACATTGTCGCACAAATAGTAATTCCCTAACAAAGGTTCAAAATTAAAAAATCACAAACTTAGAAACAAATTGTCACAAACTTAATTTGGTTATAAACGTGCAGATTATAATTTTTAAAATTATTTATACCCTTGGGAACTTTCAAACCATGCACTCGGTTAACTGCATCGCGTAATACCCTAGAATCAACTGCAGATCCTTCCCAGCCAGGTAGGACGTAAACAAACTTCATGTTTCGATCACATACGGCCAAAGTATTCGTGCAAGTCTGTCCCTCCCTTGTCCTATATCTAGGCTTATCCGTATTTCGAACCATAACAGGAATGTAAGTGCCTAAAGCACCTAAGCACCCCTAAAACATAAGATTAATGAATAAATCATTAAAGGATATTGAACCCTAGAGATATTTAGATCATTTATGTTTGATTCATTGCGAGAGATAACAATATTAATTTGATACCTTAAACCACTTCCATCTAGGATCATTGCAATCTTCATCCACAGGCGTTGGTTTGACAAGTAGTATTCCATGGAGCTTTAAAATAGCCTTTAAAACAACATGAACATAGTACGAGATTGTTTGACCGTAACTCGTAAATCAAACCGACAATTCTATTTTTCTTGTGATGGGCTAGAATTGCTAAGAACATTCATGACTTGCTCTTCAACACTAACATATTTTCATCAATCAACCCTCCTAGTTGTCGCAACATAAGACATAGTCTGCCAAAAGTATTGCGATCCATTCGAAGATTTACTATGCAATTGGTATCACTGACTCCCACCATTCTATGCAAGTGTTTTACTTGGTTAGGTATCATATCAATCATACAATATGGTGCCGCTAAGTGAGTACGTTTTCTTTTTCTTGTTGTTATCCTAAGCAGAAGATAAATGGCAACAAATATATCGCGCACATATTCATGCAATATCTCATCTATCAATAAGTAATAGGATACAAGTCTATCACCATTAGGCACCATTATGTGACTTTGTTGCACCCAATATCTGCACATAAAAACATGGTCTGTAACAATATGGGACCGCAATAATAGTATACTATCCTTTTCAAAAATTGTCTTCTCTACAAAAGTTTAAGAAAACTTTTAAGACTTTCTATTATTTTTTGGACATTTGTATTAGTTCACAAATACAAATAGGGACTAAATTAACTAAAACATGATGATAAATCATCGAATTAATGGATAATCACCTAGGAGATAGGAGAGTTTCCCCAAATTCGTAAATAAATCAAATGATCTAAAATATTACAGCAACAACTTTGGCGTGATTTAGCAACTCAGCATTTATTCATATTGTGATGAAGTGCAAATCACCAACTTCGTACTACTAAACACACGAGAAACGAGTTGTGTAAAATGGGATTACACACCCGACACATACCAACGGGTTGAAACCATAATTAGAGGCTACCTGTAAAGGTAGCCTCTAATGATTTTACAACTTAATCGTAATTAATTCAACTACTATTTTTACAAACTTCCTGGAAATAATGCTACATGGAGCAGCTATTCAAAGCCGAAATAATGCTACAAACTACAATTCGGTAGAATAAATTGAATCCGTATTAACTAACATAGATAACAGTAGGATTCAGCAACATTAGATAAATAAGGTCAGACCCTATATCGTGAAAACAAAGTTAAAAGGTTCACACTCAATACAGAGAACAGATTTTGAACACAAGGTATGTCACAACTCGTCACACACCTGCTGTTGTTATGTGGCAAAGACATATTTTCTGAAAAATGAATTTTGGACTTATAACAGAGAATCATGCGCAGATCGCGAAAACAAATAAAAAGTTCAAAAACAAGATAATCAAACATTATGCATTCTGTTTTTTTTTTCATTTCAAAAGACTGAAAAAATGAGATCTGTTTCTGAAAAATGATTTTTCACACAAGATACATTTTTTCTAAAAATGAATTTTCACACATCAAATAAAAAGTTTCAGAACAAGATAATCAAACATTATGCATTATGTGGCAAAGAGATGTTTTCTGAAAAATATTTTCACAAATCAAACATTATACATGTCAGATACCACCTGTGCCATTCTGTTTTTTTTCATTTCAATAAATCCCATTTTTAACTACCAAACTGCGAGTATGCTTTGTTAAACACGTATATATAGTTCACATATTTTAGGTCTCGCATCTAATCGTGAAAAACGAAGGCTGAGCAATTTCAGCAAGATAGATAAAAAGCAACAACAGTTTACTCATGGCGACGCTAGTGGACACACATCCGATTACCACCAGAAATCAGATTAAGTACATACCACCCGTTAAACGATAAACGATACTTGGAAGAAGAAATGGGAAAATTTCTTACCTTGAAGACAGATGGTTGACAGAGAGACAACAAAAAATTAAACCCTAGGCGCGTATAGCGAAAATGTTCAGATTCGAATTCCAGGTTCGAGAAGCATAGCAGAAACCTCGATAGGTTGATACAAAACACAGATAAAAAAACACAAGTAAAAAACATTAAATAAAAATTAGTGCACCTAGTAAGCGTACCTCAAAAATTACGCAAACAAGGGAGGATGTGTTCTTTGTGGCTTTACGCATCAAATCGCTTGCTGCCCTCGTTGTCGGTGAAGCTGAAATCGGCGGGATAGGAAATCTCTCTCGCGGCGACGTAGTGGTAATACTGGAGTGCTTCCGGCGTTGAAATGGGGCATTTGAATCTCTGTCGTCGTTTGATATGGAAAAGGGCCAAGCAAACATGTGGTAGTCCCCATACAGTGGAGGGTACAATAGTCATTAGAACATTATGTCTGTAGCTAGGGTTCAGATAGATACCCAAACTGGCGATGCACGAGAGATGGGTAAGCAAAAGCAAAACAGTGAACTGACAACGGGCCCTTCAAATAAACGCGGTTCCCAAGATATTTAATGTAGTTACCAAACAGTTCTGTTTCAAGATCGTTGTCAATCTTGGGTTTATCTTATTTACCAAACAACCCCTTAAGAAATGAAACCTAAACAGTATTTTTCTAACATTTGTAAACATAGTTTTGGGTGAAACAGGCTGGAAGAATTTTGTTATTGGGCTTATTGAATTTATAAGGGCAGCCCAAACAGAAGTAAACTTTAGTAAGAAATTTCAAACTCGAACAACAACAACAACAACAACAACAACAATAATAATAATAATAATAATAATAATAATAATAATAATAATAATAATAATAATAATTCCTAAGGTTAAATATGAATTTTAGTTGGTTTTAATTTCTAAAAACTGTTCATGTATTGTTTGCCTACTCATGTTGAATTTTAAAGGCAATTTAGGGTTTTGTACAAAAATTGTCTACTCATAGAATTTTAGTTGATAATATATCAGGCTACTCAGCCACAACAAAAATACTCACAAAAATTTATTGGAAATCATACTAACACTAGAAGGAACTGTGACTTTACAGTTTAAAAATAATAATAACATAGGATCTTTCTTATCTAGACATAATTGATCTAGATCACAAAGTAGTTATTCACATATTTCTTCTGTAGATTATAGAGTAGAACAACTTTTTACTCCATTTAAGGCATCTATGTCTCAAATAAGAGAATGAAAAGAAATATCAGAATCATCAGGAGAGAATTAATGAACTGTTAATAAATAAAAACTATATTGTCACCGAAATTAATAATAGGGTATATAATACTGAAGATGCATATATAACTGAATTTAAAAGGCATCTTCTATATGAATAATACAAACATAATACTTCATATGTCCCATCGAACTTGTCCCGTATTTTTTTTCGGATTGTTACATTCAATTTGGTCTTTCTCCTTATTAAGAAACAATTGTCTATTCAAAATATGTGGGTCATACCTATTTTTTATATATTTAATCACTTTATATCTTTCTTCTAAGTAGCCCGGTTGAAAAAAATTTGACGGAACAGAGGGAGTAGATTTTTATCCTTGATTCACATGCAAGACAATTAATTAAAATAGAATTTAATAAACCTAAATGAGAACCGTTTAAAAAATGGTTTTTCAAAATTTTAAGGAAGAAGAGAAGTATTATTTACAAAATGAATTTTACAAATTTTGTTAAGATAAAAAATAAATAAATATTCCTTCATTTGTTTCAACGTATGTGGAATGATGTATCATTATTCTAAAAAGAATATAGATTCAAGAATATTAGGGAGATTATTAAAGGAATATATCCTGCACAACAATCTTTTCAAATTAAATGAATTCATAATTTCCCAACTTTTGCAAAATGATAATTTACGAGTAACATGTACACAAATAAATACAATCCTCGAACAAAATAATTATACAAATTTGTTCCTAAATGTTTTGGGATAATAAATTATAATGAGGTAAAAATCAGTCTATGAATCAACAATAATGAATAATCACAGTAGTTTTTCCAACTAGAGATGACAATGGATCCGATCCAGATCCAGATCCAGATCCATTTTTCAGGATCTGAATCCTCAAAATTTAGACTCGATGGATTTGGACACGATCTAGATCCTATCCCAATATTTCAGTTCTGGATCTGGGATTTAGTTTTTAAGATCCGATCCACTCATATATATATATATATATATATATATATATATATATATATATATATATATATAAGGTTGGGTTCCCGTAATATTCTGGGTCCCCGACATAGTATGTAGACTCAATCTAGACCACACATTTTGAACATGTGACCGCACCAACGTCGAACACGTGGCAATCCTTTTCATTTATTTATCTTTTAATTTTCGCAGGGTATATTAGGAAAAATAAAACTTAGTCCTCTCATTCTTCTTCTTCTTTCCTCCGATTTTTTCATCTTCTTCGAATTTCTTTACGGCGGTGACGACGACGAGCACGATCGCTTGCGCGTGACAAAGAAGAACGGTGGCAATGCAACATCAACGGTGTGAAGTATAAGACAACTGATTTTGAAAGATAAAAGAGAGAAAAAATAAGATTTTGAGAAGAAATTTGAGAGATTTTGTGAAAAAATGAGATGTGGATTTTGAATGATTGAGAGACATGGTGGTTATTAGGTAGTTCTGACGAAGTTCGTCGATGCAGGAGAAAAGAAGCGGCAAAACGACGGAGAAGGATAATGAGGAATTTTGTTGTCGAAAATTAAGTATGCATGCTGCAAAAAGTAAAAATACATACCACAAAATGTCAGTATGCATTCTATAAAACGTAGACATGCATACTAAAAAATATAAGCTTGTATATTTTCTAAAAAAAATATGCATATTACAAAACAATAACATTCATACGATTAAACACAAACATGCATGCCACGAAACACAAACATGCATGCTTTAAAAAGAAAATCATAGGTTTCTCATTCACGATATCTCTCTTTATATCTCCTCCAATATACACAAACACTTATCTTGTTGATCCTTTGTTTTTTTTTTTATTATTAATCATATGTTTTCTTTCGAATTATGAAGTTAGAAGTAATAGATCTAAACTTGAGAATAAATTTTAGAGAAATCAATCTCATATGCATTTTGTGTTCAATATTATGCAGTTCTATGTTCAATTGTATGCAGTTTTCTATATAACAATATGCATGTAGTTTCTGAAGAAATAAATCTCATGCATTTTTTTGTTAACACATATGCAGTTTTATGTTCAAACATATGCAGTTTTGTGTTCAAACATATGCAGTTTTCAGTTTTAAAACATGCATGATTTGTTTTCGCAATCACATAACAAATCAAATTATTAATCTACGCTTACTTTTACGAAAATCAGCGAAATTAAGCTTAAAAAGTCCAAAAAAATCTCAACCTAGGATTTATGAGATGAGTGGATGAGATTGAACACTACATACTATCTCAGGCTTGAGTACTATTTGATCCTCCTCTCTCTCTCTCTCTATATATATATATATATATATATATATATTTTTTATTATAATTAAATATCTAACCACAACTTAAAACTCTTCAATTTTCTTTTTTAAATTCTCCCAAAACATATGTGCTTCCAATTTCATTTCAAATTCTCTCAATTATGTATCAGTAGGCATTCACAACGGATCGCACCGTTTACACCACCGGCAATCGAGTTGTTTGTTGTTTCCTACCTTATAGTAAATTTGTAACAAACGTCTTCCAATATAGTGATAATTGTAGAAATTCTAAATAATTGTTATAGTATTATTGTGTATTTAGATTATTATGGTGTTACTGTGAATTATAGTTGATTCAGAATTTATTTTAGAAGCAAAAACATATGGATCCGGGTCTAGACCCTGGACCCTGCGGATCTGGATCTAAAACTAATTTTTTTGGATCTAATAGATCTGGACCCAAGCCAAAAAAACCGAATCTGAATCTAGACCTAACCAAATCCGATCCAGATTCGCCTCATTGTCATTCCTATTCCCAACTGGATAGGCAAAAGTCAAAATTACAGATATGAAATCCGTCATTTGATTTTATTCTTTAGACAATTCTTTATACAAAAACCTTGAATTGCCCTTCACACCCGACATGAGTGGGCAAACAGTACATGAAGAGTCTGAAATTAAAACCAGCCAAAATTCATATATAATCTTAGGAATTCTTCCAAGATTATTGTATTTCCATCACTAAGTTTTTTACTTAATATTAGATACCATAGTTTTGATTCTCACATAATTTAAATATAATTTTGTTGAAAAGGTGTACGAGCGATGCAAGATTTGCGGGCGTATTACAACGTGAAATGAAGGTAGGAGATCAAAACTAACAATGAATTTGAAAATGTAGTAAATACAATCGAAATCAGAAAACTGTAAGCAGATGCCGAGTCGAGGAGGCCTCTTTCCGCAAGAGACGAGATACGCCCGGTAGTGCTCTCGGTTACGCGCGATCGTCCCAAAGATGAAACGCAGCGTCCTCGTAGGTGGCAAAGACCATGAGACCAACGAGCTCCGTGAAATGGACGGAGGCGGGCGAGCTTGACACGAAAAATATGTATGCAGGGAGTGCTCTAGGTATCTTGGAATGCTTTTGCGCTGGGTAGCTTATCTTTGGGAGACATGTCCTATTTATAGCGTCGTCCCACTCATGGGGAGCATCTTGCCGAGTCAACACCGCATTGATGTCGGGTGTTACGGAGTTATGTCCCCTATCGAGTCTGCGCGGTTTCTGAGACAACGTGGGCACGCTTCCGCAGAGCCATCATGTCGGAGCGTTATCGACGGTTCTGACGAATCTGGACAACGCGCGTCCTGGTTCATTGGACGATCCGGACGTCTCTTCAAGTGCACAAGCAGCCCAACGGATTGGGCCACACGAGTTGGGCCCCGGACCAACTCCATCGCACGCCAGCCCAACGGATTGGGCTACACGAATGGGCCCCGGACCAACTTCATCTTGGGCTCGATCAAACGCTGATCCAAAATATAAGGACAATGGGCCACCAACCGTGCCCACGGCAAGCCCACGAACAGGCCCAAAGAATGCCCAAAGACCACCCAAAGACAAATTGCAAGATCCAAGATCCAAGATCCAAGATCCACGATCCACGATCCACGATCCACGATCCACGGACCACGGACCACGGACCACGGAACGAACCGAGCCGAGCCGAGCCGGGCCGGGCGGGCGAGCAGGGGCGCGGGCGCGGGCGCGGCGACGGGCGGCCGCGGCGCCGCACCCGGGCACGGCGGCGGCGGCGGCGTGTCTACACAGCGTGGGCTTCCACCCATCACTTGTGCACATAATTATACTAAGTGTTCAATGACCCACTTATATAGACAATTAATGAAGGTACATTAATCAATGTGGGATAAGGATTAATTAATCCATGCTTATCCCATTAATCACATAACTCCATGTTTAAGTGACCAACTTTGATCCATTATTTCACCACCGGAAATCGGTTTGAGAATGTGAATACACCACGATCATCTACTCGGAGCGTAGATCGATCCTATGCCGCTTAATTTCACAAAATTAAACGTTACGTCACTCAAAATCTTGGTCAAAGTAGCTTCCTCGAAACTCGACCACATATATAATATATATATATATGCACGCGATTTTCAACAATCCCCACATGAGTGGAAATAGCCATATGCATGATGCAGATACGTACTCGATCCTCAAGAGATGTTAAAATATTTGGACAGTGGTTTATGGCCTTGAACCTTCCATAGTTAGTACCATCGAGTACAGGCGGATTAGTGGACACGATGCCTGAACTATTCCCCACAGCAGTAATCAAACAATGGTATTAACACTTTAACACCTCAACCTCATCCGCTCTCACGCTTGATTCCATTTGGCCATGGACATCCACTTTGGATTCATAAGTGTTTTGTTTGAAGCGGCCCCACTGCACTTACATAGGTGATTCTTTACCGAGTATCTTGCCATACTCAACCTCCCGAGGTATCTTAGGAATCATTGAGAGTCAACGACTCAACCTCACCACTAGGCAAGTTTTTCAACACTCGCTTGCTTTCTAGGGAATGACTAACTTGAGTGTTTATACACTAACTCATATAGCTTAGTTCTCCCATTGAACCAAGTTCTTGGGATCTCCACCATCATGGTTGGGTTACCACTATGATTGTTCTTAAGATGTGGATTTTAGTCCCATTCCTCTAGAACTTGATCATTTGATCCCGCTCAACCCTTTGGTTAACGGATCGCCAGATTATCTATCGACTTGACATAGTCAATTGATATAACCCCACTTGAGATCAAATGCCTCACGGTATATGTCGCCGACGATATGTCGAGACTTACCATTATACAAACCACTTTTCGCCTTCCAATAGTCGCTTGCTATCACAAGAATCATCACCTGGTGGCACGGGTTTAGACCAACATGGAATATCTTCCAAAATTACGAGCCACTCGGCTTCCTCACCACTTTATCCAAAGCTATGAATTACGATTCCATGGTGGATCGGGCTATACACGCCTGCTTCGTGGATCTCCAAGAAACAAAGACCTCCCCAATCGTGAACACGCACCCACTTGTAGAAAGTGAATCTTTCGTGTCGATATCCAATGGCATCACAAGCATTCTTCAAGCAACGGGATATCTCATGAAATGCAGCCCATGATTTTGAGTATACTTCAAATACCTCAAAACTCTCACTAAAGCCTTCCAATGCTCCTTGCTCGATTGCTCGTAACGACTCAATTTGTTCACTACATGCTATGTCGGGTCGGGTGCAATTTGTAAGATACATCAAACACCCGATGACCTTAGCATAGTCTTCGCCAACAAAGTTCACCCATTCTTACTCAAGTGAACATTGAGCTCTAATGGGGTCTTAGCAGCAAACTATCAAACGCGTTGAATTTCTTAAGCACTTTCTCAACGAGGTGAGATTGTGTCAAGACAATTCCGTCGATCTTCTTAGAATCTTGATTCCAAGAATCACATCGCCTAAACCCATGTCCTTCATGTCAAAATTTCTATTTAACATGCGCTTTGTGTCATTAATGACTTGAGTATTGCTACCCATGATCAACATGTCATCTACATACGGACACACTATAACATAGCCATTATCGTTGTTCTTAACGTAGACACATTTGTCACACTCGTTGATTTTGAAACCATTTGCCAACATTACATTGTCAAATTTCAGTGCCATTCAACGGCGCTTGTTTCAAACCATATAGAGACTTCACGAGTTTGCATACCTTGCCTCTCGACTGTGTACTACAAACCCTTCTGGTTGCTCTATATATACCTCATCCTCGAGGTCACCATTCAAAATGCGGTCTTAACGTCCATTTGATGAATCTCAAGATTGTGCAAAGCGAATTGCGAGAAGCACCCTAATAGACGTAATCCTCGTCACGGTGAATAGGTATCAAGAAATCGCACTCTCTCTTTGTTTAAACCCTTCGACAACCAAACGGGCTTTATACTTTTCAATTGATCCATCCGCCTTGTACTTCCTTTTAAGGATCCACTTGCATCCTAAGGCTTACAACCTTCTCGCAAATCAACCAAGACCCAAGTGTGGTTTTGCAAATGGAATCAATCTCACTGAATGACCTCTTGCCAGAGCATCCCGTCTGGCCGAGCATAGGCTACTTTGATTGAAGTTGGTTCTTCGTCCAACATGAACGCAATATAGTCAGGACCAAAGTCCTTTGGCGTTCTGACTCTATTGCCACGTCTCGGTTCCGACCTCTCTGGATCAGACCTCGATCGCTTATGCGATATCGGTTCTGCCTCCAAAGGTTTAGAACTCAAGCTTCACCATCGCCTATTGCTAGAATTGGCTTCACTTTTATCCTTATCTTTACAGGGATAAACACTTTCAAAGAATATAGCATTCCTTGACTCAATCGTCGTCCCCACAATCATATCCGGTACCTCTGACCTGTGGATCAGAAAACGATAGGCGCTGCTGTTCAGTGCATACCCAATAAAGATACAATCGACTGTTTTAGGTCCAATTGTAACTTGTTTTGGAAGAGGCACTCAACCTTCGCCAAACACCCCACACTTTGAGATATTTATGCGATGGCTTTCTTCCTTTCCACAACTCGTAAGGAGTGACATCCTTACCTTTGAGTGGAATCTTGTTCAGTATGTAGTTGGCTGTCAAAACAGCTTCCCCCCACAAGTTCTGGGGCAACCCTGAACTAATCAACAAAGCATTCATCATCTCCTTAAGTGTTCGATTTTTACGTTCAGCAACGCCATTAGACTGAGGTGAATAAGGAGCTGTCGTTTGGTGTATTATACCACTTTCGTTGCATAATGCCTCAAATGGAGCTACATATTCTCCCCTATCACTTCAGCAGTCTTAATTCGACAAATTAATTGATTCTCGGCCGTTCTTGAAGTTTTAAAAGCTTCAATAGCCTCGCCTTTACTTCTTAGAAGGTAAAGATAACAATATCTTGTACGATCCATCAATAAACGTGATGAAGTACTTTTACCACCTCTAGTTTGTACAAACTTTAAATCACACACATCGGTGTGAATAAGTTCTAGAGGCTTAGTGTCTCGCTTCTACCGAATGAAACGGTAACTTAGCCATTTTAGCTTCCACACAAACCTCACATTTCGTTTGTGTATTAACTTCATTTAACTTTAGTAAATCTAAATTTACTAATCTTTTATTGCATTTAGATTAACATGTCCTAATCTACAATGCCATAAATCGAAGCACTCGTCAAGTAAGAGGAAGTAGATGCTTTTTCATTCATCATAATTTTGGGTACACGCTGACAATTATTACATTTAGTTTGAAAAGACCCCGTGAGATAACCTCTACCAAGAAACTTTCCAAACTTAGTCAAGACAAACTTGTCCGACTCAAAACTAGTCTAAAACCTTTATTAACTAGAATGAGCCCGACACTAAGTTCTTGCGAATGTCCGGGACATGCAGACATCCTTCAATGTGATCTCAATGCCGGACGTCATCTTGAGCACCACATCACCAACTCCGCAACCTCGGACGAAGCTTGGTTCCCCATGTTGAGCTTCCTCCTCAACAGCTTGTAGGTGGAGAACGTATCTTTTCGGCGCATCGTGCGCGCGATTGCGCCAATGTCGATGAACCATCCACCTTGATTCTCGACGTGATTGACTTCTTCGGTCACCACAAAGAGCCAAGTCATCCTTGTCCCATTTGTCAAGTCCTTCTCGACAACGTTGGTAACTTGCTTAGCCTTCTTCTTCTTAGGTGACGGCAGCCTCACTCGTGTGGCCATGCTTGCCACAATTATATGATCCCTCACAACTTACGGAAACCACCTTCCTTCGCTTTATCTTTGACATCGACGAACACGTTTGTTGGAGGGACCGCCTCTCCACAGTTGGCTCTAGCATCGATCAAGCCTTTCCCTTTAGTTCTAGCTTCACGTCGACTGATCGCGAGCGGACGATCAAGTCTTCAAGTGTCATATCCTTTCGCCAGGCTTAAGGTAGACCTCAAGTCTCTCCACCCCGGTAGCTTCTCAATCAACGTGGCGACGACAAAGCCGTCTCGAAACGGTGTGCCTTCGACTTGAACCTCGTGCACAATGAGTTGAAACTCTTGCACTTGGTCCATGATCGGTCGAGAATCGACCATCTTGTAGTCCAAATATTCGGCTACAATAAACTTTTTAGTACCGCATCATCACTACGGTGCTTCTTTTCTAGCGCATCCCACATACTTTTGGATGTCGTTACAACAAAGATAAACACTATACAAGCTATCTTCTAAACTACCAAGTATAAAATTTTACAAAGGTAGTCGCCGGTCGCCAATGTTATATCTTTGCTTTCGGACGTGAAAGTCCGTCACTTGACCCGAACAGGCGGGCTCATCTTCCACCAAGAAGTTGGCGAAGCCCAACGTCGTGAGGTAAACGGCATCTTTGCTGCCATCTCAAAGTCGGATCCTCCAAACTTGGCGGCTTCTACGGGCGCATCATCCTCGCGGTATGAGCAGCGCCGAGATCGATCCATGATCGGATCCACCAAAGACCACTGTCTGTGAAACATGGAACTTCGAATGAGAACCACGGTGTTAGATCCTATGGATCCAACAATCGACCAATCGAAAGTGCGATCGTCGAACCAAAGGAACCACTAAAAGTGGAACCAATTGTTGAACCACTAAAAGTGGAACCAACAATCGACCCAAAGGGTCCCATGGTTGACCAAGGCATCGAACCAAACATGACCGGCCATTGTGCGAATGGCGGCGAAGGCGGCGGCGGAGCGGGCAGCAGCGGCGGCGGGGCGGTCGGTGGCGAGGTGAACAATGACATCTCCAAGCAAAGGTTTAGGTTTCAAAGTTTTAAGTCAATTTTAAGTCGACTCGCCGTGGCAAGTAATATCTCGTCTTGCGATTGTTGGAAAAGGTGTGCGAATAAGATGCAGTACTTGCCGGGCGTATTACAACGTGAAGCGAAGGTAGGAGATCAAACTAACAATGAATTTGAAAATGCAATAAATACAATCGAAATCAGAAAAGCGTAAATGATGCCGAGTCGAGGGGCCTCTTTCCAAAAGACGAGATACGCCCGGTAGTGCTCTCGGTTACGCGATCGTCCCCAAAGATGAAACAGCGGCGTCTAGGTGGCAAGACCGCAGACCAACGAGCTCCGTGAAATGGACGGAGGCGAGGACGAGCTCGACACGAAAATATGTATGCGGAGTGCTCTAGGTATCTTGGAATGCTTTGCGATGGGTAGCTTATCTTTGAGGAGACATGTCCTATTTATAGGCGTCGTCCCTCACGAGAGCATGTTGAGTCAACACCGCATTGATGTCGGGTGTTACGAGTTATGTCCCCTATCGAGTCTGTGGCGGTTTACGGAGACAACGTGGGCACGCTTCCGCAGAGCCATCATGTCGGGCGTTACCGGCGACTCTGACGAATCTGGACAACGCGTGCGTCTGTGTTCATTGGACGATCCGGGCGTCTCTTCAAGTGCACAAGAGCCCAACGGATTGGGCCACACGAGTTGGGCCCGGACCAACTCCATCGCACAACAGCCCAACGGATTGGGCTACACGACTGGGCACCGGACCAACTTCATCTTCGGCTCGATCAAACGCGTTGATCCAAAATATAAGGACAATGGGCCACGGAACCGGCCCACGAAGCAAGCCCACGAACAGCCCAAAGAATGCGGCCAAGACCACCCAAAGACCAATCACAAGATCCAAGATCCAAGATCCAAGATCCAAGATCCACGGACCACGGACCACGGACCACGGACCACCTAAACCGAACCGGGCGAGCCGAGCCGGGCGGAGCCGAGGCCGGGCGGCCGGGCGGGCACGGCGCTGGCGCGGGCGGCGGGCGCCGGGCGCCGGCCGGGCACGCGCACCGCACCGGCGGGCGGCGGCGGCGTAGCGTGTGTGCACGTGGGCTTTCCACCCATCACTTGTGCACATAATTATACTAAGTGTTCAATGACCCACTTATATAGACAATTAATGAAGGTACATTAATCAATGTGGGATAAGGATTAATTAATCCATGCTTATCCCATTAATCACATAACTCCATGTTTAAGTGACCAACTTTGATCCATTATTTCACCACCGAAATCGGATTTGAGAATGTGAATACACCACGATCATCTACTCGGGCGTAGATCGATCCTATGCCGCTTAATTTCACAAAATTAAGCGTTACGTCACTCAAAATCTTGGTCAAAGTAAACTTCGGAAACTCACCACATATATAATATTATATATATATGCACGCGATTTTCAACAAATTTAACACATGAATTTAGATTACAAGACTATACATACGCAAAATAAAATTAAAGAGAAACTTACAAGAACTTCACTTTTTATTATTGCACGGAGCATTTCAATAAATTTTTTACAAGTAGAGAAAGACTAAATATAACAATTTAATTTATTAATTATAAGAAAAATACTACCTCCCACATATTACCTTATCCGACTTATAGATGCACATTGCGAACTACAAGGGAGATTGGAAATATTTTGATTTTGGATGTCTATCCCAAAATCATGATGCAAACATCATATTTTTAGAATATTCAAAAAGCTTAAATAAATATTCAAAAAAACTAATAATTATGGTCAAGATTCTTGGCAAAAGTTGTATTCCACCAAAAAAAATGTCTTCCACCATATGTTTGTCCTAATTTAGGACAATTACGTGAAGCTAGGTTGATGGACAATCTTCCAAATCCTTAAAATAACAGGAGTAATTCATTTTTACTGATTGATTGTAGATGAATAGCATTCTTCTTTAGGGGTGTTTATTGGATCGGTTAACCAAAACCGAAATTCTCCAAATCCAGTAACCGATACCGAAACCGATCGGTTAATCGGTTATCCAATTAACCGATCGGTTAGTCGGTTCGGTTATTGGATAACCGAAATTATCCAAATTAAATTTCTTTATTTACTTATTTGACTAATTAGATTAATTTTAATTTAATAATAATAATAAATAATTATTATTATTTGAATCTAATTAAATTATTTTTAATTTAATAATAATAATAATAATAAATTAATAATTATTATAATTTCGGTTATCGGTATACCCGATAACCAAAAGTAATCTAAACCACTAACCGATACCGATCCAATAACCGAATTAATCGGTTATTGGATACCGATAACCGATCGGTATCTGTTGAAATTAATTGAGACACTCTTACTCGGAACTTGTGCATCTTGCATATAATCTGCTGATATCATGAAAGTATTAGATTTTCCTGATTTTTAAGACACGGTCTCATCTTCCAACTTTGACATCAAATCTTTCTTAATCTCATTAATATATATTTCAATCATTTTCTCTTTGGATATAATCTCAGATTGCATTTTCAATTTCTTTGATATATACTCAAAGGAAGAAGAAGATTCCTTCTGAATTCGGATTCGAACCTGAGATTAAGATGCAATTGGAATTCTGCATTCTAATGTGGTATTTATTTTGGGGTTAATTGATTTAACGCAACCTTTCATAGAATTCGCAATTAAGACATAATTTATTAAAACGTTATAATTACAACACAATGTTTCAATTTATTAACAGTGTGCTCTCCAGCTGCACATGGACCCTTATTGTTTTCAGACAACAATGTCTCACCATACCACCCGCTTCACTCTAAGCCTCTCATACAAAAAACATCACTTATGTAAGAACAAAAATGATCTTAACACTTGGCCTCAAGCATGTGGAACAACATCCCATCATCTCCAATCAAAACATTTTACAAGCCATTCAAGAAGTTCTCTTTTTCTAACAAAAGGGTGTAAGCCCATTTCTTTTAATTATTCCCCTCCCATCATCAAATTTTACTTCCCTTTTTGTTTCTATCTTGAATCAAAGTCAATAAGAAAAAACAAAATATTAGTCTTGAACGCTAATTTAATTGCTAATAAATAGCAACTATATACAATTCTTGCATTCTACTAGCTCGCTGCAATTGATGCAGACTTGAATTTGAAAATCCTTTTTTTTTAAAGAAAACTAAGATAAAGGAAAAGGGAGGCATCTTTTATACCCCCAAGTAGATGAGAATGAGATTGGAAAAAGCAAAAAGGGCAGTAATAATTAATGTGATGAAGAAATGTGACATGATTTCATGGTTGTTTGGTCCATTGATCTTCATCATCTTCTCTCCAAAATCTGGCTCGGAGTCCATGCAATGGAATTGGAAATGGTCCAAACTGAATCCCATTTGTAGATCCCACCAATTCATACCTACAACAAACAATCCACAATAATGAGCTAAAGTGGGCCGGCCTCTTACTGCATATGTAAGGGACACGTCTCTTGAATCGAC
This sequence comes from Salvia rosmarinus, assembly GCA_036937905.1. Classification (NCBI taxonomy): domain Eukaryota; kingdom Viridiplantae; phylum Streptophyta; class Magnoliopsida; order Lamiales; family Lamiaceae; genus Salvia; species Salvia rosmarinus. Next base: position 69,186,203 of record CM072815.1, on the reverse strand, counting down.
TCGATTCAACTAGATTCGTATGATGTTCATCTAGATCTCTAACTTGCAAAATTAGATCAATTAGGCCCCTCCACTTGCCCTCAGACGAAATTTCATGCAATTAGAGATTTGAATTATAATTCGATATTTGATTTTCAACAGTTCAGGATTAAATTGTCAATTTTATATATATATTTTTTTTCAAATTTAAGCACAAAACCTAGCCCAAAATGAAGTTTTAGATGCAAGATCGACTCTCAATTCGCATGTTTTAGCATAAGTGATCCGAAATTCAACTTCCGCTCCATAAACTCCAAAACTTAATTTTGATCAGTTCCCCCATTTGATTATAGACTGCGTTAAAAGATTTTGGAAATTGGGGAATTAGCTTAGGGTTTGAGTCCACTGAATTGGATTTTTCTCGAATTTGGACATGATTTTTTTTCCCATATAAATACACGGTTACAATATTCAAAGTGCACTAATTATTGGAATGTCCGTTGCTTGCAAAATTGTGTTATTTAGAAAAGGATAATGATTTTTTTACATATACTATGTATCTACATAGTATCCCTAAAATATATATCGGATCAGATCGTTTTTTTAACCGGTTCGATTATTAATATTTTAATCCTATGACTAATTTGTCCCTCTTACATATTAGTAAATAAATAAATCATGGATTTCATTCCTTAATAATAGGCAGTACTCCTTGAAAATAGGTGTGTCTAATTTCAAAGATTGATTCACGGATTTTATTTTTATTTATTTCAGCGTTAATTGTCTCATTTTTTTAAGGATTGAACATAATTTCAATCATTGAACATAAATCATTGGTTTCACGGATTTCACAATTTTGTGTCTAATTTTTTATATTTTTTTTCAGCATTTTTTTTCATATTCAAAGATTTCATTCCTTTTTTTAAGGATGGAACATAATATGGATTTCCCATATTAGAGGGGCGCTGATTCTTTGCTTATTGATAATAGTTCCAACGAAAGAAATGGTGAAAAAAATATACTTTTTACTAATCGTGTTTTATTTATTTTTATTTATTATTTCTTCTCTTTCTTGACATATGGTTTACAATAAAATATGCAATATGCATCTTATATTAAATATTGTGATAAGATTTTTAATTTGATAAACAATTTGTAAAAAGTGAGTTTAAAAAGTCATGATCGTTTAAAGTGTGAGATTGATTTAAAATAAATTTTAAAATATTTTTAATTTTTTTTAATTTAAATGTTCTTGTTCAGAGTGATACTTCTCTTTCAATTTTTTAAAATTAATTTAATTTTAAAATATTACAAATAATATTTATCGGGTGCATGACACCCGACAAGGGAGGCGTGACACTATGCACCTGGCAAGGGGCGTACAACGTATGATTGCCAGCATTAGACGCCCAATATATGACACTCAACTATAAAATTATAAATTATTGATAATTAATTAATATTAAGAATTGTGTTATATATCACTATAATAGTGTGAACGGTGTCACACGGTGACAACATTATTCGTTTATTTCCTAATAGTTTTTCACAGTATAAAAATTATAGAATATTAGTGAAATAGATGCTAAAAATTAAAAAATTGATTAGAATCAACTATAATTGTGAGAATAGTGTCATACATTGACCACATTATTCGATTATTTTATAAAAGTATATTATAGTACAAAAATTAGTATAATATATTAGTGAATTGATGCTAAAAATTAAAAATTGAAGAAACAACTATAATTGTGAGAATATTGTCACATGTTGATCATATTATTCGATTATCTCATAAAAGTATATTGTAGTATAAAATCATAACATATTAGTGAAATTGATGCTAAATATTAGAAAATTGAAAGAAACAAATATAATTATGCAAATAATATCACACGTTGATCACATTTTTTATTATTTTATAAAAGATCGATTTGAACAGTCTTGATCGCTAGTTTAAATTAAAAACTATTAATTCAATTAAAATATTTAAAGGAATTAAAAAAATTAAAACTAGAATAAAGAAAATTGAAAGAAACCACTATAACCATACAAATGCATCATGTATGGAAAATCCTAAATCCTTAAATCCCTAAACCATAAATTTTAAACCCATAAATTCTTAAATCCTAAACTAAAACCCTAATAATAATAATAATAATAATAATAATAATAATAATAATAATAATAATAATAATAATAATAATAATAATAATAATAATAATAATAATAATAATAATAATAATAATAATAATAATAATAATTGGAGGATAACATTTTTCTGTTTGAGTATTCAACATAATCCAAATTTAGTCATATTAATAAGTACATAAAGATAATTTTATTTTATGTGAATGTGGCACATGCTGAACTCATTGTTCGATTTTTTGATAAAAAGTATGTTGTAATATAAAAATTATAAGATATTAGTGAAACTGAAACTAAAATTTTATGAAATAATCGATTGATGTGGTCATGCATGACATTTCTCATAATTATAGTTATACCTTTCTTATTTTATAATTTTTATTCCAAACTCATTAATATCTTCTATTGTTATAATAATCGATTGTTTTATGAAATAATTAAAGAATGTAACCAATGTATGACATTATTTGATTATTTTATTATATTATTTGAATAAAATGATAAAATGAACTACTTGTAATAAAACATTACACAATTGATAGTATTCAATGCAATTGACCAATTAGTACATAATTCTATACTATAGTATAAAAATTACAAGATATTAGAGAATTTAAAAAAATTGTAAACTTATAGATTGAAATTAAAAACTTCGGAAAAAAAACTATGTCATTTTAACAAATTATATCTCCATCTCTATAATTATGGCAATATGTCACTCACTAACAATAATTATAATCTTCATATACAAATATATCAACTAAAAAACAAATTATTTTAATTTAAGATATATTGTACTTATTTCAATTATATGGTTACTTAATAATATCATTGTATTTACAATGAATTTTGTTGATTAATCGATTTTTGTTTTGTTAATTCAATATATATTCAATTATGAACAAGATAAATACAATATAAGAGACAAACATGCACGTATGAGTCGATATAATTAAGTTTTTTCAATTTCCCAATGTAGTTGACGTTGTTGACAAGTTTGTAAAAGATCAAAATTTTAAAAGCTATGCTTGAGTTCGAATCCTTTTTAGAACAACCTTTTATTTATTTTGTGATTTGAACATTTCTCTTCCTTATTTTCGAAAATAAAATCTTATATTATTATAGAAATATTATTTCCAAAAATTGTGTGATTTAAACATATCTTTTTTTTTGTCAATTAATACAGAAATTTTAAAGGCTGCGTCACGGTGGACTCGAACCCGAGATCTTTGACCTCGGGCATTAACCACTCTACCACTAGGCCAACACACACACAGATTTAAACATATCTATTACTTAATTATGCTAATGATGTAAAATACAAATTCAATTAAAATGGATAAATTACTTGATTTTCTGCTATATTGTAAATTGACCAAAATATTCCTATTATGTAAATACATAGTATGTAAATTTATCAATACTCTTCAGAAAAATATTATATCTCTACCTTAAAATTGTCATCGCTATATGTTGGAATTTTTATAGAATATATAAATGTAGTATATTTATTTTATATATGATAATATTATTATATGTTAGAGGTGGATGTATTATATTACATATTTATAGTATATTTACAATTTTATATTTTCAATAATCCATCCTTAATTTATTTCACAATTTACATGATCATATCAATTTATATATCGGTAACCCCTCGTCCCTGAAAGACACATTGATTCACCCACACAAATAAAACGTTTAAAGCTCCCGTCTACCGTTAACATGCAAAACAATTGCGTCTGAGAAATATATGTGTGCTCATATTTGGTAAAAATATAATTTTCAAAACTCAAAATCATTGCAAACTATACATATATAGTGGAATTAAGGATGTCAATTGGTGAGTTTTATTCGGATCATAACCAATAAATAAGTAATGGTTTTGGTTCTGGATCCGACCCATTAGATATTGGATTCGGACCGGACGAGGACCATCAACTATGAGTCTTAAACGGTGCGGATCTGAGTGGGTCTGGAACCAAAATCGGATCAGAACCGGACAAGAACCAGAACTAGAACCGAAATCGTTGCTTTATAAAGTAATGTGTTATGGCTGATTTTGAATCGATATGAATACAACTAGTTCACTGACAAGCCTATTTAAACTTAAGCTTATCAATAGATGGGTTTTACTCGGACCAGAACCAATAAATAAGTATTATTTTGGTTCTGGAACCGGAACCAGATCCGGATCGAACCATCAAACTATGGATTTAAACGGTCCGGATCTAAAGCAGGTCTGGAATCGAAACCGGAATCGGAACCAAAACCGTTGTTTTAAAATTTAATGGGTTTTGAACGATTCTGAATCGATTTGGGCCATTAACATCGGTAAGTGGAATGTAAGTACAAATGATATAGACGTAAAACGTGTCAAGCTCAGCATCTCATTGTTTTTGGGTTGGCCGACATGTCACCCATCTCACATGCCACAAAATCTTCCCAAAATACCCGGAGTAAGGATCTGTTTGGCAGATACGATTTCAACTTTCTGAACTAAGCACATAATTTTATCTTTTTTTACTCCAAGAAAAAAGTCCATTAAAATATATATTGTAATTTGGAATTCAAAATTAGAACCCCTCTTCATGTCTAGTAAATACACTGTTAATGCTAGCTCGAGTTCATTTGTGACTTAATTAGATTATAATTATGTAATGTAATGGGATGTTCGTAAGTAAAGGGTTTGAATATTTACATTCAGGAGTTTGATAGGTCAAGCTTGAATTTGTTCAAAATTATATGAATTTTTTCTAAATTGAATTTAAATTATAATATTAATAAGTTGAAAAATTATTCAAAAATATAATATACTCTCTCCATTCCATTTAAAATATTCTACTTTCATTTTTTGGATTATCTCATTATAAGTGTTACATTCTATTTTAAGAAATAATTATTCCTTCAAAGTGTAGGTCACACCACTTTTTTATCCATTTAACTATTTTATATTTTTCTCATAAATACTCATGTCCGAAAGAAATGAGACATTTTAAATGAGACGGAATGAATAATTCTTAAAAATGTTTATAAATATAAAATTAATTAAGACTTAATATATAATTCATTAGATAATTTAATAATTTTATATTTTCAAACTAATTTATTTAACAAGCTTTTGCGAATTAATAAATCGAGTAATGTAAAGTTTAAGTTTCACCAGAACATGTCCCGGTAGAAACAAAGCTCACGGCGGAACAACAAAAATGTATATTTACCATTATAAGAGTGCAATACGACACTCATATTAGTTATATATAGAGAGATGATGGATCATGTAGAATGAATTTTTTTTGTAAGAAATAAGAATAAATCTAAATCATTGATTTTAGTAAATCAGTGGACAATGTTAATTTACATTGTGTTACAATATATATTTATATGTGCTAGATTTTAGTTTCACTGGATTTTTGCAAAGGTTATGTTAGTAATTTCATTTTTATTAGAAAACGTTTTCTTTCCTTAATTTTAGGAAACACAAGATTATATCATTTTTTTAGGAATTTCTTGAAATCTATTTTTTAACTTATTATTTTAGATAGAAATTTCAGTTTCAATACTAATCTCTGCAAATTAATTTGTGATTCAAACTACATAATCCATGAAAACGCCAGGTATAAAAATTCATGTATTGATCCATACATGCATTTCACTCATTGCATTGGTGGAATATTTTCGAAGCATATTTAGTTTATTCATTCTACACATATACTAAAATTTCGTAAATTATTGCCAATTAATTTGATTTTTTGCTAATTAAAATTTATGTAACTCTCCAGAAACAATTTATATACAATACGACCTCGCGTTTTTTGTAATATTATTAGTTAATATGTGCTACAAAGAATATTATATAAAACAAGATTACTACACATTGCCATATATATGCTATATTTAATGATTAAAGTGCTATAGAATAAATCATTAAAATACATATATCCCTATACAATTGAGCTTGCTCACTTTTATAACACTAAAAGTGTAATTGAAATTACATGTTGCACGACACGTAAATTAAATTTTGTCCAACCTTATGTGAAAAATTTATATCATATCCACAACGTATGTTTATCCATTCCTATTAGCCAATTTTAATCCGGACAAGATGGAAGATCACATATATAACCAACAACTTGATTCACGATAATTGAACTCCAAAGGATCACTAAGAATATGCTTCTCACGAATATCCTATCTCAGCCACTCGAGGCTTATTCGTATCATGCATTCAAGATCGATTGACAATTAATACAATTACGTAATTAATCGCAACTAGATATTGAATGCATGATAATAAGCCTCGAGTCGAAATAGATAAGATATTCGAGGAAGCATATTCTTAGTGATCCTTTTGGAGTTACTTGTTTTCACCTATAATGGTAGGGAAAACTCGTAATCATCGCCGCAATTGTCGAATCAAGTTGTTGGTTATATATGTGATCTTCCATCTTGTCTGGATTAAAATCGCTAATAGAACAAGATAAACATACGTTGTGGATAGGATTAATGCATCCTTGTGGTTAGTCTCTTATCTCTGCTTTATCATCCGTGATTTTATTGCTTTATTTATATTTTCTCGCATGGTTACGCTGCTGGATTAAATTCAAGCCCTTAAACCTTTCACCATTTTTCCGTTTCAATAATGATGAATTATCGCTGAGCTAGCTTCTGTGTTTTCACATTACAATCCTCGTGGATACGATACTGACTTACCTATATACTTACACTTTTAGTGTTATAAAAGTGAGCGATCAAATTTGAGGCCGTTGAGGATTGTTAAGATTACATAGGAATAATTTGACGATTTGGATTTATTAATTTAAGTTATATATTATATTATTTATTTATTATTACGAGTGAATTCTCTCTTTTCTCGGGTAGTTTATGCACAAGATCTCGTGGACCTCCGAAATATTACTAGATCCCGAGATCGAAAGCTCTCAAAGGAGAAGAGGACGAGAGAAGAGACGGGCTGCAATGGCAGCTAATCCACAGAATGGGGGCATTCCTCCCGAGCAAGTTGCACGCATGTTAGCCGATTTCGTAGAGATGCAGCGCCAGATGGCGAATATGGGACTCCTAGTCCCTGCTCCAGAGACGAGACCTCTGAATTATATGTACCGACCTCCCAATCGAGCAATTACAAGGAGGCGGATGGGGCCCTAAGTCAATGCAAACAACTTGAGTTAAAGCCAGCCCTAATCAGCATGGTACAAGGATAGCAGTTTGGGGAAGGAGTCACAGAGGACCCGAATGCACATCTTGAGACATTCCTCGACATTTGTGACACCATCAAACAGAATGGGGTGCCACAAGACACGATCCGGATGCGCATGTTCGGATTCTCTCTGCGCAGTCAGGCGAAGGAGTGGTTCAAGAGTTTGGACCGCACGGGCATAAACAATTGGGGGGATCTTTGCGAAAAGTTCCTCTCAAAGTATTTTCCGCCACCAAAGCCCGTAAAATCATCGCCGAGATCTCCCACTTCTCGGCTAGGAGATGAGTCATTGTTCGAGTCGTGGGAGCGATTCGAGGCCTATTGAGAAAGTGCCCACAACACGGATTCTCCAAAGAACAGCAGATCACGCAGTTCTACAGTGGGCAAGCTGACATGGCATACAAGGAGCATAGTGGATGCGTCGGCAGGTGGATGTTTATTGAATCGTCGTGTAGAGGAGGCCAGTCGCATCATAGAAGAGATGGCGGCAAATAGTTATCAATGGCCAATGAGAGAACGCCAATGGTTAAAGCAAAGCGGTGTCGAGACCGATTCAAAATACGACGGTGATGAAGTAATTCACTCTTTTGAAGAGTCGATCGAGATGTAAGAGGTCAACCACATCAATCGGAGGAATCATGGAAATCCGCATACAATGCAAATAACAGAAATCATCCAAATTTCTCGTACGCCAACCCCAATAATTTTCAACAGCCTCCTCCAGGTTTCTCAGTTCAGAACGGAGTGATTCAAGAGACGAAGAAGCCAAGTCTCGAAGATATGATGCAGCAGTTGGTTGTGAGCAACCAACAATTGGCAACGAACCAGAATTCATTTATAAGCAACACCGGGCAGAAGATTAATCATTTGGAGTCCATCGGACGGCTATGGGAAAGCATATGAAGATGCCGGAAAATCGTTGGTCAAATAGCCGTCTGCTTGAATGCACTACAAAAGACGGGCCAATTCCGAGTAATACTGGAGGTGAACCCGAAAATCAATGTTTCGCCATCTAGACGAGGAGGACAAGCTTACCCGAGCCCTACCAAGAAGAAGAGGCTGAAAGTAACCGAACGAAACTTCGCGACCGAGCACGCGCCGCGACCCCGACCACGAACCATCGACATGCGCGCCCGGATTTGTTCGCGGCGACACACGCCCACAAGTTCGAACGCCAAGAAGGATTGCGTGAAGCGACGCCTCGCGACCGCCCAAATGGATCGCGAGGTCGACCGTGAAGAGCCTCCAAAGTCCAATCTTCGCACGTACACTCCTCCGGTCCCGTTTCCGAGTCGGCTAGTCAAGTCGAAATATGACGAGGAGTTTGCACGTTTCAAAGAGATTTTTCAAAAAGTTGAGATCAATTTGCCTCTCTTTGAAGCGCTGCGAAACATGCCGGGATACATGAAATTTTTAAAAGACGCGCTTGCAAGCAAGAAGAAATTGGGGAAATTTGAAAAAATTACCATATCCGAAGAATGCAGTGCCGTCTTGTAGAGGAAGCTCCCTCTAAAGCAGAAGGATCCCGACAGTTTTACGTTGGAGTGCGAGATTGCAGAGCACACGTTCCCCAACGTGTTGTGTGATTTAGGAGCGAGCATAAACCTGATGCCGTTAAATGTGTTCAATCGCTTGGGGCTGGGCAAACTGAAGAAGACCTCCATTTCGTTAATGATGGTGATGTGTCGACCGCATACCCTAAGGGATAGTTGAGGATGTGTTGGTAAGAGTTCGGGATTTTGTCTTTCCAAAGTGATTTTGTTATTTTAGACATTCACGAATTTAAAATCAACCACTAATCTTGGTAGGCCTTTTCTAGAACCGGTGGGTGCTTTAATTGACGTGCGGAAGGTGATCTAACTTTTCGTGTTAACGATGAGAAGCTGAAAATCTCAATCTATGACGCCATCCCGCGACACGATAGTGCGAGCTTGAAGAGTGTCATTCAATCACCACTGTTGCAGCTAGCCAAATCTCGAGCTTGGATGACAACCGACCAAGTGACAAGGGTGCTAAAAAGAAGAGATGGACTCGGCATGGAACTCCGAGTGACTTGTTCAAGTTTGGGAGGCCACTTCACACTCGGTGGTGGTCTGCAACAACGCAAAATATGGAGGCAAACAAAGATTTGGTAAGAAGATCTAACGCCAAATCGCCAGATTGATTGAGGTTAGTATTGGTCTAGCTAAAGACATTTAAATTTAGCACTTGTTGGGAGGTAACCCAATGTTTTTCTTTGTTTTGGTTTGTTTTTCGTTTTTGTTCGGTTTTCTTTTTGTTTGTGTTTGTTTTGTTTTTCGTGTTTGGGTTTTGTGTCTGTTTTGTGGGTTGAGTTGAATGACGAGCAGCCGATGATGAGAATTGTTTTTATTAGAAAATTTATTGCAACTGATTTTGTGAGACTAAGCATGTTATGATTATTGTGAGTATTGAGCCTTTGAGAACTTGATCACATTTTGAAACTTGTGAGACTTGAGCTTTCATCGTCATATCTTTCGCCTTGTTTCTTTCTGTGTGAATAGTTTGAAATAGCATGTGTTTCTCTAGAACTTGCTCGTTCTTTTCGAGGTTGCATTGATGTGCTTAAGAATTATGAGATGATATTAGGCATTTTTTCTTAGCCTATACACTATCCAAACACTAACCTGTATTTTATTATCCTTTGATGAGCCGTTTGAGCCTACCTATTTTTGTTCATATAGCCATGGGTTGGGTTATGTTGTTAGTATGATATTTAGTTGCTTGAAATTGAGGGTTGAGAAAAGAAAGGAAATGAAATAAATGATGAAAGTGATTATTAAAATAGTTGCTTACCCATATAAGTTCAATAAAAAAAAAAAAAATGACCCAAGTGTGTGAAAAGAACATAAGTGGGTAAGTAATTAGTGCATTGAGATGTTTATCACTTCTATAATAATTATGAAGTTCTTAAAGAAAAATGACTTCTTGGTATGGAAAATTGAAATAAATTGTGAAAATTTGGGAATTATGTCTTGTGATACTTATGGTGTTTTTCACTATGGAATTATGAGTCACTTAGCCTAAATATATCCTACCCTACCAAAGAGCCTACATTATAACCTTATATAAAGACCTTCTTGATCATAGTTCTTGAGCACATATTTGAGCAATGGAGAATTAGACGATTTGCAAGCTTATGGTAGATTCCATGTGTTTTTAAACTTTGAGAGTATACACATCCTCCTTGATACACTTGAGTGTTTGAGATTTCTTATATATATATATCCATTTCATGAGGATTCAATTTTGAGAAGGCTTGTGCTTATGATTATTATGATGTGTGGAGTTTAACGAATGAGGTTGTGATTTGATTCATTTGTTTGAATCTTTATTGCTCATTGTTACGAGGCTTATTGCTTTTTCGCTCGCCTCTTTTGCCTATCGTTGGTCGCTCTCCTTTGTTACGATTTGTTTGAGGACAAACAAAAGGGTAAGTTTGGGGGAGTCCAAAATTTGATCGCTCACTTTTCTAACACTAAAAAGTGTAAGTATATAGGTAAGTCGAGTATCGTATCCACAAGGATTGTAATACGAAAACACAGAAGCTAGCTCAACGATAATTCATCATTATTCAAGCACAGAAAATTGGGTGAAAGGTTTTAAGGGCTTCAGAATTTAATCCAACGCAGGCGTAACCATGCAGAAAATAAAACAAAGCAATAAACACACGGAAGATAAAACAGATAAGAGAGACTAACCCTAGGGATGCATTAATCCTATCCACAACGTATGTTTATCCTATTCCTATTAGCCAATTTTAATCCAGACAAGATGGAAGATCACAAATATAACCAACAACTTCAATTACGATAATTGCGGCGAGAGATTACGAGTTTTCCTACCATTCTAGGTGAAAACAAGTAACTCCAAAAGTATCACTAAGAATATGCTTCCGACGAATATCCTATCTTAGCTCGACTCAAGGCTTATTCGTATCATGCATTCAAGATCGATTGACAATTAATACAATTACGTAATTAACCGACAACTAGATATGCATCAAGATTGATCGAAATCAACACATATAAATAAGCACCAAGAATCATGAATCAATGCTGTTGGGTAAATAGCGATAACAAAATCACAACATATAGAATCGAATCATGCAAACCCTAGGATCAAGACGAACTTTAGCTACGCATAATTAAATTACCAAAGCAATAAATAATTAAATAAAACATAAATTAAGATAGATAGATAAAACCGTAAGAATCCACGAAGAACAATTGTAGCGACTTGAATCAGGAAGAAATTACAATTCTAATACTAAACTATGAAATTGGAATGAAAATACTTAAAGAAAAAGCTAAACTAAATTAAACGGAAAAGAACTTGCAAAAGAAAATAAAGAAGAATTTGTGTTCGCTGCGGAATGGTGTTTTTAAGCTCTTGCTCTATCTCCTATTTATAATAAAACATAAGCTCCTTTTTCATAAATTCCTCAATCCTATTCGACTACGATTCAATCCTATTCGACTCGGATTAGAAGTATACATGGACTAGGTGTCTCAAATTGCTGAAAATTCATGATTTCTCGCGAGTTTTGCCCTTGCGACCTTGGGTCGCGAGCAAAACTCGCGAATCGCCTTTCTCGGCTGCACGCGACTTATTTGTTTAGCTCGCTTCTCTCGTCCGGACTCAATTACAATCCGTTTACCGACGGACTCCTATTGAGATGCTCTTTAACATAGTTAACTTTGTACATCCATCCTTGTCAAATCCATTTCATCATATTCAACGTCGTTTTCAAGCGATTCTTCTTCGCATGAGCTCATGATCGGCTATTGATTCCTCTTTATTGTGATCCACCTTTTGACATTAAAACCTATGCTAAAATGACATGAAATACACACGACATAATATCTTCCAAGGTAAACATAAATATATCAAAAGACAACTCAAAAGATCACTTATCACTTAGAAACGAAACGAATATAGCCTTATAAATCATGTAAAAATGAGGCTTATCAATATCCAACATGAGATTAGATAAATTATTTTAGATAGATTATATTTTTTTTGTTCCACAAGTAGAATATAGTCGTAGCATTTGTCGTACAACAATATATTATGTTGTGTGATGTGTAATGTGTGTCACATATTTATTGAATATGTTCATTGTTTGTATTATATATGCTACAAAAAGTATAGGTAGTGCAACAATAAATTGTGCTATGCGATGTGTAATGTGTGTGATATATTTATTAAATATGTACTATAGAACGACTAGTTTGTGTAACATTATATTGAACAGATTATAAAATTCATACTTTTTCGGTAATTGATGAGATTATCGAGAAATTGCGAAATTCACATTTGGAGTGGCGAAAAAAACAATTTTTTTATACTTAATTTACCCTTATTTGAATTATTAAAAAAATATAAAATTATTTAATATATTACCTTCAATTTGGACCATTGATATGGGAAAGATGTGTGGATGTGATATATTCTTATTTCTTACACCTGTAGGCATTCTCATAAGAACCACCTTCTATACATACATACATACATACATACATACGTAGAGAGAGAAATGATGTGTTGCTCACCTTCCGTAAGCACTGCTCATATTTATGTCATGTTAGCATTATTCTTTTTCTATTTTAGACATTTATTTTGATTCTAATATTTTAAAAATTATTATTGGCATTAGACTTGTCAATGGATGTGTTTTACTCGAATCGATCTGAAATCGTTCATAGCCCAATAGAAGAGGTTTCGATTCCAGACTCATCTCAGACATAAAACGGTCCAGACCCGATCTGATTCTGGTCTAGTCACATCAGACATTTGTTTTGGTGTACTATGAGCTTTTCTAATGTGTTTTAGATATTCTATTACTAATTCATTATCATTTTTATTAAGTTATGAAAAAATCATATAAATTGATAATTATTTTAACATTTACGTAATTATCTGATCGGGACTCATAGTTTGATGGTCCGAATCCGGTATCTAATGGATCGATTCCAAAATGAAACCGAGACTTATTTATTAGTTTGGGTTAGGGTAAAACCCGTCCATTGACAAGCCTAATTGACATCATTAATTCGACAAGTTACATAAAAATCAGTGCTTGATTTGCTTATTTTATTCATTATTTGAAATGGGCAGCATCAAAGATGGTTGTAGCCGCAACATTGGATCTTGAAAAACTTAATTTTTCCAATATCATTGAAGCCAGTTTAGCAGGAGTAGTAAAACAATATTGAGAGTACTACTCGGCTGAACGAAAGAAGGAAATATTAGTGTTTGACTTTTACGAGGACCTTGTGAAAGACATGGCAGATACCTTCAAAGTCCATTTCCTTGGAGAATGATATTTTGAGGGTTACAATGAAGAAAAGAGAAAGAAATATTTGTTAACTCTATACAATCTAAGACCGGTGGTCTTATAACAAAGGGCGCTCAACAAATTTCTTCAACTCTTTACAAACTATCAACATCTTAATGCGGTTAATGAAGATGTCTCAAGAGAATTGTTTTTCTTGAAGTTTCCCAGTCCATGAAGGGAGATATTGTAGGAAAATCTGATTTTAACCCTCTCTCGAGGATCTATCTTGGATGTTTAATTCATCATACATTGATTATATACCTAGCATGCACCTATATAATTAATTACAACACGTTAGTGTTTTCTCGTGTTTACCTGCGAATCTGACATGAATGAATTGGATCAAGACTCGTGCTTTGATCTTCTGGACTGTATCCCGATTGCCTAATCTCCAATGTCGAGTGAGGACAGTCTATGGAGAGTGCTACAGAAATTCACCTTCTTCATTCCTTTGAAGTTTTCGAAAATCTCTAACTTTGAGAAGTATATTTTCGAAAATTTCACTCTTGGATTCGGGTTTGATTTTCTCTCACCTTATATTTATAATGCAACCCCCAAATCCTATCATGATAGAATTTCTGCATATCTAATAAACATAATAATATCTCTTCAGATAGAGAGGATCAAAACAGACTCCCAATGGGACTCTAGGGGAGGTGTACGAATTTCACTAAACAACAGGCCTTGATGGGCCAGCCCAGGGATCAAATGTGTTCCGACCAAATTGTTCTTTTCAGTCGCTCGCAATAGTACGAGGTCCTTATTGAGCGGTAAGGTCGACCCAAGTCGAATATCTCGAGGAAGGCTTAACAGAGCTACAGTTCTATGTCAAACACGAAAACAGAAAAGAAATACTAACGTCCTAAAATAAGGGGGGTCTGTCACGGAACGGACGAAAGCACGAAATAAAATAAAGCAGGTAAAACGGGATGCACTTGGACAACAAGAGGAATTGGCAGAGACACGGAATTGGAGACGGTGTTCTAGAGTTCAAATCTATCATCGCTATTAATGAATCAAAGACCGGTACACAATGCATAAAACACCCACACCTCTCACCTAGCGGTCAACAAAAACTAATCTCGCGATTACGTCAATGTTAGACTTGAATTTAATGGCGGGGGATCTCTCAATCAAACCGTCATCAACTACGAAGGATATTTTACTACAAAGCACACGATAGCAAAAACCATATCCACATATAGTAATTACTCAACAACAAACCAATCTCTCGATCACTTTCATTGTCAAACTTATATTTAACAATAAATCTACTCTCGCATAACTTCATAATCAAACATAAGCACATAATCAACCTACACTATTCTCTCGAACATCATGTATGGAGATCATGATATAAATAATTTATACGGATGAGGAAATCGCAAATCATCAATATAATAATCACGATTCAAGACAAGAACAATCCAACATTTATTTCCTAACAAATCGATAATTTATCTCATGGTAGAAATTATTCCAATCCCAATTACATAGACATAATTAAAACGAGAAAAACTTACAAACCATTCATAGATAAATTCATCTTCCAAAAATCCAGAATCGTTCAATCCCAATTGTTAATCCAAGATGCAAGAATTAAATGGAAATAAAATGGAAAAGAAAATGAGAAGAGAAAAGAATCGCGTGGTGCGTGTGCGAATGGAAATGAGCCACCCTGAAAAGCGGCTAATTTCCAATTTATATAACCCTGAAAAATCCTACGAAAAATGCCGAATTGGGGCCCAAAAATCACACCTAGCGCCGGACGGGCGAAACGTCGGACGCGAGCATTCTCTGGAAAGGTTAGAGCGAGCATCGCAGCGCCGGACGGAACGAGGCGTCGGACGCGAGCGCTCCCTGGAATGAACTGTGAGTTGAGCCCAGCCGATGGAGACCAAACGTCGGACCACGGCGAGATGTGTTTGATCTGCGGATGGTGGATGGAGCGGACGGCAAGGCGAAACGTCGCGAGTGGATCGAGCCCGCCCGCCGGGATCGAGGACCGCTACCGGGAAGGGCAGCGCTGTTTGGAGCATTGGGGAGGCTGGGAGAGCGCGGTTGGAGGTGAAACGCGCGAGGCTAAAGGAAGCGTTGGACGAGCGCTGGGCTGTGTGTGCGCTTGGGCGTGTCTTGGCGCCGGACGCCTTCGCGCGTGCCGTCACTGACTTCCGCGTTTAGCTCCGTTCTCTCGTTCGAACTTCAATTGCGATCCGTTTACGCCTATGGACTCCTATCGAGATGATATTCAATATAGGATAGATCTTGAAAGATTTATTTGTCCCATTTAATGTCATTTTTCTACAAAACATCGAAACAAACCAAATAAGTCTGAATCGATAAATACTAATCAAAACAACGACATAAATAGGACAAACCACGAGAAACGGCATTTATAAACATATGGAAAATAAGCACAAAATCATACTAAACAACTCCTCCACACTTAAACCTTTTCTTGTCCTCAAGCAAACATCATCATCACGACACGAGAAAAGAAATCAAGAAAACATAAATTCAAATAGATAAAACATGACTTCACATCATCCTAGAAATTCTAAACCAATACACTTCTCAACATGGTAATGAATTAACATTTGATAGAGCATACGGCTTAATCCAAGCAAATCACAAATCTGATCTATATGCATTTAATAGTCGAATAGCTAACTTGTATAGATCCTTGAATAACATATCTCATTTTCAACGTAACACATAACTTTCAATACCAGATGTGATGACTTAAGGAGGATTATAGGAAAATATTCATTAAGTCAAACCTTCGAGTTGAAAACCCGAGTATCATAATGTGGTTTCCCATACTCATCACTTTTGAGCTTCCATTCGAGAAACAACATGGAGCGAGAGGAGTAGAGCCCCTTATTCCAACCTTAAAGTCACTTATTCAATCCATCAACAACTTATTCCAACTCTTTTTTTTGATAACAATTTTTCATATTTTCATAATTTGTTTTTCGAGATAAGACACGCAAGGGGACCATATAAATAGCAACGACAATCAACTACACATATCACTTCATCACAATTTACTTAGACGCGTGCTTACACGCCTAGATCAATCATCAACAATTATCACGCCAAGTCACGATCGATAAGAATTTCTAGAAATTAGTTCGGACGTGCATACCCAATCAAATCATGCTCACTCCAACTCTACTCGTATACTAGACGATAAAGCATACTCAAATCCAAACAAAAGGTATAAAATGGAGGACGACACACCCAAACAAACACAAGTCACATGCAAACACACAAAGACGGCAAGCACGCCTCCACACTTTAGACAAAAGCCATAAAGGTAAAATACAGAAGTGAACTTCCCTGAAATTGGGAAAGCAAGTCAACTAGGTACGGCGGTGACGATGTCCAGTGGCTTGAGTGTTCATGATATGCAACTCGCCACAATTCTCATCTCACTTATTAAAAACCAGAAAAGAAAAAGAAAATGAACAAAACAAATAAAAACAAATAAACTCGTGGGTTGCCTCCCACGTAGCGCTCGTTTCAATGGCACGAGCTCCACCAGTGAAAAATGGACTATCCATAGTCCTTCACCTGCAGGAATACCATCTCAACCAGAGCATCACTAATAACAATGTAAGCACAAAGGACAGTCAAGGCAGCAAATAATAAATCAATTAAATTCAAATCAAACATCTTATTCTTCAAAGCAAAATAAATAACCTCAACTCCTGGAGCACAATACTTTGATGAATTAGGATGTTGAAAAATTACCGATGCCACCTCAACTTTTATCCTCTCCTCATCCTTCAACTGGTTCGGGAAGATATCAGGTTGTTCATATTTAGTCTAGGCTTGATGAAACCTTGACTCTTTAATTTCATCTTCACTGATTCTTCCCTCGACTTCATCATCTTCAAAGAATATGAAAGAAGAGGTCTGCTCCAGTTGACTCGGCATCTCCTCCACACTTTGGTTGTGAACCAATTCTTCAACTATCCTGACTAACTGACTGATTTGGATCATTACACGTTCGATAGATGCTTCCAACATTTCGAACCTTTGCTGACTCGTCTGTACGAAAGACATCAATTTGTCTTCCAATGTTGGCTTCACCGAATGAAAGCCGAATGACTCATCCAATGTCGGCTTCATGAAATGAATGCAAATGACTCCTCCAATGTCGGCTTCACCGGCTGACTCACCTGAATGAATGTATGCAATGACTCCTCCAATGTCGGCTTCACCGGCTGTGGCTGGAATAAAAGGTGTTGACTATATGAAGAACTCTGAGGATGCCTCCAGTAGGGATCATAGGCTTGATGCTCACAGCCTGACGGGTATCCCTCAAAATAGTCGAATTGGGCTCATTCTTCGCAAGAAGAATTTGTCCAATACGACGAGCTTTCCTCCTCCAGGCCTGTCTGACCATATGCGTATCGCCGGTAACCCTGCATTAACAGACACCAACTACAAAAACAAGATCACACGCACCTGTTGGAGAAAATAGTAACAAAGAAAAAGAAAAAGAAAGAAATAAAAAGAAGAAGAACGGGGAAAGAAACACAAAAAACAAAGCAACACAAAACCTAAAGCCTAAAGCCTTCCACGGCAACGGCGCCAAAATTTGTTCCGACCAAATTGTTCTTTTCAGTCGCTCGCAATAGTACGAGGTCCTTATAGAGCGTTAAGGTCGACCCAAGTCGAATCTCTCGAGGAAGGCTTAACAGGGCTACGGTTCAATGTCAAACACGAAAACAGAAAAGAAATACTAACGTCCTAAAATAAGGGGGGTCTGTCATGGAACGGACGAAAGCACGAAATAAAATAAAGCAGGTAAAACGGGATGCACTTGGACAACAAGAGGAATTGGCAGAGACACGGAATTGGAGACGGTGTTCTAGGGTTCAAATCTATCCTCGCTATTAATGAATCAAAGACCGGTACACAATGCATAAAACACTCACACCTCTCACCTAGCGGTCAACAAAAACTAATCTCGCTATTACGTCAATGTTAGACTCGAATTTAATGGCGGGGGATCTCTCAATCAAACCGTCATCAACTACGAAGGATATTTTACTACAAAGCACACGATAGCAAAAACCCTATCCACATATATTAATTACTCAACAACAAACCAATCTCTCGATCACTTTCGTTGTCAAACTTATATTTAACAATAAATCTGCTCTCGCATAACTTCATAATCAAACATAAGCACATAATCAACCTAGACTATTATCTCGAACATCATGTATGGAGATCATGAAATAAACAATTTATATGGATAAGGAAATCGTAAATCATCAATATAATAATCACGATTCAAGACAAGAACAATCCAACATTTATTTCCTAACAAATCGATAATTTATCTCATGGTAGAAATTATTCCAATCTCAATTACATAGACATAATTAAAACGAGAAAAACTTACAAACCATTCATAGATAAATTCATCTTCCCAAAATCCGGAATCGTTCAATCCCAAGAATTAAATGGAAATAAAATGGAAAAGAAAAGGAGAAGAGAAAAGAATCGTGTGGTGCGTGTGCGAATGGAAATGAGCCACCCCGAAAAGCGGCTAATTTCCAATTAATTAACCCTAAAAAAGCCCACGAAAAATGCCGAATTGGGGCCCAAAAATCACGCCTAGCGCCGGACGGAGCGAAACGCCGGACGCGAGCATTCTCTGGAAAGGTCAGAGCGAGCATCGCAGCGCCGGGCGGAACAAGGCGTCGGACGCGAGCGCTCCCTGGAATGAACAATGAGTTGAACCTAGCGCCGGACGGAGACCAAACGTCGGACCATGGCGAGATGTGTTTGATGCAGCACCGGATGGTGGACTGAGCGCCGGACGTGGCATGGCGAGACGTCGCGAGGCGGATCGAGCCCAGCGCCGGACTGGAGGACCGCGCGCGCTGGGGAAGGCTGGGCGTGCGCTGGAGCAGAGGGAGAGCTGGGGAGAGCGCCAGTTGGAGGTGAAACGTGCGCTGAGGCTGAAGGAAGCGCTGGACGAGCGCTGGGGCTGTGTGAGTGCGCGCTTGGGCGTGTGCAGCGCCGGCCGCGCTCGCGCGTGCCCGTGCTCGACTTCGTCGTTTCGCTCCGTTCTCTCTCGTCCGAACTCCGAATTGCGATCCGTTTGCGCCTATGGACTCCTATCGAGATGATCTTCAATATAGGATAGATATTGAAAGATTTATTTTGTCCCATTTAATGTCATTTTTCAACAAAACATCGAAACAAACCAAATAAGTCTGAATCGATAAATACTAATCAAAACAACGACATAAATAGGACAAACCACAAGAAACGACATTCATAAACATATGAAAAATAAGCACAAAATCATACTAAACAAAATGTAAGGAATAAAGATGGGCCTCAAATAAATTAATTATCATATGTTCAGCCCATAACATAAATTAATTCATAAACATTTATTAATGCCACTAGAGAATAAATGCTGGCTTACCCCTTTATTTCCGAAGTTGAGTCGGGCTCGCACTTAGACTTAACGAATCCCCGTATTTAAGATATCGTCGTCCATTAATTATTTACAATGTTACATTGCTTAAAATAATTAATTACTTTAATTCATAAGTAGTACCACTCAACCTTATTATTGTACTTGATATAATTCAACCTGCAGGGTTTAGTACAATAAACCTTTTGAGCTCCTTAAGGGGACGTCATCATCCTAAACGGATATGGTGACTCGACACAGGTAACTAGCATGACATACAAGCACTACCACCACCCAAGATGCAGAGAATCTTGGGTTATCTCATGTAACCCTCACCCATAACAAGTCAAAGTGATGGTCAGCAACTCATACTCACCCAATACCTTATCGAGGTTTAGATCAACGTGAAGTCACCGAGATCTAGGTTCTTCACGAAGGTCAGATAGAAGAACTCATCTCACTCGATCCATCAATACGTCGAGACGTGCCGGCATAGACAAGCAACCAAGTCAAGTCACTTCTTATCTATACATGACTATACCGACAACTCGTCCTCAAGTTGTCTCACCAGATTCTTTTATATCTCATTAAGCTTGACCAATCATACAGACTTCTGTAATCTACAACACACTATATGATCTAGCATATATATGAGATAAAGGGATATACATATGTAATCAAGTAAACAATTCAGATAGGAGATTGTAATAGTGGTAATAGGAATCATTGTATACAAGCTCAACCAAAACTGCTTCCAGTATACAAATCCAACAATCTCCCACTTATACTAAAGCAAACTTTTAGTATACATTGTGTCTCTTTACTAGCTATTACAAACCATCATTTTGCTTGCGCAATCCAAGTCCTCGAATATGTTCTTCGTAGAATTTTTGCGGCAGCCTCTTCGTGAATGGGTCAGCTAGGTTATCCGCAGTACCAATTTTCTCAATTAGCACATCTCCTCGTCTAACGATTTCTCGTATGACATTGTACTTTCTCTCTATGTGTTTAGTTGCCTTGTGGGTCCGTGGTTCCTTCGAGTTTGCCACTGCACTTGAGTTATCACAGTAAACTATGATACTCTTGGGCAAACAAGGTACCACATCTAGATCCATGAGGTAGTTCTTGAACCATACAACCTCTTTAGCGACCTCAAGGCGGCTACATATTCGGCTTCCATGGTAGAGTCCGCAATGCATCGCCGCTTTGCACTCCGCTTGAGATCTGACTCCTCCTCCCAAGGTAAACACATAGCCCGAGGTAGACTTCTTCTCATCACGGTCGACTTGAAAATCCAGTCCGAATAACCCAAAGGCATTGGACTATCTCGCTGGTAAACTAGCCTATAATCTCGAGTCATTTCGGTACTTGAGTATATGCTTTACCGCAATCCAATGAGTTTGTCGAGTTAGGCGATATCTAGCTACTATGCCTACCACATAGCACATATCGGTTCTCGTACATAACATTGCATACAAGAGACTTTCTACGACGGAGCGTAAGGAACTTGTCTCATTTCCTCTATCTCCTTGCGGTCATAGGTGATCGCTCCTTAGATAAAGGAACACCATGCACGAAGGTAGCAATCCTTTCTTGGCGGTCCGCATACTAAAATGAGTAATTACAAGATCAATGTAAGGCGCTTTGAGATAAGCTCAACATTTTTCTCTTGAGATCTCGGTAAACCTTGATCCCAAGAATGTACAGCTGTATCTCCCAAGTCTTTCATTTGAAACCGATTGGATAACCAACTCTTTCGTCGATAACAACTTCACATTGTTTCCAAGTAGAAGGATGTCATCTACGTAAAGTCTGAAATACCACATAACCGCTGACATCTAAGCGATACACAATTTTCGCTAGTCAAGGGTAAATCCATAGGACTTTACCACCTCGTCAAAGAGTAAGTTCCATGATCGGGAAGCTTTCTTAAGTCCATAAATGGACTTCTTAAGCTTCCATACTAGATGCTCTTCACCCATCACCACATAACCTTCGGGTTGCTACATATAGATGTCTCTACCTTCTTCAAGGTAACCGTTTAGAAAAGCGTTTTCACATCCTTTGCCAAACCTCAAAGTTTAAGTGGGCTACTATGGCCAGAAGAATTCTGATGGACTTGAGCATTGCTACAGGCGAAAAGGTCTCATCGAAATCGATGCCCTCAATCTGAGTGTACCCTTTCGCCACAAGTCTGGCTTTAAAAGCCGAAACCTCTCCATCTGAATCTCTCTTCCTCTTGTATACCCACTTACTACCTATGGCTTCCTTACCATCTAGTAGAGGTGTCTTTTCGTATACATCCATAGCTGTTATGGACTCAATTTCTAAGTCCATAGCGGTGTGCCATGATCTTGCATCTATGTCTTGTATCGCCTCACTGTATGTTCATGGGTCGATTATAGCTTGCTCGTTTCCGGGGACTAAATCCGAAGATTCACCCACGAACATAAATCGCTCGGGTTGACGAACAACCCTCCCACTACGACGAGGCGCTACTGGCACAATGGCAACGGTGCGTGCAGTAACTTGTGGTTCTCTATCTTGCACAACTTGCTGGATAGGTGCTACTTGTACGGTCGGTATCTCCAATGGTGTTGGATTTGTATACTGAAAGCAGTTTGGTTGAGCTTGTATACAATGTTTCTTGTTACCACTATTACAATCTCCTATCTGAATTGATTACTTGATTGCATATATCTGTGTCCCCTTATCTCATATATAAGTTAGATCATACAGTGTGTAGAAGATCACAGAAGTCTGTATGATTGGTCAAGCTTAATGAGATATAAAAAGAATCACAGCTGAGACAACTTGAGGACGGGTTGTCGGTATAGGCTGCGGTATAGATAAGAAGTGACTTGACTTGGTTGCTTGTCTTTCTTTGGTGCGTCTCGGCGTATTGATGGATCACGGTGAGATGAGTTCTTCTATCGACCGTCGTGAAGAACCAAGATCTCGGTGACTTACGATGATCTAAACCTCGATAAGGTATTAGGTGAGTATGAGTTGCTGACCATCACTTTGACTTGTTATGAGTGAGGGTTATATGTTCTAACCCAATATTCTCCGCATCTTGGGTAGTGGCGGTGCTTGTATGTCATGCTAGTTATCCAGATCGAGTCACCGTATCCGTTTAGGATGATGGCGTCCCTTAAGGAGCTCAAAGGTTTATTGTACTAAACCCCGCAGTTAAGTTAGCTCAAGTACAATAATAAGGTTGAGTGGTACCACTTAAGAATTAAAGATATTAATTATTTTAAGCGGTGTAATGCTCTAAATAATTAATGGACGTCGATATCTTAAATACGGGGATTCGTAATGTCTAAGTGCAAGCCCGACTCACCTTCGGTAATAAAGGGTAAGTCAGCATTTATTCTCTAGTGGCATGAATGAATGTTTATAAATTAATTTATGTTCTGGGCTGAATATAAGATAATTAATTTATTTGAGACCCATCTTTATTCCTTGCATTTGATCCACTGTAAATTTGGCCCATCCAGGCACGTGGCTTAATGAAAATCGGCGCCCCTATCTCTATTATGGATATGATTTGATTCTCTTTATCCTAAAAGGATATTATTATATTTGTGGGATATGCATGGATCATTTCCTTATGGGATTAAGGTAATGCATTATAAATATAAGGTAAGAGATAAGATCAAGGTTAATCCTCATCCATCCTTATTTTCGAGAATTTCCATTGTCTATTGGGAGAGAATTTTCAAAAATTGTAGAGTGGATTAGGGTGATTTTCTGTAGCATTCTCCATAGATCGTCTTCACCGACGTTGGACATTGGGCAACCGGGATACGATCCGGATGATCAAAGCACGAGTCTCGATCCGTTCATCCCGCTTCATCCCCGACCATTCAAAGGTAAACACGAGAAAACCCTACGTGTTGCAATTAATTATATAGACGCATGCTAGGAATATAATCAATGTATGGTGAACTAAACATCCAAGATAGATCATCGGGAGAGGGTTAAAATCAGATTTCCCTACATTTGGTATCAGAGCCTGGGATCAGTATCTTGGCTCTGTTGGATTAATTCACGTTTGATTATTATGTGCGCAATTAATTAATTGTTGGATCTGTCATTCATCGTGGCTCGTTTTATTTTTATCGGATTTTGTTTTTCACCACGAGAAAATCCGTGGTTAGATTAGATTTTTTCCCTGTAAATCTTATCTGTAAAAGAAGAACGAAGACAAAAGCACAAAGAACGAGACGACGGGAGTTCATCGGAAACCAGTCGCACGCCGTGCGGGCGACGGCACGCATCGTGCGTGCACGGCGCTCGCGGACACACACGCAGCGGCGAGCGGCGGGGCGGTACACGGCGGCATCGGCACCTGGCGTGCGGGGCACGCGATTCTCGCGGCAGACGCTCGGCATGCCCGGCGCCGAGCGCGAGCCATTGGGCGTGGTCGGGCGGCGGACCTCGGCAGCAGCGCGCCAGCGCGGGCGCAGCGCACGGCGGCGGCTCGGCGGTGGGCGGCGGCGGCACATCTCGGCGGCAGGGTGCGGGGCACGCCAGCGCGCGAAGCCTCGCACCGCTGGCGCCGAGCGTGCGCGGCTTCGGCGCTTCGGCGCGGTCGCGGCCGCCGCGGTCGCTAGGTGGCACGCGCGCGCGTCGTGCGCGAGATCTCTGGTGCTCCGTGCGGCGCCGCGGCGATAGGGCGCGCGCGTTGTCGGGCGAGATCTCCGGTGCCTCGCGAGCACCCTCATGACCGCGAGCGCGACCGCCGCGAAACGTGTGCGGTGAGCGCGCGACGTGCGTGCGGATTTCTCGGTAAGGCGGCGCGAGATTCACGCAGGAAACCTCGGCCAGCGATTTTCTCGGCAGCGGGCTCGCGAGGATAGGTGGGGCGGCGATCTTTGGGCGCGCATGGGCGTGCCCTGGCACGCCGCCCCGCAAATTTCATCTTGGCCCGACCCGGCCCAGACCCGATTTTTCGGCCCGAACCCGTTTTTTCGGTCCGAATCCAGTTTTGGCGAATCCGATCCATGCCCATGCGCGCGAGGCCCGTTTTTCGAAGTTAATGAAGATCTGTACTTTGTAATTCTATGTAGTAGATTAGGCAAGAAAGTGCAGGTTCCACGAGTGGGCCACGGTGAACGTTTTATTTTATTTTAATTGTTCATTGCATGTCGTGGATGTTTAAATAATGCAGAAGCATGCTATGTATGTTTAAATTACGTAGACAAACATATTATATGTTTTCGTGATTGGATGCGCATAGTAAGCATGCTAGGTTTATCGCGTTTTCAAGCATATTTTAGAATTCTGCGAGCATGTTTTACATGTTGAGTTCTATAGAAAAGCATGCTAGGATTACGTGATCTGCATGGACAAACCTTTTGAAACAAAAGACTAAGCAAGTAAACCCGACAAATTAATTTTTTTTTAAAAATTAAATTGTCAAGACCTCCACTTTTTGATCTCTATACAAAGTGAGACGCACTGTGAGTAAACGTCCACACGCGTGGCTTGCTTGCACTGTTTATCATAAGTTTGTTAGATGAGATTTCTAAATAAAACTTTTAAATCTATTGAGAATGGGAGTTTCATGTAAACGCCCACACGCGCGGGCTTGCATGTGGGATTCCTTGGCGATTGGAGGTTTCAATCAATATTGTTTTATCAAAAGGTTACAATATTGTTATTCACAATTATGTGCGATCGTATGCTTATGTGTTTACATTATCTTTTCGGATATGTCTCTTACACGATTATCAATATGCTCGTAAAAATCACTTATCCGGTCCGAATTTTATCGAGTGGAAGCGAAACATGGAATATGTTCTTATCATTGAAGAACACATGTTTGTTCTCACTACTCCTAAACCGATGTCCTTCGATGCATCGACTAATGAGCGGAGAGTCGGCGGACTTTGGCATAAGTCGAACAATATGGTCAAGTGCTATATGATGACTACAATGTCCAAAGGCTTGCATTGCAAACATCAATCGATGGTGAGACGCGACTTCGAAATATGGTCAAGTCTCAAAAGTAAGTTTGGGCGATCGGATCGGACGATCCGCTTTCACACAATGAGAGAAATCTTGGCGTGTAAGATGGAAGAAGGAAGTTCGGTCCATGAACATGACTCCCACATGACCCGTCTCATGGATAGTCTTGATCGGTTGGGAGGAGGTATTGACGGCAAAGCCAAGGTCGATATCATCCTCAACACACCGCCCAAGTCTTTGAGAACTTTTGCGTGAATGCGATCATGAGCAAGACCGGTATACACTTAGTCGGTTGCTTAATGATCTCGTGGCGCGGGAAGGAGTTATGGGAAAAGGAGCACATGCTCTTGCTAGCACATCTAAGGGCCCAAATTTTCCGTTGCAAAATGGAAAAGAAAAGGGCACCAAAGGTGGTAGAGGCAAGGAACTAGTGGGAGTAGTAGAGCAAGAACATGATCGCCACCGAGGCTCGAAGAAGCGAAGGAGAGGGCAAGTGCTTGAGTGCGGCAAGATCGAGCATTGGAGGCCAGTGCCCTATGCTCAAGGCTCAAGTCGCCATTTGCTTTAATGTGAAACATGTTTAGCGACTTGTTCTATCCATTCTTGGGTAGTAGACACGGTCTGATGATCATGTTTGTTACACTTATCGGGGTTCTGCGGACAAGGAGGCGAGTGATGGCGAGATAACGATCTCCATGGGCAACGCGCGAAAGTCGAGGCCGTTGCAATCGGAGATGTTACTTTATGTTTTGATAGAGCAGTTTAGTATTAAAAGATGTTTTATATGTGCGGATTTTCGGTGAACCTTGTTCTGTTTGAAATTGTTTATTCATGGATATTACATTATTTTTGATAGTGGTGATTCTATCATAAGAAATGACGAAGTTATACGTGTTGGCACATTATATAATTCACTTTATACTATTTACGCTAAACATAATACCTATTACTATGTTGCATCTACATCAAACCTTAAAAAAGAAAGTTTTCTTATGAAGATGACACCACATTTCTCTCGGCATCTTAGATTAGGTCACATCAATCTAAATAGGATCCAAAGCGGCTAAGAATGGGCGTTGGGTGATCTCACGGTTACTCGGTTCCGATCTGCGAATCTGTATAGATGGAAAGATGTCGACCAGACCCTTGAAGGCAAGTGTTATAGAGCCAAAGAAGTGTTGGAGCTAGTCCATTCGACCTGTGGACCGATGTCCACACAAGCTCGTGGAGAATGCAGTATTTTGTCACTTTCATTGACGATACTCAAGGTGCGGATACATATACCGCTTCACCACAAGTCTGAATGTCTTGAGAAATTCAAAGAGTTTAAAGGCGGAAGTGGAGCGAAGCTTGGTAAGAGTATCAAGTCACAATGGTCTGATCGCGGTGGCGAATACCTCGATAACGAGTTTATGGACTATCTAGTGAAGTGTGGGATTACCTCCCGCGACTACACCTAATCCCACACTTCACGGTCACACGGCAAAATGGTGTGTCGGGCGAAGAAATATGATTCTTTTGGAAATGGTTAGATCAATGATGAGTTATGCGGCATTGCTATTTAGATTACGGGGTATGCCTTAGAAGCGGTGCATACTTGCTAAATCTAGTACCATCAGTCGGTCGAAAGACCCCTTTCGAGTTGTGGTTTGGTATGAAGCTAATTTAAACCACATAAGGATATGGGGCGATCCGGCACATGTCTTTGAACAAGAAGGCGATAAGTTGGAGGCTAGATCCGACGCAAGGCGTTTATTGGCTATCCTAGAGGAACGAAGGTGGTTTATTCTATAGTTCTAAGGATCGAGAAGGTCATTATTAGCACTAATGCCCGATTCTTAGAAGAGGATTATATGACAAACCATAAATCCAAAGTTGAAATCATTCTTTAGAATTAGAAGATGATCGTATTCCACCACCGATTAGGCGAAGGTAAGAGATGTCGAGTCTAGTGGGAGGATCGACACGGATACTTTAAGAAATTGAAGTGGGTCGAGTTCAATCGGAGATACCGACCGTGCATGAGTGGTACCTACCCGGCAAGTTGTGCAAGATGAGAACCACAGATTCTTGCACCCACTGTTGTCATTGTGCCGTGGCGCCTCATCGTAGTGGGAGGTTGTTCGTCGACCCGGCGATTTATGTTCGTGGATGAATCTTGGATTTAGTCCCGGAAGCGAGCAGGCAATAATCGACCCATGGACGTCTGAGGCGATACAAGATATTGATGCAAGATCATGGCACACCGCTATGGACTTAGAAATTGAGTCCATAACAGCTATGGATGTATCTGAAAAACACCTCTACCGGATGGTAAGGAAGCCATAGGTAGTAAGTGGGTATCTGAGAGGAAGAGAGATTCGAGATGGAGAGGTTTCGGCTTTTAAAGCCGGGCTTGTGGCGAAGGGTACACTCAATTAAGGGCATCGATTTCGATGAGACCTTTTACTTTGTAGCAATGCTCAAGTCCATAAAATTCTTACGGCCATAGCAGCCACTTGAACCTTGAGGTTTAGCAAATGGATGTGAAAACCGCTTTTCTAGCGGTTACCTTGAGGAAGGTAGAGACATCTATATGCAAAGAACCCGAAGGTTATGTGGTGAAGGGTGAAGAGCATCTAGTATGGAAGCATAAGAAGTCCATTTATGGGCTTAAGCAAGCCTCACGATCACGGAACTTACGCTTTAACGAGGTGGTAAGTCCTATGGATTTACCAGTTGCCTAGCGAGAGTTGTGTGTATCGTTTAGATATAGCAGTGATGTGGTATTTCTTGCACTTTATGTAGATGACATTCTTCTAGTTGGCAACAATGTGAAGTTGTTAACAGACGTAAAGAGTTGGTTATCCGATCGGTTTGGATGAAAGACTTAGGAGATCGTACATTCTTGGGATCAAAGTTTCACGAGATCGCAAGAGGAAAATGTTGAGCTTATCTCGGGCGTCTTACATTGATCTTGTGATTACTCGTTTTAGTATGCGGACCGCCAAGAAAGGATTGCTACCTTTCGGGCATGGCGTTCCTTTATCTAAGGCGATCACCTATGATACCAAAGGAGATAGAGGAAATGAGACAAGTTCCTTACGCTTCGCCGTAGGAAGTCTCATGTCTGTAATGCTATGTCACGAGGCCGATATACGCTGTCACGGTAGGCATAGTAGCTAGATATCGATCTAACCACGGACAAGCTCATTGGGCTCTTTGTAAAGCATATACTCAAGTACACGAAAAGGACTCGAGATTATAGGCTGGTTACCATGAAGATAGTCTAATGCCTTTGGGTTATCTGACTCGGTTTCAAGTGACCGTGATGAGAAAAATTCTACCTCGGGCTATGTGTTTACCTTGGGAGGTGGAGCCGTATCATGGCGGAGTGCAAAGCGGCGATGCATGCGGACTCTACCATGGAAGCGAATATGTAGCGGCTTGAGGTGCTAAGGAGGCTGTATGGTTCAAGAACTACCTCGTGGATCTAGGTGTGGTACTGGTTTGCCCAAGTATCATAGTTCTTGTGATAACTCGGGTTGATGTAGCAAACTCGGAAGGAACCACGGACCCACAAGCGACCAAACACATAGAGAGAAAGTACCATGTCATCGAAAATCATGAGGCGAGGGGCGTGCTGATTGAAAAGATTGATCGACGGATAACCTAGCGGATCCATTCACGAAGAGCTCGCCGCAAAAAGTCTCGACGGACACGTCGAGGACTTTGATTGTGCTTGTTGGCACCCACTTAGAAAACTTTTGTATAAGTGGGAGAAGCAAAGTGATGGTTTTGTTTGTAATAACTAGTAGAGACATTGTATACTAAAAGTTTGCTTTAGTATAAGTGGGAGATTGTTGGTTGTATCTTGAAAGCGGTTTGGTTGAGCTTGTATCAATGTTTCTATTACCACTATTACAATCTCCTATCTGAATTGATTACTTGATTGCATATATATGTGTCCCTTATCTCATAAATAAGTTAGATCATACGATGTGTGAAGATCACGAAGTGCGTATGATTGGTCAAGCTTAATGAGATATAAAAGAATCACGGTGAGACAACTTGAGGGCGAGTTGTCGGTATGAAAGTCTATGTATAGATAAGAAGTGACTTGACTTGGTTGCTTGTCTATGATGGTACGTCTCGGCGTATTGATGGATCACGATGAGATGAGTTCTTCTATCGACCGTCGTGAAGAACGAAGATCTCGGTGACTTCGATGATCTAAACCTCGATAAGGTATTAGGTGAGTATGAGTTGTTGACCATCACTTTGACTTGTGATGGGTGAGGGTTATATGTTCTAACCCATATTCTCCGTGATCTTGGGTGGTGGCGATTGCTTGTATGTCATGCTAGTTATACATGTCGAGTCACTTGTGTCCGTTTAGGATGATGACGTCCCCTTAAGGAGCTCAAAAGGTTTATTGTACTAAACCCTACAGGTTGAGTTAGCTCAAGTACAATAATAAGGTTGAGTGGTACTACTTAAGGAATTAAAGATATTAATTATTTTAGCAGTCAGAATGCTCTAAATAATTAATGGACGTGCGATATCTTAAATACGGGGATTCGTAATGTCTAAGTGCAAGCCCGACTCACCTTCGGTAATAAAGGGGTAAGTCAACATTTATTCTCTAGTGGCATGAATGAATGTTTATAAATTAATTTATATTACGTGAACATAAGATAATTAATTTATTTGAGGCCCATCTTTATTCCTTGCATTTGATCCACAGGTGGCCCGTCCAGCCCGTGGCTTAAGGAAAATCGGTGCCCCTATCTCTATTATGGATATGATTTGATTCTCTTTATCCTAAAAGGATATTATTATATTTGTGGGATGTGCATGGATCATTTCCTTATGTGATTAAAGTAATGCATTATAAATATAAGGTAAGAGATAAGATCAAGGTTAATCCTCATCCATCCTTATTTTCGAGAATTTGCATTGTCTATTGGGAAGAATTTTGAAAATTGTAGAAGGATTAGGGTGATTTTACATGGCGTTCTCCATAGATCGTCCTCACTCGACGTTGGAGATTGGGCAACCGGGATAGTGGTAACTTATATATGAGATAAGGGGACACATATATATGCAATCAAGTATTCATTTCAGATAGGAGATTGTAATAGTGGTAACGAAAACATTGTATACAAGCTCAACCAAAGCTGCTTTCGATATACAAATCAACAATCTCCCACTTATACTAAAGCAAACTTTTAGTATACAATGTGTCTCTACTAGCTATTACAAACAAAACCATCACTTTGCTTCTCCCACTTATACAAAGTTTCCTTTCTAAGTGGGTGCCATCTAAGCATAATTCAATTCCTCTAATGTACCCGACGTGACTTATTGCGGCGAGCTTTAGCGGGTGCCATCTAGCACAATTCAAGTCCTCTAACGTGCCTGGCGTAGACTTATTGCGGCGGCTTTAGCGGGTGCCATCTAGCGCAATTCAAGTCCTCTAGCGTGCCCAGCGTAGACTTATTGCGGCGGGCTTTTCGTGAATGGATCCGCTAGGTTATCCGTCGTGTCAATCTTTGCAATCAACACGTCCCTCGTCTAACGATTTCTCGTATGACATGGTCTTTCTCTCTATGTGTTTGCTTGCCTTGTGGATCCGTGGTTCCTTGAGTTTGCCTTTGCACTGAGTTATCACGATAAACCATGATACTCATGGGCAAACCAGTGCAGATCTAGATCCATGAGGTAGTTCTTGAACCATCTGACCTCCTGGCGACCTCGAGTGGCTACATATTCGGCTTCCATGGTAGAGTCCGCAATGCATCGCCGCTTTGCCTCACTTGAGATCTGTTCCACCTCCCAAGGTAAACACATAGCTTTGAGGTAGACTTTTCTCATCACGGTCAGTTGAAATCCGAGTTGAATAACCCAAAGGCATTAGACTATCTCGCATGGTAAGCCGACCTATAATCTCGAGTCCTTTTCGGTGCCGAATATATGCTTTACATGATCAATGAGCTTGTCGAGGTTAGGCGATATCTAGCCACTATGCCCACGCATAGCGGATATCGGGCCTCGTGCATAACATTGCATACATAAGACTTCCTACGGTGAAACGTAGGAAACTTGTCTCATTCCTCTATCTTCTTTGCGTCATGGGTGGCGCCTTTAGATAAAGGAACGCCATATCGTAAAGGTAGCAATCCTTTCTTGACGGTGCATACTAAAGCGGTAATCACGGTGTCAATGTAAGGCGCTGAGATAAGCTCAACATTTTCCTCTTGCGATCTCATAAACTTTGATCCCAAGAATGTACGCTGCATCTCCTAAGTCTTTCATTTGAAACTGATCGGATAACCAACTCTTTACGATCGATAACAACTTCACATTGTTGCCAAATAGAAGAATGTCATCTCGTAAAGTGCAAGAACTACCACATTACCGTTGACATCTAAGCGATACACACAACTCTCGCTAGTGGGTAAATCCATGGACTTTACCACCTCGTCAACGTAAGTTCCATGATCTTTCATCATTGTCTTGTATCGCCTCATTTGTCGTCTGTTGGTTTGTATCTTGGCGGTTTGGTTGAGCTTGTATACAATGTTTCTATTACCACTATTACAATCTCCTATCTGTTTTGAATACTTGATTGCATATATTTGTGTCCCTTATCTCATATATAAGTTAGATCATACGATGTGTGAAGATCACGAAGTCCGTATGATTGGTCGAAGCAATGAGATATAAAAAGTTTCTGGTGAGACAACTTAAGGACGAGTTGTCGGTTTAGGTGCGATATAGATAAGAAGTGACTTGACTTAGTTTCTTGTCTATCTTTGATGCGTCTCTGACGTATTGAATGATCACGATGAGATGTGTTCTTCTACGACCGTCGTGAAGAACCAAGATCTCGGTGACTTCGATGATCTAAACCTCAATAAGGTTTAGGTGAGTATGAGTTCTTGACCATCACTTTGACTTGTTATGAGTGAGGTTATATGTTCTAACAATTCTCCGCATCTTGGGTGGTGGCGATCTTGTATGTCACGCTAGTTATCTCATGTCAGTCACCGTATCCGTTTAGGATGATGGCGTCCCTTAAGGAGCTCAAAAGGTTTATTGTACTAAACCCTGCGGTTGAGTTAGCTCAAGTACAATAATAAGGTTGAGTGGTACTACTTAAGGAAATGAAGTTATTAATCGTTTTAGCGATCAGATTGCTATAAATGATTAATGGACGTTCGATATCTTAAATCGAGGATTCGTAATGTCTAAGTGCAAGCCCGACTCAACCCGGTAATAAAGGGTAAGTCGGCATTTATTCTCTAGTGGCATGAATAAATGTTTATAAATTAATTTATGTTACGGGTGAACATAAGATAATTAATTTATTTGAGGCCCATCTTTATTCCTTGCATTTGATCCTGGTGGCCCATCCGGGCCCGTGCAAGAGGAAAAAGGCCCCCTATTGCTCCTATGGCAAGATTTTATTCTCTTTATCCCACAATGATAATATTATATTTATGGTATATGCATAGATCTTTTCCATATAAGATTATGGTAATAATCACGAGTATGGAAATAATCACGAGTATGGAAATAATCCTAAGATTATGGTAATTTTCCATATAGGATTATGGTAATTTCCATATAGGATTATGGTAATTTCCATATGGGATTAAGGTAGTGCATTATAAATATAAGGTATGAGATAAAGTCTAGGTTAATGCTCACATAATTATCACAAGATTTTCGGCCCCTCATGGTCCCTTGAGAGTTTTCGAAAATTGAGTGAGAGCAAGGGTGATTTTCGAAGCATTCTCCATAGATCGTCCTCACTCGGCGTTGGAGATTGGGCAGCAGGGATC
Organism: Salvia rosmarinus; assembly: GCA_036937905.1. Taxonomy (NCBI): domain Eukaryota; kingdom Viridiplantae; phylum Streptophyta; class Magnoliopsida; order Lamiales; family Lamiaceae; genus Salvia; species Salvia rosmarinus. Next base: position 69,152,235 of record CM072815.1, on the reverse strand, counting down.
TGATCCGAGAAGGTCAAAGCACGAGTCCGATCGTTCGAACCATTCATCTCGTTCCATCGACCTCTTGAGATCCAAAGGTAAACACGTGAAAACCCCTACGTGTTGCGATTAATTATATAGGCATGCTAGGTTTATAATCAATGTATGGTGAATTAAATATCCATGATGGATCCTCGGGCGAGGGTTAACATATGTTTTCCTACCGTCCATGGGTCGATTATTGCTGTTCGTTTTACGGACTAAATCAGAAGATTCACCCGCGAACATACATCGCTCGGGTTGACGAACAACCCCCACTACGACGAGGCACTACAGGCACAATAGCAGCGGTGGGTGCGGTAACTTGTGGTTCTCTATCTTGCACAACTAGCTTGGTAGGTACCACATGCGGTCGGTATCTCGGTGGAACTCGACCCACTTCAATTTCTTGAAGTATCGGTATCAATCCTCCCACTAGACTCGACATCTCGTACCTTTGGTCTAATCGGTGGTGGAATCGATCATCTTCTAATTCTTGAAGAATGATTTCAACTTTGGTTATGATTTTTCATGTAGTCTCTTCTAAGAATCGGGTATTAGTCTTAATAATGACCTTGATCCTTGGGACTATAGAATAAACCACCTTCGCTCCTCTAGGATAGCCATAAACAGACGCACATCGGATCTAGCCTCCAACTTGTCGCCTTCTTGTTGGCACATGTCTTTGGACTGCCCATATCCTTATGTGGCTTAAACTGGCTTCGCCCAAACCACAACTCGAAGGGTCTCTTGATGACTTGGATGGTACTAGATTTAGTAAGTATGCCCGTTTCTAAGGCATACCCCGAACGAAATAAGCAAAGTTGCATAACTCGTCATTGATCTAACCATTTCCAAAAGAGTCCTATTCTTCGCTCGACACACCATTTTTTGTGGTGTGCCCGTGAAATCTTGTTGGGAGGTAATCCCACACTTCACTAGATAGTCCATGATCTCGTTGTTGAGGTATTAGCCACCGCGATCGAGCCTTGATGACTTGATACTCTTACCTAACCGTCTCCACTTCGCCTAAAATTCTTTGAATTTCTCAAAGCATTCGGACTTGCGGTGAAGCGGTATCTCGCATCCGTACCTTGAGTAATCATCAATGAAAGTGACAAAATACTCGTACCTCCACGAGCTTGTGTGGACATCGGTCCACACAGGTCAGAATAGACTAGCTCTAACATTTCTTTGGCTCTATGACCCTTTGCTTTGAAGGTCTTGTCAACATCTTACCTTACATCTACGAGGATTCGCGGTGGGAGCAGATGGCGTGAGATTACCCAACCACTCCATTCTTAGCGGTCTTTGGATCCTATTTAGATTGATGTGACCTAATCTAAGATGCCGGAGAAAAGAGGTGTCATCTTGCGAAGAAAACTTTCTCTTTTTAAGGTTTGATGTAGATGCAACATAGTTATAGGTAGAAATAGTATATAGCGAATTATATAATGTGCCTACGCAGATAACTTCGTCATTTCTTATGATAGAAACACCACTATCAAAAACAATGAATATCCATGAATAAACAATTTGAAACAAAAACTAGGTTCATGAAAATCCGAAGCGCATATAAAACGTCTTTTAAAAACTAAAGCTGTTTCTCAAAACATAAAGTAACATCTCGATGCAACGGCCTCGACTTTCACCGCGTTGCCCATGGAGATCGTTATCTACGCCATCATTCGACTCCCTTGTCGCGGGAACCCACGCAGGTGTAACAAACATGATCGATCGCTTTTTGTGTCTACTACCCAAGAATGGGTTGAACAAGTCGCTAAACATGTTTTCGTTACTAAAGCAAATGGCGTACCTAGAGCCTTGAGCTTGGGGCATAGCCTTCCAATGCCCGATCTCACGCATTTGAAGCATTGCCCTTATCCTTTGGCTTTTCAAACCGCTGGTAGAGCCCTTTGTATTACTCCCACTCTTTTCTTTAGCATAGCATCTCTTGAATTCCACTTTTCCTTTTCATCTTCGCTAAGCGTTGGTTTTCTTTGAGGTGCGTACTAAAGCATGCACCTTTGCCCATTTCGTTCTTCCGTTACTAGATCCTCTTGCAATGAATCTAGAGTATAACTTTTATCATAAAGGACGCTTTATAGCGAGTCATCAAAAGACTTGGGCAAAGTGTTGAGGATCATATCGATTCGACTCGTCATCAATATATCCTCCAACCAATTCGAGCTCTCGAAGAGATTAATCATTTGCTCTACATGGTTATGCACCGAATCGCTTTCCTTCATTGAACTTGACATTATTGATTTTGTCAAATTATGACAAGCGATTATGTCCGACTCTCATACAATTTCATAAGACTTAGCCATATCGTGGTTGCGTCTTCCATCTCTTGATCTTTGAAGTTGCGAGGACTCGCATGGTGACCAAAGAAGCACTTGGCCATTCTATTTGATTTGTCTCATTTCTCGTGCTCTTTCGCTCCTCATCGATAGATGAATTGTCTAGAGGCTTGGGACGGGGTGTAGTGAGTACAAATAGATTTTCTTCCTGATGAGAACATTCTCAATGTTTCGTTTCCACTCGATGAAATTTGGACGGATAAAGGGATTTTGTGCGAGCATATTGATAATCGATTGTAAGAGACATATCTGAAGCGATAATGTAAACACATAAGCATACGATCGCACAAAATTCGTAACAATAATATTATAACCTTTTGATAAAACAATATTAATTGAAACCTCCAATCGCCCAGGAATCCCACATGCAAGCCGCGCGTGTGGGCGTTACACATGAACCCCTCGACCGGACTAAAATATACCTTTTAGTCGTTTAATTTCAATCCATGTCAACTTATCCTTATGACAAATGAAATTAACGATTGGACCTTTCTGAACCACATCACTATCGCAGAAGGGACTTGGCGGGAAGTTGTACTGAGGTGATGTCTAGCAATGACCACAATTTTAACAAAGAAAATGAATTCTTAGAATTGGCATACTCACTCGGACCATACAGCTTCCAATTCAAATTTTTTGTTATCTCATTTTATATCTATCTCTAGAGAACTTATGAAAATCGCACATGCAAGCCACGCGTGTGGGCGTTTACATAAAACTCCCACTTCTCAATAGATTTAAAATGTTTTATTTAGAAATCTCATCTAACAAACTTATGATAAGCAGTGCAAGCATGCCATGCGTGTGGGCGTTTACTCACGGTCGTCTCACTTTGTTTAGAGATCAAAAAGTGGAGTCTTGACATTTTAATTTTAAAAATTAATTTGCGGGTTGCTTGCTTAGTCTTTTTGTTCAAAAGGTTTGTCCATGCGGATCACATAATCGAGCATGCTTTTCTATAGAACTCAACATGTAAAACATGCTCGCGAATTCTAAAAATGCTTGAAAACGCGATAAACCTAGCATGCTTACTATCGCGCCCATTACTTAAAATACTTAAAGGTTTGTCAGCGTAATTTAAACATACATAGCATGCTCTCGCATAATTTAAACATCCACGACATGCAATGAGCGATAAAAATAAAATAAAACGTTCATCGTGGCCCACTCGTGGAATCGCACTTTCCCCGCCTAATCTATTACATAGAATTGCAAAGTGCATCTTTATAATCTTGACGGGCCTCGCGTGCACGGGCGCGGACCGGATTCAAAAGCAGGCCTCGCGTGCGCACGGACTGGACTCGTCAAAACAGTTCGGTGGAAAAATGGATGCAGGCTCGGCCCGAATCACAGCGGCGTCGTCATGCGCCGTGCGCGCTTGCGTGCCGTCGCCCGCGCCGTCGCGACCCATTTTCCGTCGTCTCGAATGGGCTGCTTCGTCTTGGTTTTACTTTTACGGATAAGATTTACGTAAAAATAAATCTAATCTAACCACGGATTTTCTCGTGGTGAAAAACAAAATCGACAAAATAAAAGCGAGCCACGATGAGCGGCAGTTCAACAATTAATATATTGCGCGTAATAATCAGCGTGAATTAATCCAGCGAGCGAATCACGATCCCGTGCTCGATACCAGTGTTGGGAAAAACTATGTTTAGCCCTCTCCGATGATCTATCTTGGATGTTTAATTCACCATACATTGATTATATACCTAGCATGCACCTATATAATTAATTGCAACACGTTGGGGTTTTCGTGTTTACCTTTGAATCTGTCGAGGCAGAATGGATCGAGACTTCGTGCTTTGACCTTCCGGATCGTATCCGGTTGCCCAATCTCCAGCGTCGAGTGAGGGCGATCTATGGAGAATGCTTGAAAATCACCCTCAAGCTCTCAAGAATTTTCAAAATCTCTCAAAGGATGAACCCTCAAATTCTCGAAAATAATGATGATGATTATTAATCATTGACCTAGATTTAATCTCTTACCTCATATTTATAATGCATTACAATAATCCTATATGGAAATTACCATAATCCTATATGGAAATTACCATAATCCCATATGGAAATTACCATAATCCTTTATGGAAATTACCATAATCCCATATAAATTACCATAAACCTTTATGGAAAGGATTATTACCATAATCTTATATGGAAAGGATCTATGCATATCCCATAAATATAATAATATCCTTATAGGATAAAGAGAATCAAATCCTTGCCTTGTAGAGCATAGGGCGCCGATTTTGCCTAGCTTACGGGCACTGGATGGGCGACCAGGGGATCAAATGCAAGGAATAAAGATGGGCCTCAAATAAATTAATTATCTTATGTTCGGCCGAACATAAATTAATTTATAAACATTTATTCATGCCACTAGAGAATAAATCTTGACTTACCCTTTATTACCGGTTGAGTCGGGCTTGCACTTAGACATTCTGAATCCCGTATTTAAGATATCGAGCGTCCATTAATTATTTATAGCATTACATTGCTTAAAATAATTAATATCTTTAATTCCTAAGTAGTACCACTCAACCTTATTATTGTACTTGAGCTAACTCAACTGCGGGGTTTAGTACAATAAACCTTTGAGCTCCTTGGGGGCGTCATCATCCTAGCGGATACGGTGACTCGTCTGAGATAACTAGCATGACATACAAGCACCGCCACCACCCAAGATGTGGAGAATATTGGGTTAGAACATATAACCCTCACCCATAACAAGTCAAAATGATGGTCAACTCATACTCATCTAATACCTTATCGAGGTTTAGATCATCGTAAGTCACCGAGATCTTGGTTCTTCACGACGGTCCGGATAGAAGAACTCATCTCACTGTGATCCTTCATATGTCGAGACGTACCGGCATAGACAAGCAACCAAGTCAAGTCACTTCTTATCTATACATGACTATCCGACAACTTTCGTCCTCAAGTTGTCTCGGTGTGAAACTTTTATATCTCATTAAGCTTGACCAATCATACGGACTTCGTGATCTTCTACACAATGTGTATGATCTAACTTATATGAGATAAGGGGACACGATATATGCAATCAAGTATTCATTTCGGATAGGAGATTGTAATAGTGGTAACGAGGAAACATTGTATACAAGCTCAACCAAAAGCGCTTTCGATAAACAAATCCAGCGGGATACGATCCGGAAGATCAAAGCACGAGTCTCGATCCATTCATCTCGTTCATCCGGCAGATTCAAAGGTAAACACGAAAAACCCTCGTGTTGCAATTAATTATATAGGCGCATGCTAGGAATATAATCAATGTATGGTGAACTAAACATCAAAGATAGATCCTCGGGAGAGGGTTAAAATCAGATTTCCCTACAAGTGGAACTCGACGCACTTCAATTTCATGAAGTATTTGGTGTCGATCCCTCCCACTAGACACGACATCACGTACCTTTGGTTTAATCGGTGGTGGAATACAATCATCTTCTAATTCTTGAAGTATGATTTCAACTTTGGATTTATGGTTTTTCATATAATCCTCTTCTAAGAATTGAGCATTAGTGCTAATAATGACCTTCTGATCCTTAGGACTATAGAAATAACCACCCTTTGTTCCTCTAGGATAGCCAATAAACAGCCTTGCTTCAGATCTAGCCTCCAACTTGTCAGCCTTCTTGTTCAGCATATGTGCTGGACTACCCCATATCCTTATGTGGTTTAAACTAGGCTTGCGCCCAAACCACAACTCGAAAGGGGTCTTTTCGATTTACTTGGATGGTACTAGATTTAGCAAGTATGCCGCTGTTTCTAAGGCATACCCCCAGAACAAAATAGGCAATGTTGCATAACTCATCATCGATCTAACCATTTCTAAAAGAGTCCTATTTCTTCGCTCTCACACACCATTTTACTGTGGTGTGCCTGGTGTAGTGAATCGGGAGGTAATCCCACACCGCACTAAATAGTCCATGAACTCGTTCTTGAGGTATTCGCCACATGATCGGACCCTTGATTACTTGATACTTTACCTAGCTTCGTCTCTCCTCCGCCTTAAATTCTTTGTATTTCTCAAAGCATTCAGACTTGCGGTGAAGCAGGTATATGTATCCGTACCTTGAGTAATCGTCAATGAAAGTGACAAAATACTCGTACCCTCTACGAGCTTGTGTGGACATAGGCCCACATAGGTCAGAATGGACTAGCTCCAACACTTCTTTGGCTCTATAACCTTTCGCTTTGAAAGGTCTGGTCGACATCTTCTCTTCTATACAGGATTCGCAGACTGGGAACGGAGTGACTGTGATATCACCCAACGCTCCATTCTTAGCCAGTTTTGGATCTTATTTAGATTGATGTGACCTAATCTAAGATGCCAAAGAAATGTGGTGTCGTCTAGCGAAGAAAACTTTCTTTTTTTAAGGTTTGATGTAGATGCAACATAATTAAAGGTATTAGTTTGGCAGAAATAGTATAAAACGAATTATATAAAGTGCCACCACAGATAACTTCGTTATTTCTTATGATAGAAACACCACTATCAAAAACAACTGAATATCCATGAATAAATAGTTTGGAAACGGAAATAATGTTCCGTCGAAACTCCGGCACATATAAAACGCCTTTCAATACTAAAATTATTCTATCAAAACATAAAGAAACATCTCCGACTGCAACGGCCTCGACTTTCGCCGCGTTTCCCATGGAGATTGTTATCTCGCCATCATGCACTCGCTTGTCGCGCGAACCCACGCAGGTGTAACAAACATGATCAATCGCTGCGTATCTACTACCCATGAATGAGTAGAACAAGTCGCTAAACATGTTTCCGTTACTAAAGCAAATAGCGTACCTTGAGCCTTGAGCATAGGGCACTTGGCCTTCCAATGCCCAGTCTTGCCGCACTTGCCCCTCTCCTTTGCTTTTTCAAGCCTCCGTGGCGACTATGTTCTTGCTCCCATCGGTTCCTTTGCCTCTACCACCTTTGGTGCCCTTTTTTCTTCTTTCATTTTTCAACGAAAAAATTAGGCCCTTAGATGTGCTAGCAAGGGCATATGCTCCTTTTCCCATGACACCTTCCGCGGCCACGAGATCATTTAGCAACTGACTAAGTGTATACTCAGTCTTGCTCATGATCTCGTTCACACGAAAGTTCTCAAAAGACTTGGGCAGTGTGTTGAGGATGATATCAACCTTGGCTTCGCCGTCAATACCTCATCCCAACTGATCAAGACTATCCATGAGATGAGTCATGTGGGAGACATGTTCATGGACCGAACTTCCTTCTTCCATCTTACATGCCAAGATTTCTCTCATTGTGTGGAATCGGACTGTCCGATCCGACTGCCCAAACTTACTTTCGAGACTTGACCATATTTCAGTCGCGTCTACCATCGACTGATGCTGCAGCTGCAAGCCTTTGGACATAGTAGTCATCATATAACATTTGGCCATATTGTTTGACTTATGCCAAAGTCTGCTTGACTCTCGCTGCTCATTAGTCGATGCGTCAGTAAGGGCATCAGGTTTGAGAGTAGTGAGAACAAACATGTGTTCTTCAGCGATAAGAACATATTCCATGTTTCGTTTTCACTCGATAAAATTTGGATCGGATAGAGGATTTTGTGCGAGCATATTGATAATCGGTGTAAGAGACATATCTGAAAAGACAATGTAAACACATAAGCATACGATCGCACATAATTCGTAACAATAATATTGTAACCTTTTGATAAAACAATATTAATTGAAACCTCCAATCGCCCATGGAATTCCACATGCAAGCCACGCGCATGAACTCCTCGACCAGACTAAAATATACCTTTTAGTCGTTTAATTTCAATCCATGTCAACTTATCCTTATGACAAATGAAATTAATGATTTGACCTTACTAGACCACATCACTATCACAAGAAGGGACTTCGCGTAAAGTTGTACTTGAGGTGATGTCTAAGCAATGACCACAATTTTAACAGCAGAAAATAATTTCTTAGAATTGGCATACTCACTCGGACCATGCCGCTTCCAATCCAAATTCTTTTGTCTTTTCATTTTAAATCTATCTCTAGAGAACTTATGAAAATCGCATATGCAAGTCATGCGTGTGGACATTTGCACATGAAACTCCCACTTCTCAATAGATTAAAATGTTTTATTTAGAAATCTCATCTAACAAACTTATGACAAACAGTGCAAGCAAGTCACGCGTGTGGACGTTTACTCACAGTGCATATCACTTTGTTTAGAGATCAAAAAGTGGAGGTCTTGACATTTTAATTTTAGAAATTAATATGTCGGATTTCTTGCTTAGTCTTTTGTTTCAAAAGGTTTGTCTATGTAGATCACGTAATCCTAGCATGCTTTCTATAGAACTCAACATGTAAAACATGCTCACAGAATTCTAAAATATGCTTGAAAAGTGATAAACGTGATCGATCGACAGAATATTTGATCGCACGAAAATAACGCGATGTGTATATGGTAAGTCTATCGATCCATTTTAATTTTAGAAATTAATATTGGATACTTAAATCCAAAGCAAAAGATAACGAAAATAAACAAAAGCAATAAATCTCAAAGAGATATCAAGATAGAAAGACTAACTTAGTCTTTTGTTTCAAAACCGTTTGTCTAAGATCACATATGTAGCCAACAACTTGATTCGACAATTGTGATCACGTAATCATCTCTAGATAAGCTCACAAAGAATATAGAACTCAACATGTAAAATATGCTCGTAATTAGCGGCAACTAGATATGCATCAAGATTCTAAATTATATGAATCGATATCCGAAGGTAAATAGCGATAACGAGAATCACAACATATAGATCGAATCATGCAAACCTTTAGAATAGGAAATTAGCTAGACATAATTATCAACATAAAGTAGAAATAATCATAAAACAGAAATTAAATTGATAAAACCCGTATGGTGGCGTCGAAGAACAATCGTTGGTTCAATCAACGCGTCGGCGGGCGGAAACGGTGGAATTCTTGACGAAACGTTCGAATCGATACAATGCATAGAACAATTGCGAATGATGGAAAACTAATACTAGAATTAATCTAAATCAAAGCTAGAACGAAATAAATGGAAAACTATGAAAAGCGAGGAAAACGTGCAAATAGGTGCAAAGGGTGCATTGGGGCGCGGTGAAGCCCTATTTATAGATTAGGCCGAAAACCCTAATTTTGGGGTCTGCCTTGCTCGTGGCCGGGCTCATGACCACGAGCTCGGTCATGAGGCTCTGCCTCGCGCAAAGGGCATTCTCAGGCGAGGCGAGGCCGCGAGCTCGGTCGTTGGCTCTGCGACTTCATTGTTTAGCTCGTTCTCTCGCGTCCGAACTCCGAATGCGATTCGTTTGCGCCTATGGACTCCTATCGAGATGCTCTTTAACATTGTAAAATTTTCACATCCATATTTTCATATTCATTTCATCATTTTTGGTTACATCTTTGCCTTATGCATTGATTATCACCTGAAAAGCCTACAAAACACCAAAGAGAAACCCCAAGAGCAGTATCTTCCAAAAATAGCTAAAAGCATAAAGATCGACTATATAAATGCATTTAATAGATCTATTTCATCTTGATATATCATCAATAAACGAGTAAAATACGCATTTATCATAAACATATCATGCTTACTATGTGCATCCAATCACGAAAACATACAACATGTTTATCTACGTAATTAAACATACATAGCATGCTTCTGCATAATTTAAACATCCACGACATGCTTTGAACGATAAAAATAAAATAAATTAGTTCATCACGGCTACTATCATGTATCTTCTTCTAAATTTATTACATAAATTTGCAAAGTCTGATCTTCAAAATCTCAAAAGGGCCTCGCATGCAGGCGAGGGACGGATTCGTCAAAAGCTGATTTGGGCGGAAATTTGAAAACGGGGCGGAACATTGGATCGGATCGGATCGGATCGGGTTAAAAATCTGGAACCGAGTCGAAAATCGGGTCTGGGCCGAAATGGGCCGGGTCAGCCCAAGTGGACTGGGCCGCGCGCTAGGGGCACAGCCCATAGGGCGCCCATCCTCACTCCGCAGCCCTACCTTCCACCTCGCCCAACCTTCTCGCCGAGAGATGGTGCCGACGTTGCTGCCGAGTCGCCGAGCGTCGTCGTACCTTCTGGCCGAGAGATGCTGCATGCCCAGCCGCCCATCTTGCCGAGAAGCTACCGAGACAGACTGCCGAGAATTGCACCGAGGCTATCGAGCACCACGCACGTCCCGCGCTGCCGCCCACCGCCAATACACAGCCGAGCCCTACCGGGGCTCCCGGCTTTCGCTCGGCCGAGCATCCGCGCAGGCAAGTGCGCCTCAAACGCCCGGCCACCGAGCGCTCGTCGATACCCGCCGAGGAGTCTGCGCGAGCACACTGTCGAGAAGTGCCTGCGAGCACTGCCCCGCGTGACCCGCCGAGGTGTGCCGAGGCCTGCTGCGCGTGATCCGCCAAGGTCGCCCGATGCTGCCGAGCACTGCCGAGACCCGTGCCCATGTGCGCCCGCACGCTATAGGATCTGCCGAGACCTGCTCGCCCGTGTGCTGCCGATGCCGCCGAGAAACGCGTGCACGGTGCCGAGCGGCGTGTTGCGAGCGCCGAGCATGCTCGATGTATCGCCGCCCTGCGCCCTCCTCACGGCGTCGTCGGTTTCTGCCAGCCTCCCGTCGTGCCGTGCGACGGGACTCCATCATCTCGTTCTTCGTGTTCTTCGTCTTCGTTTCTCTTTTACAGATTAGATTTACAAGAAAAAACTAATCTAACCACGGATTTTCTCGTGGTGAAAAACAAAATCCAAAAAATAAAATGACCCACGATGAACGACAGATCCACAATTAATTAATTGCACACATAATAATCAAACATGAATTAATCCAGCAGAGCGAAGATTACGATCCCGGGCTCGATACCAATGTAGGAAATCGATTTTAACCTCTCCGATGATCTATCTTGGATGTTTAATTCACCATACATTGATTATATACCTAGCATGCACCAATATAATTAATTGCAACACGTTGGTGTTTTATCGTGTTTACCTGCGAATCTGATAGGAAATAATTGGATCAAGACTCGTGCTTTGATCTTCTGGACTGTATCTCGATTGCCTAATCTCCAATGTCGAGTGAGGACAGTCTATGGAGAGTGCTACAGAAATTAGCCTTCTTCTTTCCTGTGAATTTTCAAAAATCTCTAACTTTGAGAAGTATATTTTCAAAAATTTCACTCTTGGATTCGGGTTTGATTTTCTCTCACCTTATATTTATAATGCAACCCCCAAATCCTATCATGATAGAATTTCTGCATATCTAATAAATATAATAATATATCTTCAGATAGAGAGGATCAAAACAGACTCCCAATGGGACTCTAGGGGAGGTGGACGATTTTCACTAAGCAACAAGCCTTGATGGGCCAACCCAGGGATCAAATGCAAGGAATAAAGATATGCCTCAAATAAATTAATAATCTTATGTTCAGCCCATAACATAAATTAATTCATAAACATTTATTCATGCCACTAGAGAATAAATGCTGACTTACCCTTTATTTCCGAAGTTGAGTCGGGCTCGCACGTAGACTTAACGAATCCCCGTATTTAAGATATCGTACGTCCATTAATTATTTACAGTGTTCTGACTGCTTAAAATAATTAATTACTTTAATTCCTTAAGTAGTACCACTCAACCTTATTATTGTACTTGAGATAACTCAACCTGGGTTTAGTACAATAAACCTTTTGAGCTCCTTAAGGGGGACGTCATCATCCTAAACGGATACGGTGACTCGACACATGTAACTAGCATGACATACAAGCACTGCCACCACCCAAGATGTAGAGAATCTTGGGTTATCTCATGTAACCCTCACCCATAACACGTCAAAGTGATGGTCAGCAACTCATACTCACCTAATACCTTATCGAGGTTTAGATCAACGTAAAGTCACCGAGATCTAGGTTCTTCACGACGGTCAGATAGAAAAACTCATCTCACTGTGATCCATCAATACGTCAGAGACGTACCAGCATAGACAAGCAACCAAGTCAAGTCACTTCTTATCTATACTGCAGTCTATACCGACAACTCGTCCTCAAGTTGTCTCACCGTGTGATTCTTTTATATCTCATTAAGCTCGACCAATCATACGGACTTACGTGATCTACAACACATCGTATGATCTAGCTTATATATGAGATAAAGGGACATACATATGCAATCAAGTAAACAATTCAGATAGGAGATTGTAATAGTGGTAACATGAATCATTGTATACAAGCTTAACCAAAACTGCTTCCAATATACAAATCCAACAGATGTTCATCAGGGTTACAAATGGGACATTCATGTTAAACAAAATGACATGAAAGACAACCAGTTTCACAGAGAGCTTTTTAGAGAAGAATAGGACTTTGCTCTGGGACAACAAAATCGTGGCGAGCAAAGAAACTCAACAGCAAGTTTTACAACTTGACTCATTTTATGCACTGGACGTCAAGGGTATTGCTCAGATTATCCAAACCAAAAGGAACTAGAGTTCGGAAATAGCTTCTTGCCATAACAAGACAAGAAGAAATTATAATCCAACGAGTATGAGGAGTATCGAATTCTCATAAAAGAACACATCAAACACCTTTAAAAAGGCAAGGTGGCCGACAAGAAAGATAGTCATATGACTCAAAATTAGAAGATTACCCACAAAAACGAAAGCGACATGGATGGGTAAAAGAACATGAAGATTCTCACTAAAGAAAAAGATGAGAAAGTGGGAAATAAAAGCAGATTTCGCTCTCCCGCAACAAACAAAGTGTCGGAAGAGATAGTGGAGTACACATGAGAGCCACAATCAAAAGCAGATGGCCAATCGACATGTGAAGATGAAGGAATCTCACACTCTCCACTACAAGTCAAGTGTCAGCAGGAGATAAGGGACCCAATGTCACATGCAGACAAGTTGTCATGAAGAAAAGAATATGAGATAATTATTCAGCAAGAGATAGATGGCATTAGACCTCTATATAAACAAAGGAAGAATGAAGCTCAGAGCATTGAACATCATCCAAGTTTTCTTCAAAAATAAAAAATCTTTGTAATAAGTTCTAAGTCTCGAGTCTTTATTTCTCAAGCTTTTCTTTTAAGTTTTAGTGTTGTATGTGCATAGTGTATCAGGCTGCCATAGGTAGCTATAGGGGTGACTAATCGGATATCGGGTATCGGGTATTACCCGACCCGACCCGACCTCGATCGAGTATTCAGATACCCGATAACCGATAAACCGGTTATCGGGTCGGTATCGGGTATTATATGTCTTGAAAAATCGGATATCGGTATACCCGTCGGGTAATCGGGTATACCCGAATACCTAATATTCAAATAATACGCATTGATTTTTGTTTAGACTCTTTTATTCTATGGCACAGACCCCAAAAATTGGTACATAGTTGTTAATTTTTCTTTGCCGCTCTACTGCTCTGCAACCTAACCCATATACATTTTTTCACTTTTTCTAATGTGATGTAATGATGGTTGTTGACTGAGTTGTCATAACTCACAAATTCACGTTATCCTTATAACTTCTATCCTTTTTTTTGCAATTTATATTTTCTAATCTTAAATTTCTTTCAAGCTCTCTTCTTCTTCCTGCTTCTTTTGAGTTTCTCCCTACACTCTTCGCCTCTTTTCTCTCTCTCTCTCTCTCTCTCTCTCTCACTCCAGTCAAGTGTAGACCCATTGTAGTCCCACACCGTAGCCTTTTCTTATTTGGTGTACATGATATTTCCGTGTCTTGCTGTCATAATTGATGCAAATAGATGGAATCGAAGAAGAAGAAGAAGAAGAAGAAGAAGAAGAAGAAGAAGAAGAAGAAGAAGAAGAAGAAGAAGAAGAAGCTACTTGAGGATTCTGAATTTTTGGGTGTTTTCGGGTACCCTATACCCGATCCGGATACCTGAGTCGGGTATTAAGGTACCCGACTAAACAAAATGGGTTGGGATCGGGTATTGGTTTTAGGGGAAAATCGGGATCGGGTACCCGAAATTTTCGGGTATGGTACCCGACCCGATTAGCCACCCCTAGGTAGCTAAACAAGTTAGTCTCATCCCTAAAGGAGATAGACTTATGTATTAAATATAGTATATTTCCTTAATAAAAGTTCAGGCTTTCACGTGACTATTCCCATATATCTTATAGAATCCATAGAGTCGACTAAGTACTCTACGCCTCGGATAGGAAATGAATGAGGGTTGTGTTGTGTACTGCTTAAGGAGGTCGTCAGAGAGAAGTCCATCAATTGCGATCGTGTGGGTGGTTTGAGCCCGTAAAAATCCCACGATCAGAAGGAAAGTGATCAGGCAGCATTCCAGTAAAAAATGAACGAAGTCGATATTCGATTGATTATTTTTATTGTTATACGGAAGCATGTCGGGCCTTATAAAAAAAATACATATTTAATCTTCATTAATGAATGTTGAATTATTATAGCAAAGTATAATATGAAAAATCGTGAATTAAAGGGTGATTTGGAAAAATCGTGAATTAAAGGGTGATTTGGTCTTCATAAAATGGGCAATTTCTACGTGTTTTTATGAATTTCGTTAAATTTGACATATATGTTATGAGTATGGGTATAATGAATTTTGTCCTTTTTTATGTGCTGAATAAAATTGTATCTATGTATTGATCATTAAATTTCGCGAATGCCACTATTTTTTTTAATTAAAGTGCATAGTTCCATATTGTATTAGAAAAGAAATTCCAAATCAAATAAAGTTATAATTTGATAATATTTGCAAATTTAACAAATCATAATACAAATTTATAGTAAATCTCATATTCGAACAATATGCAATCAACAAATTAAAGAAGTGATCTCCTTTACAGACGTCTGTATATATGAATATTGATATTTTTCTTCAATACAAATGACACTTTTCTTCAATACAAATACTTTACACTTTTTTTACTTAAGAACAAATGATACTTTTATCCGATGATCGTGTGGACTTTATAATTATAAATTTTTTGTTTTCTTCAATACGTGATAAAATTACGATAAAGATATTTTAATGGAAATGATACTTTACTTAAGAACAAATGATACTTTTATCCGTATGTTTCGTGCTGACGGATGTGTAAGAGTTTTTGTGATAGGTGTATAAAAGTTGGAAAATGCTAAACGTAATATTTTTTTGTCATTTTACATATTTTTAGAAATTAAGAGATTAATTATATTTTAATTGAATTTACAATTTACTTAACTGCACATAGTGATAATTAAAGAGAGGATATCGTAATCTTTCATTTTATAGAATATAACGTGAGATCGGTATCATTTCATCCCCCTGGAGATTTTCTTTTGGCGGGTCATTACATATTTTGAATTCTAAAATACAACTGCATTTGGATATCTAACCAGAAGTGTTTACTCAATGATAGGAAAATAAAAGCAATCACTCGTTGTGAGTCATTTTCATGGCGAGGGATGGAGAAGGGATCGTGGATGAGATAATCGAGGGAGGCAGAAAAGCAACGTAGGAGGAGGAACTTGCGCGGGTGCAATGGCGAGAGCGGAATTGGGCTTTCGCATTTTTAGTGTGTGAAGTGTGTGGGAAAGATGGGAGGGTTATGAGGTTTTGGAGTCTAAAATCCTACTTACCAAATTAATGATGGGAAGCTAAATTACTTTTGAGTTTATAGTTCTAATTACTATTATTCGAGTATTTTAATTTCATTGGTCATTTTTTCTAATAAATAAATGTAGATAGCGAAATATATGAATACAAACATATATAAATATATGATGAATATATATATATATATATAGATAGTGACAATTATTAGGATAATTTGTTTTTAAAATTGCTGAGAAAGAAAAAAATTAAAACATAATCTCATAATATAATTGTTCCAAAATAGATTAGGGATAATTTAGTAATGATCTTATAACCATAAATAATGAATCGGGTTAAAAAGAATCCAACCAATACGGTTTATATTTGGGGGATATTATCTAAGTACATAATATGTACATTAAGCACTACCCTTTTAATAATTATAAAACCAATGATTATCGTGGCATCAATCATTTTGTTTTTAGCAATAAGTACAAATTGAAACCTCTTTTTTATTGTGATTTTGTTTCAAACTTTATTTTTAAAGTTCATGAGGAATTCACAATAATCGTTATTTTTAGTGCACATTAATAAATTTCATGTTCTTATGTAATAATTTGTAAACCATGCAAGTTAAATTAATCACATTTGAAAAATCAGATATGACAGACTCATATTTAAAGAGACGTTAATAGTCTGCAAACCATACAGATCGAATAACCGAACTAAGAAAACAAGTGATAAACTCAAACCTATAGAGACGTTAGTAAGATTGAAACTTATGATTTTTTATGCTCCAAAAACCCACTTTATCACTAAACCTTTAAAAGAAGTAACTACAAACGTTTGGATAACTTCATTGTATTTATACGTGTTAGGATGTACCATATGACATTACAACTCTTGCCATAAGTGCACTATTGAACGTGTTATGTCACACAATTCTATAAAATTGCTAATGTAACCATGGTTAAATTTTCAGTTTGTGAAGCTTAATTAACGTATGGCATGACATGATAACGCACGTAAATTACGATCCTCGCAACATGCACGTCCACGAAAACTCATTCAAGCTTTGAATCTGACAAAATATAATATCTACCGTCCATCTACAAAACCTACACATGTACGTACTGCATAACAGGTTAATCCACGCACTTAATCGACGCCTTCGAACTTCGAATTCAAGTCAGCTATAACAATATTTTTCGGCAATCTGATTTTCTTGTTAAAATTAAAATACAAACAACTACTCTTAAATTTCAATTTCTTATTTTTTTTCTCAATTAAATAATGTGACGAGATGAAGATCAAAATGGCCTATGGGCCGTAACATAAAAAAGATACCAAGGTAAAAGAACTAGAAATCGTAATAGAAACTGGAATACAAGGCAACGAAGCCTAGGATCCATTTTCACCTGTTACATGCACCATTTCACCTATAATCTCCATCGCCCAATAAAACAGCGAAACGAAAACGACATCGTTTCAAAATGGATCGATACGACTTATCAGATATTCTGGCAAGGGTGGAGTTAGTACCTTTTTCAGCATTTAATAGAAAATAAGAGAACTCTGCTTATCTATTTAAAATTCGACTTTGTATTGCTGAAAATTTAGAGAAGATAATGTTCGAAGGCATTGTGTTTTGACAAGATGATCAAAACATACACGAACTTTCTTTTATGTTCTGTGGTCATAAGTATTTTCAAGAACTTGCACCCCAGGTCCATATACTTGTCGACATCGGTCGTTGAATGAACCAACAAGCCGAGAAACCACTTCTTTGAAGAACATATTGGCAATCTGCAATAAAATCATACAGATTAATATACATAAACAAATAAAACTCGTGCTCTGTGTTGGTGGTTCCTTTTTTTCCTCTAATGCAAGCAGTAATTTGAGTGAAGATGTTTGTCTAGACATTCCTATACCCTGTTAAGTTATCCTACTAAAGATTTGGTCTTACATCCTTTCATCCGTAATTAGTAAGCTATCATATTCTTACCAAATTATGGCAATAACAACAAACATGAAACTTGGGTTATGCCTAATGGCGATAAAAGATGCATAAGTTGAAACTAAGCTTAATATTTCTAATGTGAAAATAGTAATTTATTTACACTCAGCAGTAGTTGTTATATCGTAAATGGGTATCTCATAAGAAACAACCATGAAAAAGTTAACTGATAGCCAATCCACATAAAACTAAAATATCAACAAATCATTCCACCCTTCAAGTTTCCAAGATAGAAATTTATTTCAAAATTGTAGAGTTAAAACTACTGAAGAAGCTTACTTGTCGATAAAATGGTGACTGGAACTTGAAGTCCACCATAAAATAGAGGCTGCAACTTCCAGGAACAGGTCCAGGGGTAAATTCCCAGACATTAATCAAATGATCAAAAAGACTAGTTTGGGATGAAGTCGTCTGCAACAAAACAGAAAAAATAGATGTAATGCAGGAAAATCATTGGTGTATAACTACTGGATGGAAAACAATGATGGCAACCTTGAAGATTGAGCTGTTGACTTAAGCTGTCTCAATTAGATAATACTCATTCTTAATAATCAAGAAACTGATATTGAATTTGTGTCTGTTATTCTCACACTTGCCATATTGCTAAACCAAAAAGTTTGTAATGCAGGTTGGAAAATGTCAGAGTTCTCTCACTTGGTTCATCTCAACCCAAAAACTAAGTCAAGGGAAAGAGATGAAGGACTGAAGACAGAAAGATAGGGATACTCAGCAAACATAGAGTTAATAAAACAAGACACAAAAATAATGTAAATGTAGACTACTGGGCTAAACCAACCCTATATCTATTTCCATAAGATCATGGGAGAGAACAGTCGGATGAGTCTAGTTAGGCTCCATCAATCCACTAAACAATTATTTGAGGTTGGATTCGCACCATTAAACATTTCTATCATGCAGCCATCGACAATTTTCTAACCAAAATATTAGATACAAAGGTTCAGTATCATCACTTTCAGGCTGCTTGCCATATGTCAATGGAGAAATATGAAATGCCAAGTACATTTCAAGCAAACACTAGATGCACGCTGTCACATGCCTCTAGTTAGGGTTCCATTTCCTATTCTAACTTGTGAAACTGTTTCATTTATGATAAGACAACAAGTAGGAGAACTGATATAATAAGATTAGATGAACAGAGCCAGAGATCCTCCGAAGAAGCTCATGTTGTGCAGTTGACAATCTTTCTTTCTTTTTTTCTTTCCCAAAGACAAGATTCAGATTCTCTGTTCTTGATGTAAAAGAAAAAAAGAGAAGAAAAATAATGAATATATTTTAGTATAAGTACATATGTGATGGCATCCAAAATAGATCAATCTACAATATCTCTTGTTATGATGTGGGATATCCCAAGAAAGTGGTATATAAGTGAGTGTCAATCATTTCCTATAACCATGGTTTTGGGAAAGGGCTCCTTGCGTGTATCTAACAATGGTCCGACTGCGGATCGTGCGTCTGCGGGATTGATTGGCCGGGAAACCGAGTGGGCGAGGAATAGTTCCGGGTGGGCCGGGACGGTATCAAGGAGTCGTGGGTGGGCCACATGGGTGGGCCCCACCGCGGACCCGGCCGTGTGGGGAGGACTTAGGCATCCAAAATATTGTTATGATGTGGGATACCCCAACTACACATGCATTGTGGAGTGGTATATAAGTGATATCAATCCTTTCCATAACCATGGTTTTGGGAAGTTAGGGCTCCTGGATCCCTAACATCTACCCTCCACTTTCAATGGAGGATATTTGGAAAGAAATATGTGCTTGTCGAACCATTCACAACTCATTCTAGTAAATGTAAATATAATGTAGTAGTAACAAGTGAATGACTTTGGAAGAATTCATAGTAACAACTATAATCACCTTATATCATCAATGAATCCATTTAGCAATGACATGTAATAAGCTAACAAAATTCACCTCCTCTCCTAAAATTGATCCTGCTTATCTCAAATCCTTGTCTTTCATAGTATTAAAACTCAGCACAACGTCTGTCTAAAGTCAATCAGTTTATAATATGTAAACAACCTCAACCCGATATATCTACCCTAACCTCAACATGAGAGTGACAGTTAATCCAGAAAATCTTTATGAAGAAGCCATGTCTTTATCTTAAGCACATATTGAAGAGGTAAGTTAATACTGACAACAAAAAAACAGCAATAGTAAACAGCCCAATTTGGAAGAAAAGTGGTTAATGTGAAATCCATACTCCAGCCAATCAGCAAACCAAGAAAAAACAATATATGGATATATGAAGGGGTAACGAAGCTTCATAACATGGATCTTCACCTTAATGGATTTTGGTTTGGTTAGCTCCACATGTGATATATAACTTTCGACAAGAAATTTAAAGCCAATTTCTAACTCTGCATCAAAACTTCCATCAGGGTTCTGGCGAATTATCTGTGAGCGCTGACACCAAGGTAGAAAATCTTCATACATGTCAACGGCAGCAACCACATTGAACAATTGTTCAGGTGAATATCTAACATTTAAAAAGGATAAATCAGCCCAGTGCACATTTGTTAAATGAGTCAAAAGCCACATTGATTGCACCAAATAAATCACAGTGACTGATAATTATATGTAGTTCGATTCTATACACATGTAGTGCAATATACAGTATGGTTCTCCAAACCTAATTCCCCCAGCACATATAGAAGATAGATGAGTAAATTCTTTCATATCATAATAGTTAAATAATTTTATTCGCAGCCATTTTCACGAACCCCCACCGACATTTTCTCATCATATATATTTTTGACCTAAATCACACAATCCATCCCTAATTTCAAAATATTCCACGGATTGCCACCAAAAAGCACCGAATTCTTCAAACAGGATTTCCACAAAGAATCAAAAGAAAAATTCGAAAAAACAAAACAGCTCGATTAATGAAACATTACCCCAAAACCCGTCTTTCTTGGTGCACTTTCGATAGCATACTACCCTCTTCGCCATCACCGCATCCCAGAAACCCTCTCTTTTGGAGAACAATATTACTAACATGCGATGAAGTTGCACAGCCTAGGAAATTGCAATTCCCGTAACGCCCATTTTCCGTTGAAGAAAATGCATTATTATTCCGAGCGATATTCCTCGTACGCTGAATCTGGTTGTAGCTAGGAAAATCTCTCGTGCGCTGCCGCAATGGATTCCGGAGGGCCGCCAAACGCGCCAGCGCCCTCGGTGCGGGATCGAATCGAGGCATTTGAAGAAAAAACGATTAGGACTGTTGTTATTGGAACCCTAGCGAATCTGCTTGATGATCTTGAGATACGATTCGTTTTCGAATTTGGGGCAAAAGTTAGGGCTGATATGCAAATTGTAATTGAGTTCTTATGGAAGTCATGGTGTGCGATGCGTTGCAATTTCTAAGAAAATAAAAATAGGGTTGTTATGAACGTGGTGGAATTTGTGGAAATATTTATTTACAGGTGTACCGGTGAGGTGATGGACGTATGTTTAACAATCACGGATCTTACGTTTAATATGTAAAACTTGCACAACTCTATATCAATAAATGAATTTTCAATTCATTTAGTAGTTGAGCTTTATTTATTAAACATTTTAAATTGGACCATGCTGAATGTACATAATATTGTACATACATAATTGGATATTTTTGTCACATCCAACATTTCCAAAAATTAAGGGCTTAATTTATTTTATTTGCATTGTACATCTTACACCATCATCCTTGACAGTAATTAAGGAATGGATTATGATGTGATATTTCCTTCACGGTAATTAAGGAATGGAATAATCCAATTCTCATTTGATTCATAATAAAATTAAAAATTTATTTCATACGTTCTAATATCCGATTCTGCTCATTAGTGCATTGATTTATACTTATCATGACTCATCATTTCTTTTTTCTCAAAAAGTTCTAATTTGATTCATATATATATATATATATATATATTGTCAAGTATAATGTGCATAAAATGATAACATTATAGTAAAATAGATATTAAAATATAATTATGTTATAAATAAGTATAATTTCGAGATATGTTGACATATGACAATATAATAAAAATATTTAATGTTTAATTTTATAATGTTATTATATAGTCCGTTAAATAATACATTATAAGGGCCATCGGGCACCCGACGCTAGGCCCACATCCTTCAAATGTGTCTCCAATCAGGGTGAGCAAAAATCGAACCGAACCGAAAAACCGAGTCGAACAGAACCGAAATTAGCGATTTGATTCGGTTTGTACAGTAAAACGGTCCAGTTTTAAAATTTTGAAACCGAAATTAATTCGGTTCGGTTTCGATTTATGGAAAAAAAATCGGTTTTCAAACCGAACCGCTATATATATATATATATATTATTAATATTTAAATTAGTTAATATTATATATATATAATTATTATATATTATAAATATTATAATAGTTATATTAGTTATAATTTAAATTCGGTTAAAACCAAACCGAATATTTCGGTTCGATTTGAATATGTAAAACAGTTCGGTTCGGTTCGGTTTGGATTTCAAAAAAATGATTTTTTGGTTTTTTGGGTTCGGTTTGGTTTTGAACCGAACCGTCCGAATGCTTACCCTAAACTCCAATCCATAAAATGATAAGATTATTGGAAAACTGATACTTCCTCCGTCCATAAAAATACGTATATTTAATTCCGTTTTGATCCGTCCATAAAACACTTTCACTTTTCTTTTTCAAAATATCAACTCCATATTTTTTTACCTTACATTTTCCACTTATTTACAAACAAATCACCCATGGTCCTTCTTTTTACTACCACTATCTATTGATATAATCATTTATTATCCTCATGACCCACTTTTTAATCCCACTATCTATTAATCTATTCATTTATTATCTCCACTCTTGCATTTATTTTAATTTATTAAAACTCGTATTACCAAAATCAAAGAACGAATATGATGGGCGAGGGAGCATTAAAATTATAATTATATAATAAATCGCAATAATTTCACGATTAAAAAAAATAATTATCGACAAAACGAAAAAGAAAAAAATTGAAGAACTAGAAAATAAATTTAAAAAATCGATGAATCACTTTGAGACTCCCTAGTCTCTAGTCTTTCTTATATTATTTTTCTTTTATGAAATAATAGATTGATAGGGTCAACATATTATATTATTAGTACAATTATAGTCATTGTTTTCTATTTTTTAATTTTTATATTAAAATTTCACTAATTTCTTATAATAAGATTTTCTAAATTTTTTATTTCCATTTCACCTAATATCTTATAATATAGTATATTATAATATAGTTTTATGAAATAATAGATTGATGCTCCTTTTGGATTCTTTTTATTTATTTTTTATTTCTTTTGTTGCTATTTCCTTTTCTATTTTTTAGACTTTCTACTTTTTTATTTTCATTTCATCTAATAGTATCTTATAAAATAATGTATTATAATATAATTTTATGAAATAACAAATTGATGCACGTTTTGTTTCTTTTTTATTTTATTTTTCTTTTGTTGCAATTTCCTTTTGTGCTTTATTTTTTGTTTTCAATTTTATATTTTTTATTTCCATTTCATCTAATATCTTATAATATAATGTACTTTGATATAATTTTAGAAAATAATGAATCGATGTGGTTAACATATGAAAATATTCTCACAAATATAGTAATTCTTCTATATTTTCTAATTTTTAATTAAATTTCACTAATTTCTTAGAATATAATGTGCTATTGTATAATTTATGATTTAGTTAGTCGATGTGATTAACGTATTATTACAGTCATTCATTCATTTGCTTTAAATTTTAATTCCAATTTTACTAATTTCTCTAAACATAAAAGGAAATAGCAACAATAAAAATAAAATATAATAAAATTAGATTAAAAGGACTAGAGAAATATAATCTAGTCCTTTGCCACCTTATCCAGTAGTCACATCTACAACATGGCATTTAACACAAATAGTCTTATATCTAAAAATAACAAGTATCCATATAAATTAGTGAAAATGAAACAAAAATAGAAAATCTAAAGAAATGACTATAATAAAGAGAAATTTAATTTTGAATTTAAGAAAATAAAATAATGACTATAATTGTGAGAATAAATTTCATATGTTTGACCACATAAATCCATTATTTCATTAAGATTATAGTATAGTACACTATATTGTAAGATATTAGATAATCTAGAAATGAAAAATAAAAATCCAAAACACAAGATAAAGTATTAAGGAGACAAATGAAAATAGAAACACAATATAAAGTATTAAACATTTGTTTCCAAAATTTGTCGGTAATTGAGGAGATTAATTCATATCTCAATTTGATAATATATAACTACCAAAAATGGATTAGCGGTAATTTGGGAATGGCCTTGATATTATAACTATCAAGGACATTATGATGTACGTATTACACTACCATTTTAAATTTTATCAACTCACTCAAATCCAACTATTAAATCAAGGGTTAACATGTAAAGGATGTGATTTAAGTTTCAGATATTTATCAGTTTCCTCTTTTAAAACCTTCTGCAACATCTTGCCATATCGACCCATTATTCATCACGTCATTTGAGAAAAACCGAGTCGAGCTTGAGTTTAAAACTATTTAATAACTGATTGGAGCTTGAGTTCAAAGCGAACCAATAGCTTATATGTATTTTTTTGGGTTAATGTCTGAAAATTTTAAAGTCAAAGAATGATTCATAATCAAAACAGCATCCTAATTAAACGGTGGACTCTAAAAACCGGACTCCATCATTATATGACCTTTGGCGGTGGACTCGAGCGTTAACCACTCTATCACTAGGCCAACATACACACACAACTTATATGTATTTTAGTTAGTAATATATGTATTAATGCTCTCTAATTCGTTTTATTTTTGTATAAAATTCAATAGAACTCAAGAATTGCAACTTGTAACATGGAGCAGCCAAAATAGTAAGAAACTGGATGTGTGTGTGTGTTGGCTAGTGGTAGAGTGGTTAATGCTTAGAAATAAAGGTCTGTTCGATGACACAAAATTCTGTCATCCAAAAAAAAAAAAAAATAATGAAACTGGATCACACTCCTTTCAAGTAACACTTGGCATTTCTCCATTAAGAAAGGAAATAAAGAAGAATAACATTTCCTATTTCTCGAATATTCTAGTTATATAAATGATGCACAACTTCGGCAGACCTATGATGTTTGTTGCTAGTACAAATCTTTGGAGGTGACTGATTCTGGGAACTCACAACTTTATCTTGTAGTAAAATGAAGGCCGATAATTCACTCGATATTTGAAAGTTTGTTTAGACTCGATTACATAAAGAATGATACGATCCTCGCTTATATGAAGGATCTAACGACACGCGAACAGACGATGGAAACGATGGAATATTTCAAAACCTCTGAATCTAACCCAAGAAGTGATATAAGTCAATATGTCGCCTATACCCCAACGTGAAATTGACACAGCAACTCGGAGACGATGAATGACACACAAACGTCGATAAATGAATTACTTGACAAATCTCAAGAAATTCGAAGAGCTAATGAAGAGAGAATAAAACTCACATATATTGAAAATCAAAAGATGAATATTTTCATTATCTTCTGCCTTTATATAGGCTCAAAAATGAAGTCTAATCCTTATCAAAGAATGAGTCCTTATCAAAGTAGGAAACTAACTAATAGAAGAGACCTAATTAAACTAGAAAATTATTTAATCTAACATCTAAATGGACTGCGGAAATAATTAAAAAAAAACGTGGCCCACAATATCAAACGAACTCTTTGATGTACCTTTCCCCAAGTAGCACAACACAGATAGCTAGTAAAGTGTGAGACATTCAATCAACTCGATGTGAATACCTTTATTCTTCTACACAGCTATCTCAGTGATGAAATTTTCAGTCCAATACATAATCTGGAGCAGTGTTGCTCAAATACAGTTTCTTTGTGCTCGAAAAATCTAAGGCCCAGAAAGTTGCTTTCAATATAACATATACGAAAAATTTGGATTAACAATAAAGAATAAAATCTTGGACTAAACTGTCACTTGTTTGAGGATTTCTCTCTAAACCAACCAAGGATGGCTGCAGTTTATCACTTCTTCCAGAGCTTACAAAATTATGTACTTGTGCAGGATTACGCGACGCCGTTCCTGCATCCTTCTCCACAGTCAACTCTTCTTGTATGGAGTTAGAAGTTGCAGTTGCTTCAATCAGAATACTAGGATCTCTCCAGTGTTGGCATTAGGGATCTTGGTCTATCTAAACTACATCAGCATTCTAGTCTTTCAGAGGTTTATGCGGATGGCCATCAACGATGTTATTAGCTTGAACTATATTGCCGTTAGGGACAACCTGAATAAATTATTTGGAACTGTATAAATAAGTGTGTTTCATGAGATTCAAGGTGTCTTGGAAAGATGTAGATGATATGAGAAAGTCATTACTTGACCGTTGCTTCTCGTTGTCTTCGTTTCATCTAGCTTGGCAGGCTTTTCTTCAGCAACAGCTTCATCGTTGAAGTTCTGATCCGTCATCTCTGTTTCAAAAGTAAAGAGCATGTTAAAGAAAGCCTCAACATATTTGTTAGGAACACTGATATTTTTGTTTTTTCACTCTATTTATAGATATACTCTGGAAATGTGATGGTATTATAAAGTAGTAAGATATATGTCCAAGATGGGATGGGAAATACCTATATTGTTGCCATTAAAATCTTCACGTGAAGGTGACGAGTTGCTTGTAGGCGTTGCTAAAGGAGCTTTAGTAGAAGATGATGGACACCTTTTGATGACCTGTATTTTTGAGTTCCGATAACGCTGGATCCATGGATTTGACAATGGAACTTTGCAGTCCTCTCTTTGTTCGTGTTGGGATTCATCCTTTTGGAAGTCGACTTTAGACCAAAATCCATCGCGAAGAACCTTAAACTACATAGGCAGAAAAGGGGTTCCAATAGCAAACAATAACTTTTAGAGATGGTTCTGAATTTGAAACATATACACGGGACATAGCAGTACAAAAATCAGTAGTTGATGGACAAATGTAATAGAGGTTAAACCTGGCCAGAAGTGCGGGTGCTCGTCTGCTTTTGCTTGAGAGTTTTGATCGCGATGAAGAGCTTGTATGAGACTGCAAACCGAACATCTCTATTGAATTGTATAGCTGGTTGACAAATGTAGATTCCATAGATTTGAGAAACAGGCAGTGTTTCTCGTCTGTCCATTCGGGCGCCATCTGCTCTCTTTCCTGACACTGCAAGAACTAAATTGACTAAACTAAAAATCTTGGTACAAGAAAGTAGATGATGCATGAACGATCATCAATGCATGACAGTAGGGACTGTCTATCGATTAAATTCACAATATAGGTAGGCACTCAGGCAAGATCAAATGCTTTATACAACCTTAACTCACAGTCTCATCAGGCAAATATAGCATCTTCTATTTCTTCAAGAAAGAATAAAAATTGCAGTGGTACGACTTCATTAACATACCAACTTTGTAAAACAAATTGCAACGGATTCAAGAAATAGATAATTCAAGAACCAACATGTATCTCAGTGTATACCGATGAAGGATCACCATTGCAGAGCGGCTACGGGCAAGGATGACTATCATCTATTGACTAAATTCAATTCCAAAGATACTAAAATCCTCAACGCAGGCAGGCATACAGGCAAAATCAAATGCTTAAATCAACCATAACACAGTCTCATAAAGCAAATATAACCATTTTCTTTTTTTTTCAAAAAACTGCAGTTCAAAGATTAAGCATACCAACTTCCATTAACAGATCAAAATGGGTTCAGAGACGATCCGTTTAACACGATGAAATACCATCAAAGAAATGTGGGAGAAAACAAATTAAAACCTCAAGCTAATTCACTCTGCTCCAG
Organism: Salvia rosmarinus; assembly: GCA_036937905.1. Taxonomy (NCBI): domain Eukaryota; kingdom Viridiplantae; phylum Streptophyta; class Magnoliopsida; order Lamiales; family Lamiaceae; genus Salvia; species Salvia rosmarinus. The sequence continues at coordinate 69,124,330 of CM072815.1, read as the reverse complement.
ATTAACGTCTTTCTTCTTAACACAACCAACAAAATCTTCAAAATTGAAATAATATTTTCATCAATCCGCTGTATACAAATCGTATCATTTCAAATAAAACGAATAAATTTTTTTTGTAACATTTCACTACAATATAACAATAACATATGGTGCAGAATCAAAGAACATAAAGAAATAAGTAATTCATTTCATCATCTCATCAAAATAAAACAATTCAATGAGGGGAAGAACATAAAGTGATTCCTTTAAAGATCAAACACAGCATATAATTTCTCCTTTTCCGATTTAACGACTATTAAATATCTTGTTGCTCTATAATAGTGCAAATTTCTCAACAATTTTCCAGGAACCACAGCTCAATAATTACAAAAATCAAAACAACATAAATTCATCAAAAACTACTCCAGAAATATTTGAGAGGGGGAATAGCGATTTTACCACTAATTTAGAAGTCTCTTCTTGCTCGACAGAATTTGTAGAGGGAAACTCCGATGAATCCATAGAATTTCTCCTTGCCTTTTCCAAAACCTCACGAAATCGAGAATTTTCAGTGAATTAACAGAACAAGGAAAACAAATTTTTTGGTGTTGGATTATTGATTGTGATAGTTTGGCGTTGATATTTTCTTCGGGGTTCCCTTATAAATTCGGATGGTGTGGCAATAGTAAAAAGCTCATGCCACGTATTCTATTTTACACGTGTCAGTCTAGCAAAATGTCGCCACTTGTAGATTCAACTTTATGGACCATGTTCCATGTACGATATTTTAAGAAATTGTCTGTAGTTTGTGTAAGTACAAATATATAAATTGTAAAATTATTAATTAATTAGGTTATACTCTAACTAAATAGCTAAAAAGTGAATAATGTGTCTATCAAATGTGTTTCTGAAAATATTTGGTCTGTCCATTTAATGTTAAGTATATTTAGTTTAATAATTAAGTGGAAAAAATATAATGAATTAGATTATGACGTTTGTTAAATTAGACAGAAAATTCCTATTATGTGTGTGTTATCATTCACATCGGAATCGGAAGCGTTTCATTCATGGGAGCTTAATCAATCTGCATATTTTATAGCTAGAACTCCAATTAAAATATTTTATAACGAAATATCTTCTCATATTAGTCATTTTCTATGAATTCGTTATGGTGTTTTTACTTTTTTAGAATTAAAGTTACTTTTCCAAAAAGAAAATCAAATGCACATTCACGAGGAGGTATGTTATATAATATATTATATATGTTTCAATGAAATAACATGCCGACCTTATTTCGTCAAAAGTCAAATGTATATTATATAATAATATCAAAATAATAGACTAAACAACACCATAAATATCTTTGGACAATATCAAAATAATCAAACACTCGTACAAAATTGTGATATTTTACTTCACACGCATATACGTGTCTCTAAAGATACCGCAAGCTTTAAAGCTTTAAAGCTTTAAAACTAAATACTATAACATTCGGGAATTTGACTTACATAAAATTTTGAAATAAAATATAAGCACTTGAACTGAAAATAATAATTTTCAACACATGTATATAATTTATATACATTAAATTATTCTGTTGTCAAGAAAAACCGGTATACATTAATATATATAGGAATGAGATTAAATATAAACTAATTTTGATTTCATAAAGATTTACGATGAATTCATTATCATACTTGATAAATTCAAATATCTAGACACAAATGATGAATTTTATTTTCTAAAATCAAATAATTACATGATGAATCGAGACCATTTCAAAAGTTACTATTTTTACGTTAAATATTGACGAAACCAATATCTACTTAACGAAACCAATATGAGATATGTATTGTCTGACGTCATGGCTCACGGCTAAGGTCAAAGTGAGATAGAAAATGTGAGATATTTTGGGATTTGGAGTGCCCCAAAAATATCTAATTCGTTTATTGTATTCGACAAAATATCTAGTTGTCTACTGACATCCAAAAAGGCAAAGCTACTCCGACCTGGATGACTCTTTGTTTTTTTTTATCTTTTTCGGACAAATAAAGCAATATAAAGTTATCAACAACCGTCGTATTCAATATGATCTATATTTTTTTATTCAATTATTTAAAAAAAGTATAAAATAATTAAATTGATAAAAATTAGATAGATCTTATAATTTTTAAAAAGATAATTATTTTTAAAAAAAATAGAGATGAGACAAAAAAATGTCATTTTGGATGGAACGAAGGGAGTAGTAAACAACTTGTTCTTACTGCATAAACAATCCTAATATATATAAAAACTAAATAATATGTAATTAAATTGAAAATCAAAGTTAAAATTGAAAATTTCGAAAAAAAATTACTATAATCTAATCAATTTTTTACAAAACCGCCGCCACCTAATTGTCTCTTCAACAAGTGGAACTAATTCAATGTTAACATTATTATATAATGAGAAAAAAAAAATTGGTTTGTGTATAGTGGTAGAGTGGTTAATCTTGAAGCCAAAGGTCTCGGGTTAAGTCCAGAATGTGGTCTTTAAATTATATTAAATTGACCAAAAAGAAAAAAAAAATTATATAATCGAGTATCAATTATAGCTAATGTTTATAGCTAATTTTGGACCCATTTGCCTTAATGAAATTGAGTTGGGCGTGTTTTCCCTCAATCAAAACAAACAATCGAATTATGTTGGGCGTGTTTTCCCGTTCTCTCTTTCTCTCTCTCTCTCTCTCTCTCGTGGTGTCACACCTCTTTCCTCTCGTCGGAATTAAGTTTATCGGTGGTCCGTCGTTCTCTGTCGAACTCAGACTCTCTTTGTCTCTCTCCATGGGACCGCTCTGCTTGAGCATTCATTCTCTCGCGCAAACGTTGAAACTTGTCAGATCTAGTTGAAAGGTTTGTGCTTTAATTTATTATAACGAAGGATTGATGAATTTGTTAGTCATTATATTATGGGTTATCACTATTGCTATTGATTTTGATGAATTTGATAGAAGAATGCGTATTATTTGTGTTAATTTTGATGATATTGGAAAGAGAGAGAGAGTATGTGTCAAAATGCGTATTATTTGATAGAAGAGTAATACAGAGTAATCCAGAGTAATCCCAACGATGTACATAGTAATAGACAGCGGAGGTTTGGTTTCAGATAATGGTCCTATTGGTACCATTTGGTGTTAATAGTCCCAATAGGTCCAATTCTTATTTAGTGTTTATTGTGATTTCGGGTGGAGAGTTATCTCTTTTTTGTAATCATGCAGTTATGCTTTGAAATCATGCTCTTATTCGATTATATAAACCTGAATTGGGTGGCTTTAGTCGGACTATTAGTCTTGTTGGTGATAATAGTCCCGATAGGGCGATGCTGAGTAATATATCTAATTTCTTTGTTCGGATGGCACCAACTTCAATCATTCTCGCATGGAGAGGAATGGTGCGAAGATAACTCTATAAGGGTGGAAGAAGAGATTATTCCTATACCGTGGATGGTATAGACTTGAAAAATTATTAAGTAAGATTGAGCTGCGTTTGTTGAAGCCGAGAGTGGATACATGTATGAAATAGATGCATTGGATAATTCGAAAATGATGAAAGCATGAAAATAAAGATTACGATGATTTTGAGTTGGCTTATGTTATGGGATTAGTTGAAAGACCGTGTTATACATCACTATAACCCGAATAAATGCAAAATTATCAAGTTTACTATTACATCGAATCTTACGCCTCAAACACCAATAGCTACGGCGACGATTCGAGGATTCTAACTTGGATAATTATCATTTCAACGATGGCGATGATCGAACTTTGATGTTGAGAATCTTGATGTTGATGGTGAAGATGTATCGAAGAAGATGTTGATGAAGAAGATGGGGGTGTGAAGATGTTGGTGATGAAGGTCGTGGGGCATTCGACACAATGTTTCACCTTTAGAGAGTAGTCGTGAGGTAAACCGTGATTGTCGACGATGGATTATTCCGGCGCATCGTTCCATAGCTCAATTCCTATGGAAGATTTAAGGAGTGCAAGACTTGGTGTTGATGATTGCACAATTGTTAACACACTTGCAAATGGTGCTATTTTTCCAATAAGTCGATATGATAGCATCTGTTGGTATGTATCATCTTGTTAACCACCTTGAGTTTTATCGCAAAGATCTAGTAAGAAAAGATATCATCGGTTTGCAAACACAATAGGGATACTGTCATTTCGACTACGTCTGCTGCGATGGGCCTTTGCTTGGATAGTTGATGAATGGGTCACTAACACATGCGAGAAAGATTTGAGATATCATGCGGATCCGAAAGTGTTCTCTAAAGTTTTAGCTGCATACTTTGTCCTTAATTTGATGATTGAAGGTGTTGTGCTTAGGCGAAGGATATGATGGCACATGTCTGAGGTTACTTATTCTGAAAATGCTTTGAATATGAGGACTATTGGTGGTATTTTACCAAAATAGTACCCTTAGTCCTCAATTATCGATTATTTTGGGAGTTGCGGTTGGGACTATTGGTACTATTCTTCAAACTAGTACTATAGTCCCAACTTATTCAATAATGTTTTCGAAAATGCTTGGAATATGAGGACTATTGGTGTTATTGACCAAAATAGTACCCTTAGTCCTCAATTACTGATTATTTTGGGAGTTGCGGTTGGGACTATTGGTACTATTCTTCAAACTAGTACCTATAGTCCCAACTTATTCAATAATGTTTTACGAAAATGCTTGGAATATGGGGACACGATTGCACGGTACATAGGTTATTTGGTGCAAAAATAAAATATCGAACCGCTTTGGTGCAAGGAACCAAGCCCTCACACTCACATATGGTGATTCAAGCAAGTCGTTCGGATGCTCCCAAGGTATCTTTATATGTTAGAGCAATCAAACCGGGCTCTGTAGTTGATTTGAAGGCGATGAAGATGGTGCGTTTAAATCTTGCTTTATGGCTCTTGCGGCATGTATAAGAGGTTTCAAGGCATGTCATCCGATTATTGTGGTTGATGGCACACATCTCGAGAAATCTGCGGTATTATGTTCATGGTCTACAAGGACGAAATGAACAGATTTTGCCTTTAGCATTTGGGTTTGGTGACAAGGAATGCGATGCTTCATGGACTTGATTTTTAAGACAATGCCGCCATACTTTTGGATGCCACGATAACTTCTTGCGATCGGTGTCGACCAACATCTCGATGTCAAGAACGCTTTGGATCTTTGTCTACCACAGTACACCTCATGGACTTTGTGTTTACCATTTACAAGGCAACATCGAGGGTGGGGAGACAAGCGATTGCATTGTTCCAACATGCTACAAGTGCATATAGATGTCGTGACTTTGAGGAGCGCATGAAGAATCTGGAGGCATTTTCACGGGCGCATATGCTAAGTTGATGGCAATTGATCCTATTAGATGGGCTCGATCAAAGTGTCTCGTGCGTCGGTATCGGTTTTAACATCGATTGTGCGAGTGCTTGAATGGTCGACCGTTGGGCGAGAAAGTTGCCGTGTGTACTCTCTTAGAGTGTGTTCGTACTATGATTGGGCGTTGGTTTGTTGGCGCCGTGCAGAGGCCACAAATAGAATCAAGAGTTAGCTGCGTGTGGAGAGTCTAGATTGGCTAGAAGCGGTGAGTTGGCCCATACCATGAGCATTGAAGCAATTTCGCCCACCAAGTACAAGGTATCTTGGTATGCAGCATCATGTAGTGGACATTGAGAGTAGGGCGTGCACTTGCACGATATACAATCTCGATCTTGTTCCATGTTCTCGTGCGACGGTACCATACGGTATTATTTCCATTAGTCTCAACTTATTTACGTTTGATTTTTTATCTTTATTTTTGGTTGCGATCAAGCAAGCGATCTGCGGTTGCATATGTGAGTGATTATTATACCACTCGGTCTTTGCGTGAAATATATTGCGGAGAGGTGATGTCGATTCCTATTCGAAGACGGGAAATTTCTCGGATGTTTCTTGAGGATTGTTGGAATGCCGCCAATACTAGACAATTGGTCATCCCGTGAGAATCGGATGAGTTCCGTGGTTACGGATCTCGATCATCACGCAACAAATTTTGTGGTCGATGTTTTCGAGAGGGCATTACGAACACTTGCAATGCCCATATAAATTTGTCGCTTGAAGAAGTTTCTAGTAGCAGACGATAAATACTAGTAGCGTCGATGACGTAAGCAATGCGGTATCTGTGGTATTGGTGGGCATACTAAATCGGACATGTAGCGGAGGATCAATTGAGGATTGAGGATTTGCCAATTTATCTATTTATTCCTTTATGAATTTAGAATTGAGGATTTCTTATCATTTATACATTAAACTTTGTGTTATTTCCTGTGTTTTGTTCCGTCATGAATTGGGAATTGAGAATTCAGATTTGAGTAACTGTCCTATTGTAGCATCAGTGATACGACCTCAGTCAGAAGGAATCTCAAATTGTGGGCAAAGGGCACAACTTATACATCTCAAATTGTGGGATAATGACAATGAAATATAAAATCACACAATTTTTTTTTATCACAAACCAAAGTCTTTTCGAGTCCTTACACATAGGGAGATAACAAAAAGCATTGACAAACATACAAATTCAGTCAGTGTCGGGATACTCATCATCGTCATCGCTTTTTTGAGCCTGAATAACGAGTAAATCTTCATGATCATAACAATCATATTCTTCATTACGATTGTCGACGCCGAAAACCAAGTGAATTCCCGTAATATGGCTCCTTCTTGACTATATATGCCTTCACCAGCGGTTTAATGCGTGGTTATCTGATTGATAAAAATTTAAAACCATAAAAATCGGAAAAACAAATGAATAATGTATTAAACTTGAGTGCGATGTTGGAAAAACAAATGTCTTGCTATGAGATGCTCTCGGTTTGCTTGATCGTGGTAAACTCCAACTCCTTGTCCGTCTTGAGGTTTAAATTTCCCAAGCAGTAACCATTTGTATGTATTGTAATGCTCTTTCATGAACTCTAGTTTTCAAGATAGAGTTCACCTTGGTAAAAAATCGAACAGGGACAACAAACTGAACCTTTAGCATGACTTATAAGTGCTTCCAGTTATCGTTTGTAACTCGAATTAGCGTTTCGTTCGAGATAACAAAAACACTTTATTTGTTGAACAAAACTCCCTTCAACACGTTTTGTCCGGAGAGTTGTAAAAATTTCCTCTTGTGATTTTCTTATCAATGGTGGCATTTTCGAGCAAGAGAAAGTGAGTATGATTATAAAATTTTGATTGTAATGCATAGCTATATATCTGAAAGTGAAACTAAACTACTACAATAATTTGCACTTGGATAATTTGGCCCGTGACAACTAGTCGAAATCACAAGCATAATAGTATCTTGTCTTTACTTGTACACTAACAAGCCAACGTTATCTTCTCTTTACTTGTACACTAACAAGCCAGCGTTATCTTGGTCCGTGAAGGTTGGGAATATAGTGCCTATAGTCCCTGTCGGTTAGTACTATTTACATGTCTGGAACCTATAGTCCATGCGAATTAGGTAAAAACTACCATAAAACAATTTAATATGCAAAATAATGATTTATATTATATATCCTACAAAAAATAGGTACATACATTTAGCATGTACGACTCCCTATTATACTAAATAATATGGAATATTTACTACTTAAAAGTGTTTTCCTGCCTCCACACCCATTCATCAAAATATTAATAGATTTAAATACTAAATATTGTTGTTTTCATCCTTCCTCCTCGTTTAATTGTTTGCATCACATTGAAATCGTCTTCCGTCCGTCTATAATTGTAAATCGTCTACGCTATGTGCGTCGATTGCTAGTTCGATGCATCGAGAGGTCATGGCCTTATCCGCCAAATCGGTTAGCCGATTCTCCATGCTTTTAGAGCAAGTGGCCCATGACTCACACTTGTCATACATTGCGGTTTGTTGGCCCTTTACGAGGAAAGAAAAGAGCCCATTCTGTGAATTTGGGAGTCCCCGGGCTGTCATTGTAATCTTGGATGTGCTTGACAATTGGGGTAGTATTCGGCCGAGTGGTGCGAATGTTTCTTTCTATGTTTCTAAGATGAGTCTCAAGCAGTGCTCGTTTGAGTCCCAGAATCATTTGAATCTTCTCATTTGTACTTCACAAACAACCCAGTGTTCCCCGAAATGGCACATAAGGACCAAGCGCATGAGAACTTGAAAATAATTACTAATGCGGTTTATAACAAGTTCATATTCGAAAAGAATCCAACATGTGCATTTCAATCAAGTTCATATTCGAAAGAATCCAGCATGATTCCATGGATGCATGAATTGAATCGAGTCTATTGGGACTATTAATAGGCCCAACATGTGCATTCAATCGGGTTCATATTCGGAAAGAATCGAGCATGATTCCATGCATACATGACTTGAGCTGGACCTATTGGGACTATTAGAACCAAATAGTCCCAATAGGCCCAACATTTGCATTTCAATCAAGTTCATATTGAGAAAGAATCCACATGTGCATTTCAATCGGGTTCGTATTTAGAAAGAATCGAGCATGATTCCATGGATGCATGACTTGAGCTGGACCTATTGGGACTATTAGAACCAAATAGTCCCAATAGGCTGAACATGATTTCGAACTAGAATTCATACCTTGTCGACTTCATTCCAATTCTTGACCCACCCATTCAGTGCAAGCCCTTTGTAAATGTGCTAGATGTTCAAGATCGACTTAGGCACCACCTCCTCGGTCTTTACATCGGGCTTCCATTCATGTGCCTCGTTGCTATGCATTTTCTCCGAACGACTTCCACCTCTATCTATAATTATATTAGATGGGAGTGTTAGATTGTTAGCAAACTTTCTTTGCATTTTAACTTATAATATTGAGAATTGAAATAATTTTACCATGAATGAACTCCCACAACAACGATCCTCGGATTAACCCGTTCTGACCTTGCCATATCCGGAGCCTTGGCTAGAATGGATACATATCGTCAATGTGCACATTCTCCAACATTTCTGCGGGATTTTGATAAGAGCAAAGAACATTTGGCTAACAGCATATGGCAAGCCGACATTCCTCCTGCAAATCAATTTAAAAGCTGATAACTCTTATAAAAGAGTTATTATATGACCTTTTGATGATAATATCCTTGAGTTTATCGGGTTCTGTTCGTTAGTTTGCTTTTATGTTATATGTTTATGTTATGTTTGCGTGTGTATGTGTGAAGGATTGAGTCAGGTGAAATTATAGGGTTTTTAATGGCATTTATGTGTTATTAGTTACGGCAGTGAAGAAGAGGCTGAAGTCCGCTGAGTCAAAGTCGAGCTCCAAGTTGAACACGCAAGCAAGGCCAAACTCGTGAGCGAGCCTGACATCGATGTACGAGGAAGGATTGAATGGATAATCTTTGGAAAAATAGGGAGCGGTCGAACTACTGAGGACTAAGTCAAAACTCGGGAAAAGTGAAAACCGAAGAGGTGGGCGAAGTGCAGGCCGAGCTCAAGAACATCGAGCTCAAGACTTCCGAGCTCATGAGCGAACCGAACTCAGGAAAGAAGAGAGCAGGCCGAGCTCGCAACCTAAGCCGAGCTCAAATGAAAAGTTCGTAAGTATGAAGGCGACCTCGATACTAAAGCGTATAAGCGAGGCGGACTTGCAATGGCCGGACTTACAAGCAGGCGGACTTACAAGTGAGGTCGGAACTGGCGAACTCGAGAATGATGACCGCGTCGAGATCGATTCATGAGCAGTCGGGCCCGTTCAAAGGTCGAGCTCGGAAGAAAGGAAAGAAAGCGGCGATGTCACGGCGCCGAGCTCGGGGCGTGAGGGCGGACCTTTATGTGAGTCGAGTTTGTAAGGGGTTGAGTTCGGATCACGAGGTCTTCATCAGGAGGGACGAGCTCGTGCCTGTGCAAACTGAGTAGAGGAGCTCGTATTAGCAGATGAAGCCGCACTTATGAAAGAAACGAAGAAGAGATTTGCAGGACCACAACCACGTGGCGGCTGGCCACGACAACATAAGGGCGCGTTTGCGAGCCAGCGGAAAAGAAAGAATCGAGGAGGATGAAGGGCTTGCAGGTGCCTAGTCTGCACACCTAGAAAGTGTCAGAGTTTGTTATTAAAAAGGGAGGGCGACAATCAGGAGATTATTCATTATTCAGTATCTGGAAGAAAGAATCAGGGAGCAACACCTTGGAGAAGAAGCTATCGGAAGAGGCGACGATCCAAGGGGGAGCACGTGATTCCGGCGACGAGTGTTAACTTTGAATCTCGAATTCTTTTAACTTTGCTATGGCATTTGTGTATTTGAATTCTGCTGCACAGCTCGCTATGAGCTAAACTTAAAGGACTTGATCTTTTGATGAAACCCATGCTCGTGTGACGAGCTCCGTTTCTGCTTATCTTGTTGAGTTATTATCGTTTTCTTGGAGATTATTTATCTTGCTTGTGTTTGATCACCATGGGTGAGATTTTAGCTCTATGATTTCTGGGAAGCTCTCATAGAGTGGAAAACAATAAAATAGCCTTGAGAACATGATTTAAGCATTATGTGTGTGAATAGCATAGGAATATGTGTTTGCCTTGTGTGACATAAATGAATGGAATGGTAGAGATACTCTTAAAGCACTTCGGTATAGGAATATATTGACGAGCTTAGAGGGTATAATCTTAGATTTGGAAAAATACTAAGAGTTGGAAGATTTCATGTCATAATAACGAGGCAAAGATAATGTTGAGCGTGGCGAGTACAGACATGGGTGAAATCAAGTGGTCAAGTCTATTTTCCCTCTTAATATCAGTTTGTTAATCATAATTTGTCTGAAAGTCCACCTCGTCTCGGTGTTATATTTCTATTTAGTTGTTTCTCTCTCATAATCACAAACAAATTGTCTTCGACGTGGTTTAAAAAGTGCGTTCCCTGTGGATTCGATCTCGAAATATTTCCGTATATTACTTGTTGATTACGTGCACTTGCGTAGAATTGTGTTGCATATATCTTTCAACAAACAAGTTTTTGGCGCCGTTGCCGGGGAGCACCAATTATAAGCTACGTTGATATTTCAATTTTTTGTGTTTATTTCGTATTAGTGGTTAACTCTGTTAATTTCTTTTGCGTGAATCAGGTTTCTGGACTGTGGTATATGCGCAAAATCAAGGCGCATGTATTATACCCGCTAGATCCAGAGATTGAACGCACCTTCCGTCGAGAAAGACGACGTCAAAATATCCGTAGAGTACAAGCCAAAATGGCCGCACCAGGATGTAATGGGAATAATGGAGGAAATGCCATAGTCATTGCTGATGACCGGGAAAGGGTATATGTGACTCTAACCCCAGATTTAATGAGTGAATCAGAATAACGGACCAGTACAAGCGAACGATTCGGTGAAGCGGTTATGTTCGAGATGCTCCAAGCGATGGGGGCGGTTCATTGGGCAAGCTGGAGGATCCATATCTCCACCTTCGGTCATTCACGGAGGTCGTGACTCATTCAGTTGCGGGAGTTTCGGCGAGCGGCGAGACTTGGCTATTCCCTTCTCGCTACGAGATCGTGCAAAAGCATGGTGAATGGTATTCCATCGAGACTCTATCACTTCTTGGAATGAGCTTGGCGAAAAATTCTTGATGAATTATTTCCGCCTCTGAAGAATGCAAGATTCGAAATGACATCATGTTATTCCGGTAGAATGATGATGAATCGTATGCGAGGCATGGGAGCGTTATAAGGAAATGCTACGAAATGCCCTCACCACGGCATTCCGCATGCATTCAATGGAGACCTTCTATAATGGGCTAAATGCATCCACACGCTTGGTTCTTGGCGCCCATAAATGGAGCTATTCTCTAAATCCTATAATGAGGCATATGAGATATTGGAAAGGATCGCTAATAACAATTGTCAATGGTCCAATTCTCGAGTTCAATGGGAAGAAATCATTGCGGTGTTTTGGAAGTTGATGCCTTGGCGCTTAATCTTGCTTTCAGTGGCGTCTATGAGCAATATGTTGAAAGGCTTGCAAATAGCCAATCCAACTCAGCGACAAGTATTCGATGGTCGCACCCACAATGCAAGTAAACGAAGTGTTGTGTGTTTACTGTGGGGAGGGGCATACTTTTGATAGTTGTCCATCAAACCCAGCTTCGGTATGCTACATGGGAAACCAGAATGGCCAGCGGAACAATCCGTATTCACAATCATATAATCTTGGGTGGAGACAACATCCTAATTTTTCGTGGGGAGGACAAGGAGTCTGGAACAGTGGTGGTGGAAATTTTGAGAAAACACATATCCACAAAATTTCCAACGAGCGACAACAAGCCGCCCACACTCAAGTCTATTGAAACTTTGATGAAGGAGTATATGGCTAAGACAGATCACGATAATCTAAGGCGATCCACTTAGCTACGAAATTTGGAAGTTCGGATCGGACAATTAGCCACCGAGATGAGGAATAGGCCACTTGGTAATCTGCCAGTGACACGGAAAACCCTCGGAAAGATAAAGAACGTGTCGAGGCCGTTACCTTACGAGTGGAAAGAAAATGCACGAAACCGAATCAATGAACCAAGAAGAGAATGCGGTCCTCAAACACTAAAGGCAATTTGGTGAAGTGGAAGCTCCAAAGAAACCCCTTAATCTTTGAGAAGCTACCAGGGTGAAACCACTGCCGAAGTCGATGGGCGAGGTGGTTTATCGACCACCACCACCTTTCCCCGAAAGGTTGAAAAAGAAACAGCAAGACACTTAGTTTCAGAGATTTCTAGATATCTTGAAACAGCTGCACATTAATATTCCATTGGTGGAAGCTTGGAACAAATGCCAAATTATGTGAAGTTCTTGAAGGATATCCTAACAAAGAAGAGCGCTGGGGAGTTGAAGCAGTGGCACCGAGGAAGCGATAGTACCATGTTAAAAGTAAGATTCCACCAAGTTGAAAGATCCATGGGTTTCACAATTCCATGCTCAATTGGAGGTCGCGACGTTGGTGCGTGCTCTATGTGATCTAGGAGCAAGTATAAACTTAATGCCGCTCTCAATATTCGGGAAGCTCGGGATAGGAGCTCGGCCCTACAACAGTGACCACGCAATTGGCGGATCGGTTACATGGCTCATCCAGAAGGAAAAATTGAAGATGTGCTAGTAAAGGTTGATACATTCATTTTTCCGTGGATTTCATCATATTGGATTATGAAGCGAGACCACGAAGTTACTATTATTTTGGGACGTCCTTTCCTTGCAACGGGAAGGACTACGATTGATGTCAAAAGGCGAACTCACAATGAGAGTAAATGATCGAAGGTTACTTTCAATGTTTTCAATGCTATGAAGTACCACGGCGAAGTGGAGGAATGCTCGGTGTACAAGTATTAGAGCGGTCATCGTAGAAAGATCTTTGGAACACTCGGCTCGGTTCGAAGGCAGAGATTGAATATGCCGACCTCACGGGTTAGAGCGAGAATGGGGCTACCTCGGCAACCCTCTAACAAGAGATGCGCGAAGTGCCACAGCGTATCGGCCGAGCTCAGGAGTCACTTGGGCTCGCGGATCGGCTGTCGGTATCGAAACCTTGATGGGCGAACCTCCAATACTTAGTCTCAAAACTTTGCCCAACCACCTGAAATATGCTTATCGGGCGAGGACAAACTCTTCCGATAATCATTTCGGCCGCTCGAACTCGACAAGGAAGAATCTACATTACAGGTCTTTGCGCCGTCTGAGAGAGCTATTGGATGGTCGATTGCCGACATCGAGGGATCGGCCCGGCTCTGCATGCACAAGATATTGTTGGAAGATTACCACACACTTCCATAGAACACCGGCGCCGTCTTAATCCGACCATGAAAGAGGTGTTGAAAAAGGAAGTTATTAAATGGCTGAATCTTTGGAATCATTTATCCGATCTCGGACGGTTCTTGGGTGAGCCAGGTGCGGTGTGTTCCTAAAAATGAGGAGTTCTGTGATTTGAATGATCGGCGAGAGTTAATTCCAACTCGGGTGAAAGCGGGATGGCGTGTTTGTGTGGATTACGGAAATTAAACACGGCTACTAGGAAAGACCATTTTCCTCGCCATTCATGGATCAAATGCTTGATAAACTCATTGGCGAGGAGTTCTTACATTTCCTAGATGGGTATTACGGTTATCATCGGATCGCCATTGCACCCGATGATCAACACAAAACCACCTTCACTTGTCCCTATGACACTTTTGCCTTTAGAAGGATGCCTTTTGGTCTCTGTAATGCCCAATGACGTTCAGCGTTGCATGATGGCCATCTTCTCGGATATGGTAGAAGTCGGTTGAAATCTTCATGGATGACTTCTCCGTATTTGGGGATACTTTTGAGTATGCAGGTAACTTGGGAAAGGTCTTGGAGCTGCTGAGGCGACGCACTTGGTCTTGAATTGGGAAAATGCCACTTCATGGTGCAAGAGGGCATAGTGCTGGGCCATCACATATCGAAGGGGATCGAGTGGGCAGAGCCAAGATCAGTGATAGATAAACTTCCACCCCTACTTGTGAAGGGGGTGCGTAGTTTCTTGGGACATCTGAGGATTTTATAGAAGGTTTATAAAGTTTTCAAAATTTCTAAGCCACTTGTGTGCCTTCTTTGGAGAAAATAGCCACTTGAGCTCACCTCGGAATGTCCGAAGGCGTTTGGCGTTTTGAAGCGAGCTCTAGTGATGACTCGGTAATCATTGGACGAGGCGGTCATTACCTTCGAGGTTATGTGCGGCTAGTGACTTCGCCGTGGGGCATGTGCTTGGGTCAGCGAAAGGAAAGATATTCCACTCCATCTATTACGCTAGCAAAACGTTGGTGGAAGCTCAAATAAATTACACCACTACGGAGAAGGAGCTGCTAGCAGTAGTGTTCGCATGTGAAAAATTCAGAGCCTACCTCGTGGGTTCGAAGGTGATTGTTTACACAGATCACGCGGCCATAAGATATCTTATCGCCAAGAAAGATGCCAAGCCACGGTTAATCCGGTGGATCTTGCTTCTACAAGAATTTGATCTTGAAATTAGAGACAGGAAGGGGACTGAGAATCAAGTAGCTGACCATCTATCTCGATTGCCTCTGACCTCGAGGCGATGAAACTCGTGCCCAAATTCGGGGCGCTTTCACGATGAACAATTGATGAGCATGCGACACGATGGTACACCTTGGTATGCGAGACTTTGTCAACTTCACAGTGCGTGAGTCTTGCGGCCGAACTCTCATTTCAGCAGAGGAAAAGGTTCGTCTCGAGGTCGAGACATTACTTTTGGGATGAACCATTCTTGTATAAGCGTTGTGCCGATGGGTTGATGAGGCGATCATACCACATGAAGAGATGGAATCAATTCTAGAGGATGCCATGCTACTCCATATGGCGGTCATTTTGCGGGACAAAGCGGCGGCCAAGGTTTCTGATCATGTTATTTACGGCAACCACATTTAAAGGCGCCCAGCGCCGTGCAAAGATGTGACAGATGTCGAAGGGTGGGAATATATCTTCCGAAATGAGATGCCAATGAATTTCATTACGGAAATTGAACTCTTTGGCGTGTGGGGCCTCGATTTCATGGGTCCGTTCCACCCTCGTTTGGTAACCTCTACATCACGGTGGCGGTTGATTATGTATCTAAATGGGTAGAGGCCGTGGCTAGCCCCACCAATGTGCCAAGGTTGTTATCAAGTTCTTGCAAAGAACATCTTCACGTGATTTGGTACTCCCGCGCGATTATTAGTGATGAGGCACACATTTTGTCAGCAGGGTTGTGGGTGCTTTGTTCTAGCTAAGTACAATGTCGGACACAAGGTGGCTCTGCATATCATCCTCAAACAAATGGTCAAGCGAGCTTTCAAATAGAGAGAAAAATATCTTGGAGAAAGTGGTGAACCCGGTGAAAATGATTGGTCCATACGCTTGGATGATCTTTGTATGGGCCTCTGAGCGACTTCGAGACACCTTTAGGGATGTCTCCTTATCGGATGGTTTATGGGAAAGCTTGTCATCTTCCTTTGGAGCTTGAACATCGAGCTATTAGGCGATAAAGCTGAATTTTGAGCATAAAATTTCTTTGGAGGCCCGTTTGTTGCAACTAAATGAAATGGATGAATTCGGTGGTTCGACATGAGAATGCCAAGTTGTACAAGGAGAAACCAAGAGATGGCATGACAACAATATCTTGCGCCATGAGTTCTTGCGGGTCGACAAGTGCTATTGTTCAATTTAAAGTGAGGCTTTTCCTGGAAAGGCGAAATTACGATGGTCGGGTCCTTCACAATTCTCCGAGTAGCACCCCACGGTTGCTATCACATTCTGAAGGAACATCGGGCCGTGAATTCATGGTGAATGGACAGCGTGTCGAAGCACTATTGGGGTGGCGAGGTCGTTCGTGAGAAGACCTCGGCGACCTGAAGAACAACAATAGGAGGTATCTTAATTTGCCATGGCGGCGGCGGCTTAGCGACCCCATTGTTTTGTTGTAAATATTTGTTTTATTTCTCGTTTTGTCTCGTTGTTTGTGTGTGATAATAAATTGCCTTAGCTTTGTTAAAAAATGATCGCGGGTTTGTTCTAAAATGGTATGTGGTATTTGAATTTGCAAGTGGTACATGCGTACCTCACGGGCGTAAATTAAGAGCATGGTGCTAGTTGTTGTTCGATGTGGGCTTGCGAAAAGAGCAAAAGTGAAATAGGAGTGCTATTTTGGTAAAAGAGCGGGAAAAATTTGGTTGACATTTGGGTTTGGAAGACCGCGCTTTTTCCTCCTCTTTATATTTTGTCGATTTTCTTATTTCCCCAATTTTCTTTGCGCTTTGCTCTCACTTTTCACGTCCACCTTCAGTTTCCTCAAAACTTTTGATCTCTGAAATTTAGTTGTTTTCATCTCCTCTGCCGATAAATTTTGTTACTATGCGGAGATTTAGCAACAGGGTCAGGAGGCAGGTGGACGTTTGAGCAATGACTCTGCCGCGCCCATCATCATATCAGACACCGAGTTGTCACGGAAGATTCACGGGTTCTCCACAAGATGTTGTGCCTTCTTCGAAAAGAAAAATTAGTCGAGGCGACAAGGGTAAGGCGAAAATAGTGGGCGGATGAGCCTGGAGGATATTCAAGGCAAGAAAGCGGTGGACAAACCCTCCTCGGCAAAGGCGAGGCGTTCATCGATGCCATCCCTAAATTTCGAGCTCATGGAGGGTTCGAGAGTTTTAAGCGCCTGAAACCTAGGCATCTATGGATAGAAAAGGTTTTCGAAATCAAGGGAAACCCAGGTGTTTGTGGTAGAGCGATTTCTCTAAATGGATGGGCAACATTTGCGGCAATTCCACCTCCACCCATTACACCCTTGGTTAAGGAGTTCTATGCAAATATCACGCCTTTGCGAATAAGGAAGGATTATCTGTGTGGTGAGGGGTAAGTTGGTGGTCTTATCTCAAAAACCATTAATGATTTTTATGAATTGGAGAATGAGGTAGATGATGCTTTCTCCGCCATGAAGAGGGCTCCTTCAGCTGATGATCTAGAAAAGGCACTTAGAGTGACGGCTGTCGAAGGCACATAATGGGCGTTTTCCACACAGGGGTGTCGCTCTATTAAAGCTGCGTCGTTAAAATTGGAGGCTCATGTCTGGCTTCACTTCATTAAAAGCCGGATTTTGCCCACCACCCATGATACTACCGTGTCGGAGGAACGGATGCTGTTGCTTCTCTGCATTTTTGCTGGGAGGTCCGTAAATGTGGGCGCCCAAATCTGGCGCGAGGTGGACGAGTGCCGAAAAAGAAAGAAGGGCCGACTGTTCTTCCCTTCGTTGATTACTCAATTGTGCATAAAGGCCGGGGTGCCTTTCGGGGATGACGAGGATCACCTCGTTGAAAAAGCTTTCATAGATATCAAGACCTTGACGCATCGTCATGGTACGTCCGAAAACCCAACCTCCGCGTCGCATGTTGGTCTACCTCCGCCCATGCCGACCTCGTCAGAGCCTACTATGCTAGATATCACGAAGTTCCTCATTTACGGATCGAATGACTCTTGCTCCGATCTGCTGCATTTGAGGGCGACACAAGCGATATTGGGTATATTGCATAGCGAGATCGCGCAATGGAGGACCTGCCTCTCGGATCGTTATCCACGGTAGAATCGCCGACTTTCCCGAATTTCCACATCGGATATTCGGCGTGGCCTTTACCATCGGATTATGATTACGAGGCCGAGGTTGAGAAGGAGAGCGGGCGAGGCGGACCGAGCTCAATTTGCGACAAAGGCGCTCTGCTGCATCCACCGGGACCGGACACGGTTGCCCCATCTACCCGTTTCTCCTCTCCCTCGGGTTCTCGAGGTGTAGGTCGTCGAGGCGTTCTCTAACTCAATCCTTGGTGTTTGTTTTGTGTTTTGTTTGTGTTTAGCTTTTTAGTTTCTGGTGGGTGTTTTGTTGATGTTGTTCTGGTTAGTTCAATAAAAGCATGTGATTCTGCTTTCGATGATTTCTAAGGATGATGTTTGGCTGGCAAGGGATAGCTTTATGATGTCAATATGTTTTGTTTATATTTTGATCTTTGGTACGCCTTATTGCTTGTCTGGTTTTTACCCTTATTTTGCGGGGTGTACCTCTATTAATTTTGGTATTAGCATATTAGTTCCTATAGGGATTGACCATTGCATCGGTGAATCTTAATTGGATTACAATTTTATATGAGTGCTGTCTTTTATATTGGGTTGGGACTCCCTTGAGACAATATACATGAGTGTGTCGACATGGATGGGGCGTGAGCCCTTTTTGGATCGATTGTGCCTTTCTAGCCTTCCTAATATGATATTTTCCTAGGGTCCCCTTTGAGCTTACAAGCTTTTTCTTTCTTGCATCCACTAAATATTCTCATGTATACCCACATACATTACTCCTTACCCTTTGCTTTGGGCATGCCTATTTGTGGTTCATTTTCTCTCGTATCTATAATAGTGCCCGTAGTAATCTCTATGTTAAGATAACAGTGTCTCACCCCTCATTTTTGTATAAGTCTCAACATTGGGGACAATGTTATGTTCTAAGTTTGGGGGTGGGCGAGGTAAAGTAACCTCGGAAGTTGAATTACCTCAGAAGTTGAGGGTAAAAAAAAATGTATATAGCGGAGAGGATAAGACGAAAAAGGTGAAGATGCGGGGTCTCTATAAAAAGAAAAGAGAAATGTCAGGATAGTTGGAACCAAGAATGAGTTAGGTGCCCAGGTGTTTTGAGCTACATTATCCCAAACAATCCTATCGTCACCCAAGCCTAACATTATAAGTTTATTAAAGACCTCTTGATCCAATATTGATGACACTCGTGTTAGTGGAGAGGGTTGACCGAGCGAATTGTGGAGACATTTGTGCATGATAATCAAAGCATGGTCATATTAAGAAGAACTAAGTTATGGGAAGATTCATGTAGTGACTAATGTGTTATATACCTGTTTATATCTGAAGGGCGACATCCTTGCAATACGAGGTGATTGACCAGATTTGCAACGAGAAGAACGAATGATCCATTTTTTTGAAAGAACCATGGTGAAAGGCGTCCCTAGGCGATTAAGTCATCATCTTGGCTATCGTCGGAGCATTTTGAACATCGCTTCTTGTTTTTGTGGGTGCGTTTTTGTTGTGAAAAAGAACATCACTCGAGGACGAGTAATGAGCTAAGTTTGGGGGTGTGATAACTCTTATAAAAGAGTTATTATATGACCTTTTTGATGATAATATCCTTGAGTTTATCGGGTTCTGTTCGTTAGTTTGCTTTTATGTTATATGTTTATGTTATGTTTGCGTGTGTATGTGTGAAGGATTGAGTCAGGTGAAATTATAGGGTTTTTAATGGCATTTATGCATTATTAGTTACGGCAGTGAAGAAGAGGCTGAAGTCCGCTGAGTCAAAGTCGAGTTCCAAGTTGAACACTCAAGCAAGGTCGAACTCGTGAGCGAGCCTGACTTCGATGTACGAGGAAGGATTGAATGGATAATGTTGGAAAAATGCGGAAGCAGAGTCGAACTACAAGGACTAAGTCAAAGCTCAGGAAAAGTGAAAACCGAAGAGGCTGGAGCGAAGTCTGGAAGCCGAGCTCAAGACCACCGAGCTCAAGACTTCCGAGCTCATGAACCGAACTCCGGAAGAAAGAGAACAGAGCCGAGCTCGCAACCTAAGCCGAACTCAAATGAAAAGTTCGTAAGTATGAAGATGACCTCGATACTAAAGCGTCTGCGCGGACTTAATGGACTTGCAAGCAAGGCGGACTTACAAGTGAGGTCGGAACCTAAGCGAACTCGAGAATGATGACCGCATCGAGATAGATTCATGAGCAAGTCGGGCCCGTTCAAGGTCGAGCTCGGAAGAAAGGAAAGAAAAGCAGGCGATGTCACGATGCCGAGCTCAGACGTGAGGATGGACCTTTATGTGAGGTCGAGTTTGTAAGGGGTTGAGTTCGGATGCGAGGTCTTCATCAGGAGGGACGAGCTCGTGCCTGTGCAAACTGAGTAGAGGAGCTCGTATTAGAAGATGAAGCCGCGCTTATGAAAGAAACGAAGAAGAGATTTGTAGGACCACAGCCACGTGGCGGCTAGCCACGACAGCATAAAGGACGTGCGTTTTGCCAGAGCCAACGGAAAAAGAAAGAATCAGAGGATGAAGGGCTTGCAGGTGCCTAGTCTGCACACCTAGAAAGTGTCAGAGTTTGTTATTAAAAAGGGAGGGCGACAATCAGGAGATTATTCATTATTCAGTATCTGGAAGAAGGAATCAGGGAGCAACACCTTGGAGAAGAAGCTATCGGAAGAGGCGATGATCCAAGGGGGAGCACGTGATTCCGGCGGCAGTGTTAACTTTAATCTCGAATTCTTTTAACTTTGCTATGGCATTTGTGTATTTGAATTATCTTTGCCACATACTCGCTATGAGCTAAACTTAAAGGACTTGATTTTTGATGAAACCCGTGCTCGTGTGACGAGCCCGTTTCTTTATCTTGTTGAGTTATTATCGTTTTCTTGGAGATTATTTATCTTGCTTGTGTTTGATCACCATGGGTGAGATTTTAGCTCTATGATTTCTGGGAAGCTCTCATAGAGTGGAAAACAAGAAAATGATGCAAGAACATGATTTAAGCATTATGTGTGTGAATATCATAGGAATATGTGTTTGTCTTGTGTGACATAAATGAATGGAATGGTAGAGATACTCTTAAAGTACTTCGGTATAGGAATATATTGACGAGCTTAGAGGGTATAATCTTAGATTTGGAAAAATACTAAGAGTTGGAAGATTTCATGTCATAATAACGAGGCAAAGATAATGTTGAAGCGTGGCGAGTACGGAGCATGGGTGAAATCAAGTGGTCAAGTCTATTTTCCCTCTTAATATCAGTTTGTTAATCATAATTTGTCTGAAAGTCCACCTCGTCTCGGTGTTATATTTCTATTTAGTTGTTTCTCTCTCATAATCACAAAAAAATTATCTTCGACGTGGTTTAAAAAGTGCGTTCCATGTGGATTCGATCTCGGAATATTTCCGTATATTACTTGTTGATTACGTGCACTTGCGTAGAATTGTGTTGCATATATCTTTCAACAAACAAAAACCGATTAATAATCCATAATAATTGCAAAGATAATTAAAAATAAAATCTTATTACATCTCCTCCTCTTCTTTCTGCATGAATTTCTGGAAGTCGGAGACTCGAGTTTCTATAGTCCTAAATGGACTTGAGTCTAGCCGACAGAATTTACGTGAGGCCGTCTCGATGGGTATTTCTGAGGTTTAACCAATTGGAGGCTCTGTCTGTGGAACGCCTGTTGGAATGCCAAGTTGGTGTTGGAGCTGTGATCCCTGTGTCTCGGAATGCGTCTCTCCTCCGAACACTCCTTCGTGTATTTCCAAATTCAAAGCTTGCTCTTCTTCAATCTCTTGGGTAGTGGGGAGTTGGCTGAAGGGAGGTAAGTTGGCCTCATGCTCACATCTCTGTTATTATAAAGGGTAGATTAGAAAAAAAAAATGATAATTTGTAGTTGGGACTATTGGTACTATTTCACAATATAGTACCAATAGTCCCAACTACAAAATACACAAATAAAACAGTTTGTATGTACTCACCGATTGTTTCTCCTCCTGTTCCCTTGCTCTTGTCAAGCTTCTCGGCATTCCTTGCTCCTCTCTCGCTTCCTATTCGGTTGGGCTTCTCGGACCCTCGGCGATCCCTGCGTCTTGGCGCGATTCTTTACGCTAGCGGGTCCATAAATTCATCACTCAAAATAAAGCCTTCCACTCATCCGTCAACTCACCCTTCAACCTCTTCACAACATATTCACTTATTTCATCGAGGACCTCTTCCTCCTCTCACCGGCATTGTTTAGCATTCTCCTCATTAGCGACTTCTCCGCAAAGCGGCTAACACAAAGACAGACCTCTCATGAACTTCATCATCTCCCCATTACCGCATCTCCTTCATCATCCGCTCGCTTGAGACTCTTGTCTTCGCTAATCTTCTTGCTCGCTTTTCTCGTGATCGGGATCGTATAAGAATTGAAAAAGCTACCAACCGGCTCCAACGATCGATAGTAGTCGGTATTTTCCTCCTCATCCGTAGTTTCTAACACAAAGATGCAATGCGAAATAATAATGATGTAACATCAATATGTCAATTATGTGATCAAAAAATGTTGAAATCAAAATCAGTTGGGGCTACTAGTACTATCAGCACCAAATAGTCACAATAGTCCCAACTCTAAACAGCCAACAATAAGCATTCATGCTGTTATCCAAAAAAAGAAGATAGTACCTCATTGATATCAATTGGGTGGTATGATTTGTGGTAGATATACATCAAACCCCGTGGCTTCCCAGCCTCAAAATCTTGCCTCAAACCTCCGATATTTCTTCCCAACTCAGGAAATGCATTGAAGATCCATCCCTTAGTACAATGCAAAATAAAAATAAAATGAAGATGTACAATGGTATGCAAAAATGAATATGTACCAGAAAAAATGAAGATGCACAATGCAAACAGAGTCTTATGAAATATTTGAAATGAATATGTACCTGAAAAGCCAAAGTATTGGCATGAAAATGGTATGCACGATGTTTGTTGTTAGCTCCTTCTTGACATTCGTCACCGCCCTGGTGAGGATTTGGTAAGAGGGATCCCTATGGAATTGATCCCATTCTTTGTGCATCCTCAACCAATGCCCAAATCGATGCAGGATCTTCCATTGGTTGGGATTATACCCAACACAACAATAGCGACTACTAGGACCTTGGACGACTTCACACGATCCTCGGGAGTTCCAATGTCCCAATTTACATTGGTGAGCAGGTCCCATAACTCTTCGGTTTCATCCTCTTGTTCTTGAATCTTGGTGTAGAGGAAGTCTACGGTATTTCATGTTCGATGTAGGGATCGAACTCACTTGCTCCAAACCTTAAACCCGAAACGAGGCGAACTCGACCTCGAGAATCTTGCAATTTGGTCATGCACCTTGAACGAATAGAATTTGGATCGTGTGCGGGACACGATGACTTGCCTCGAGAGTAGGTAGTGCATGCATCTTTGTGATTGAGCTGTAGAGTTGTAGTACCGAGGTAACTACAAAATGCAGAGGCTTCAAACGCAGCCACGAACTTCTTGCCCACATGATTGCGACTATTTCAACAACCGCAAAAGCGTATTCTCCTTCATCGTAGTTTGTATCTTATGATTCTTACATTGTAAAGGTTCTCTTAAAATTTCCAATCGACCTAATAAAACACAAAATAACATCGAGCAAGAAAGCCTAATTCAAAAAGGGACTATTGGGCCTATCAGTACCCAATAGTCCCAACTCCAAAGAATTCAATGAAGAGAACATAAGCATGATTTCAAACTAACAAACTTCATGATCCCAACATCAGAGCAAGAAATCCTAAATCAAAATTGGGACTATTGGGCCCATCATCCCAAATAGTCTAATAGACCCAATTCGAGCAATTCAACACAAGCGTAATATAAGCATGATTTCAAACTAACAAACTTCATGATCCCAACATCGAGCAAGAAAGACTAAATCGAATTGGGACTATTAGGACTATCGACCAAAGAGTCCCAATATCCCCAACTCGAGCAATTGATGATTTCAAACTAACATCACCCAATCCAGAAAAGTTCATAATCGACAATCCATACCTAAATCACACCATAATTTCAATTAAATGATGCAATTGTGATCACCCAAGCTAATTCGAGTTCATAATCATAAATCCTAAATTATGTGATTACACAGTCGCATGTTCGGGTTCTCTTCTTCTTCTTCTTCTTCTTCTTCTTCTTCTTCTTCTTCTTCTTCTTCTTCTTCTTCTTCTTCTTCTTCTTCTTCTTCTTCTTCTTCTTCTTCTTCTTCCAAGATCCTCGCCTTTTCTTCATTTTGTTCTTCTTCTTCTTCGCCATTCCTCCTCGTCTTCTTCTTCTTTTCTTCTTCGTCGGCGTCCTCGCCTTCTTCTTCTTCTTCTTCGCCCGGCCGGCTTCTTCTACTTCTTCTGTATCTACTTCTTCACGGCTTTTGACTTCTTCGCTGGCTTCTACTTCTTCTTCGCCAGCATCTACTTCTTCGCCGGCTTCCGGGATGTACTCGCTGTCCTCCGAATCAGACATTTGGGTAAGTAATGACGGAGGTGGCAACCGCGTTCGTGAGGGGCTGGGGGAGAGGAATCGGCGTTGGTGAGGGTTGGGGGAGAGGAATCGGCGTTGGGGGAAAACTAATTTCTCATTGCCTACCCGCTATTTTTGATAACCCGGCAATTTTTCAAATTCAAGGGCAAGGGCATTTTGGACTGAAAATACAAAAGTTAGCTATAATTTGACATTTTTATGTTGGTGGCTATAATTTGACATTCCTTAACTTGAATGGCTATATATATGAATTTCCACTTATATAATTGGCTCTTTAAGTTGCAACATAAAAAAAAATCAATATTTAATAATTGAACATGTTTACTGCGCCGCCAATTGTGTTCTCTCTCTAAACAAAGTGAACCAACTCAATATAAATAATCATTTTACTTAACTAATTGAATATCAAATATTTAATTATATATATTACACACTACCAAACAGAGCCCTTTAACTATGAAATTCGAAGTATCAGATTATATGTAGGCATTTAAAACAATTCTATCCAACAAATAGCATGAATATTAAAATTAGTTATGCAATTGTCAGAAAAACATTGCCCTCTAACTATGAAATTCGAAGTAGTCCATGGATTATAAGTAGGCATTTAAAACAATTTTATGTTTGTATTGGTTTAGTGGTAAAATACTTAATATATAAGGATCAAGGTTTTAGGTTTAAATTTATTGTTGCTCGATCTTTAAAATTTTTGTACTAATTGACCAAACAATGCATGTAATTTTTTTAAAAACTATAATTAATTTTGTATATTACCTATAAATATCTATTAATTAAAAAAAATTAGAGCCAATTATATTGAAATATATAGTTGTAACTATTTTGTGGAATTTGTTTAACTTTTCAATGTCTTCTTCTTTTTCCTCATTTTGTACACATAACAAAATATTTCCATTTATATGTAATATCTTTATAATCAAATATGTAATATGCATCTAAAGAAAGATAATGAAAAGATATGTAAAAAATGAATTTAAAATAAATAAGTTATAATATGTAAAAAATGAATTTAAATGAGCAAGTTATGATAATAAAGTATCAAATTTAAATGATTTATATAAGTATATTAAAGTGAGTATTTTTTAAATAAAGTTAGGGTTAATATTGTAATTTACATTACCATCCATAATTTAAGAGACGGTTGCTTTTTGCACGGAGAAGTGGGCTGTTAAAATGTTCAATTTCTTATTTTCTCTCAGTTTTTGCACAAATTACATTTCTTTCCCATTTTTGCATAATTTCATATTAGATAATATATGTAATATGTATACGTACAAATTGAATTTGAAATGAATAAGTTATAATTATTTACAATTTCAACATAAAATAATTGTTAGGAAAATTCCATCTTAATTATGTGTTTTAATTAGATCTAAAAAACTGCTGGTACAACTCCCGTGTTAGGGAGATAACATTTTTGTGCAGGTTTAAGCAAAAGAACTACCAGTTTAGAAATACCCAAAAATGATGGAAACAATTGAAGGAGGAATTCATTATACGGTACTACTACCTGATGAACCTTTCTGAAGATCCCGAGACATCGATTGATGGCTTTATGAACTTTTTGTTGGAATACAAGGATAAATCTGGTTGACAAGTTTATCAACAGTGCAGACAAGCAGCACTTCAGCATAGCTGCCTCTCCCAAGAGATATGTCCCTAATCCTATGTGATGATCATTCGTCGACCGAACCCAAATTGACAGAGAAACCTTGGTTGTTGCTGAACTTATGAAGATAGATCCAGTGCAGCAACCTAAGGAATTCAAGCAGCTGTTTACGCACGAGATTTTGAGATGTATGGACATGAATCCGATGTGGAGAAGATGAAGAGAATGAGATGATCTGATCAAGATCACAATGTAATAGACATGTATAGGTTTGCTGCTGATTGAGCTTAAAACTGATGTAATTATATCTCAACAACCTGACATATATAAACTGATCCAATTCACCCAGACGACAATGTCCTTTTGTTCGGGCTCCGTACTAGCTTTGAAACTTATTATCCCGAATTGGACCTTGTTTTGTAGAGAATGATGATCTCAACAAGGGAAAATCAAATCCTTCTGCTGAAACTAATTATCTATCTAACTGATATGTTTTTAAGTATAATACATAAGTTTTGGAATCATTAAAAAGTGAAAAATTGTTAGAAAATTCTATCTTAATTGTGTGTTTTGATTATATCCCAAAACCCACTGATGACTGCCCTGCTTAACATAGTGTTGCTTACGTGTTAGGGAGCTAGCCTTTTTGTTACATATTTCAGTAGAAGAATTACCAGTTTGGACAGACCCAAACCTTATGGAGTTGAAGTAGTACTGAAGTCAGTCGTACTAAAAGAAATTTTAGTACCACCGCAACTGAAGAGAAGCAATGCTGAAGATCGCGAACTGAATACTAAAGTCAAGCTGACTAAAGTATAACGATACCGACGAACGATGCAACTGAAAAGTGAAGTCGAAGACAGAAGACTGAAGTCGGAAGACTAGAGACTCAACGTTGAATAAAAACAAAGAAGTTAAAAATATGACTAAGTATCATACCATCAGCTGAGAAGTCAAATTTGCTGATAACTACGTCAAGTGAGGCTCATATTGATTCAGAGTCACCAAACTAATAAAGACGAAGTTCAACCTGCTGATAAAACTAGGAGCAAACTCGACCGGTACAACCCGAATTCAACATATTGAAGAAACATGGAGTCAGCTCAACTAGAAAAATACGGAGTTATTTAAACGTTGAGTGTTTGACTTGTCATGTGTCAAAGCGTATCTACAGAAGATCCTGACATACCAGAACCACTGTTCAGATTTACAGAGCTATAGTGTACGATGATGTAGATCCCGACAGCGACGTACGAGGATTCAAACTGGCATAATTCAAACTACAAATGGAATGGATGTTATTGGTGCTCCCTCCAACGATACTATTCATCATGCGTTCTATAAATACACGTAGAATCCAACCTTTGAAAGTTATCGAAACGATGTGCAATCAAATATTCTAAAGCACCCAAAGTCGATTTGTCAAGAACATTTACCTAACGATTTCAAAAAAGAGATACAAAGTGTCATCACAAAATCTTCAAAGTTCGAATATATTTATCAGCTCAAGATTTTAGTATACACTTATTTACCTTCTAGGATATTATCATGTATATCTTAAGCCTAGAATTTCTGAATTATCGTAAGTGACAGTCAATTTTTAGTTGAAAAATCCTCTACTCAAAACCCCCAAAAGTTTAAGTAGAAGTTGGAAAAGTAAGAAACGAAGTGTTAGCTGCTGAAAGTTTGGTTGTCGTGCACCTATAAGCAAGAAGTTAGGTCAACTGCACCCGTAAGCAGACAAAGATTTTATAGCAACAACAAGCGTAGCAAGAACGCCAAGTTTAGCGGGATACCAAAAAGGGTTAAAGTTTGTTATCGGTTTACTCTTGTACCCGTAAACAAGACAAAATCCCAAGTAGTGGATTGATTGTGTTATCAGTCCGTGGATGTAGAAGTTGATCTCTCCGAATCACGTAAAGTGTTATTTATTTTCAGTAACGTATTTATTTTCCATGTTATTGAACTAAACATCACCAGCACAATCATCAAAATATTGTTTTTAAACACGCTATCAGTATCAATTTAATACTGATTAGGCAAACTGAAAACTGACTAACCAAATATTCGAATAAGTATTTTCTATCAGTTTGAGTCTTTCGTAAAGGCAAATACGTAACCACCATATTCCGCAAGTACACTCAGTTATCAGTCCAACTGACCAGTTGCCTTAGCAGTCAGTAGGTTTGCAAACTGATATTTCTCTAAACAAGACTCTCCATATCTGAATTGATCAGCAGTATTGAAACCGGTACTGAACTGACTTCAGTTAACTGACGTCTATTGACTAAGTAGAAGGCCCAGTCTTGTAAAAAGAAAAGGTTTTAATTTTCCTTAACTCGTATTTCTCCACGTACCAAAGATGAACACCCATATGTACCATCAATTTGTATCAGAATACGTTATTCGTAGGAACTACCGATCGCCTAGTGGACGTTCTATCTGAACAGATCCTTAACTGATATATTTTTGCATATTGCTGCATATTTGTTGTGATGGAAAAAAAATACAGCAGGCCAACTTCTCTCCCCACGTTCGTGATAAACAACTATGAGATCTAGAAGTTTAGACTTAAGAGCTATCTCACTACACAATGTTGCCGCATGTGGGAAGTCACTACCAACGGGCCAATCATTAGTAGAGAGAAGATTACCAAAGTGAACACAGAACGTAACAAGGATCCGACCTATGAGTACAGGCCAAAGGATCGAGCTAACTTTACATCAGAATAACGCAAGAAGGATGAGCTCAACTCCGAAAATGAGATTTATGATGTACTGGAGAGCCTTGGTGTAGACTCAGAAAAGATCAAGGAGAACAAGCTAATGATAGCTTGTTAGAAGTTTGACAACTTCAAATAGAAGAATGGAATATCCATTGATGATATGGAAATCAGATTCGCTACCATCATCAATGACATTTTCGTCCTACGCAAGGACAAATACACTCAACACAGATCAACCTGAAAGTCCTATAAGCACTCCCAACTACTAATTGGAAAGTCTAAATAGTAACACTTCAGAAGAAAGCATGCTTCAACAAAATGTCAACTAAAAAAACTCTTATCAGCACTGAAAACTGATGAGTACGACGTCAGACGTACTGAAGAATCATCCAAAGATGATGCATCTAAAGAAGAAGCTCAAGTCAACATGAGCAAAGGCGTTGCCCTTAAAGTTGACAAGAGCAAAGAAACCAAGAAGATAGACAAATAAAAGGGTAAGTGCAACAATGACGATTTGCTGACGCAATACACACTAATGGCTAAAAGATTTGTAAAGATGAAAGCCCGACTAAAGAAGTATATGAAGTACTGAAAGAAAAAAAGAGGACACGATAGAAGCCGTAAAGAAAGATCAAACAAAGATCAAACTGATGAGAAGCCCAACTGACCTGAATACAAAGACGACGAGTGCTTCAACTGTGGAAAGAAATGGCACTTCAGAAATGACTGCCCTGAACTGAGCCATAAAGAAAGCAAAACACTGAGAGCTAAGCGTGACAAAAAACTGAACGAGCGTAAGGTAATGGTTGCTAAGAAGGCCAGCACTTCAAGCTCATTAAGCAGCTCTTCCAGCAACTCCTCCAGTGTTTGACGGTTAGAGATATCAAAAACTACGAGGACAGCTGCATGGTGAAGATTTGACAATGGCCTCGATGAACCTGAGGCCGTGCTGATCAGTCATAAGAAGAAGAAAGACCTTCCAACCCAGAAGCATATTTGGTACTTGGACAGTGGATGTTCAAGACACATGACTGGTTGCAAAGAGTATCTTTCCTACTACATGGAGAAAGAAGGCGTGAAAGTCGTTTATGGTGATAATTCAATCGGATACACCAAAGACTATGGCATTCTTTCGATCGGTAGTGTAAATTTTTTTAATGTTAATTATGTTCTTGGTCTAAAACATAATCTCATATCTGTTAGCCAATTCTGTGATAATAATTTCGTTGTTAAGATTCAAAAGAATGAATTCACAGTTAAGAATAGATCAAAGTAGATCGTACTGAGAGGCTCAAATCATGGAAATCTATGTGTCGCATCTTGGGAGGACTGTCAACCTGAAATATGCCTGGTGTCAAAGACATCCCCAGAGATCAACTGGTTGTGGCATAAAAGGCTGAATCACTTGAATTTCAAGACCATCAACAAACTAACAAAATATTTGTTGATCAAAGGTTTGCCAAATACATGATTTCATAAGGACCAAGTGTATGAAGCTTGTCAACTTGGAAAACAAAAGATAATGTCATTCAAGAGAAAAAATGTCCACTCTACTGATCGAATACTTAAGTTGTTGAACATGGGCCTATTTAGACTAATAACTCCAGTCAGTTATAACGGTAGAAAATACACCCTCGTCGTTATTGATGATTATTCTAGATTTACCTAGGTTATGTTTTTATATAAGAAAAGTAAAACACTAGAGAAGTTGTCTGCAATGCTGAAGAGGCTCAGCACCGAGAAGCAGACTGACATCATTACATTCAGATCAGACAGAGGAACTAAGTTCCTGAATGTTTTCATACGAAAGTATTGTGAGAAGAAAGGTATCAATCACCAGACGTCTGCTGCTCGCACGTCTCAACAAAATGGAGTAGCTGAAAGAAGGAATCGAACTGTGAAAGATAGCAAGAATCATGCTTGTTAGTTCGAAGCTACCTCCAAAGTTCTGGGATGAAGCTATCAACACAACATGCTACACCCAGAACCTATCATTTATGACTCAGAGACATGGGAAAACATCATACGAAGTGTGGAATAACAAGAAGCCATCTATCTCTCACTTTCGTACTTTTGGTTGTTTATGTTGCATCAACAAAATGACAAAGTGCAATTAAAAAAATTTGACAGTGAAGCTGAACAAGGAATTTTTCTTGAATATTCTTTAGTTGAAGAATCTAACAAAGCTTACAGAGTTTTTAACAAGCAATCCTTCATTGTGGAAGTTACACCTCATGTTGTTTTTGATGAATCTGCTACTAAGTACATGAATCAAATTAACATGGAAGTTGAAATCGTCAGCTTTCACTCCCCTAAGCCTGACAAACGAAGTACTTTTATGAGGGCCAGAATAAGAGAAAACTGAAGATGTAAAGTAGGTCCATGAAAATGAACCTATCCAGATGGATATTTTCCTCAGATTAGAACACATCATATATCAAGGGAACTGAACTAGTGAAAGGTCAGACTGATAAAGATCAGTCAGCTGAACAAAACAACCAGTCAGCAACATACATCAGCATCAGAAAAATCCTAATGATCTACTTCTAACTGATCAGTTGCCTACTGATCAACCTACTGCTGATCCAGCTCCAGTATCAAACGAAGTTCGAATATATCGAAGATGGGTTGAAGATCACCCAACTGACAACATTCTTGGTTAACCTACTAATAAAGTCAGAACTCACATATTAGTTACTAACTCAGCTAAAGTGGCAGAACAACTGACCAACATAGAATCAGTACTATTCAGTTACTTCTATTCCCAAGTAGAATCAAATGATGTTCTCGGAGCTCTGAACGACGTCAGTTGGATGAATCCCATGCAAGAAGAACTGAACGAGTTCTTAAGAAATATAGTATGAGAACTAGTGGACAGACTTGATAATCACAAGGTGATAGTTCTGAAATTAATTTTCAAGAACAAAAAGGATGAAAATGGTTATGTGATCAGAAATAAAGCAAGACTAGTGGCTAAAGGGTACAACCAAGAAAAATGAATTGACTAAGATAAATCCTTTACTCTAGTTGTAAGATTAGAAACTATTCGTCTATTCTTCGCCTATGCTGCACACAAGGGATTTAAAGTCTATCAATGGACGTGAAATGTGCTTTTCTGAATGGCATCCTAACAGATGAAGTGTATATGGAACAACATTCGGGTTTTGAAACTAAAAATCCTCACAAAGTCTACAAACTGAATAAAGCCCTTTATGGAGTCAAACAAGCTTTCATAGCTTGATAGAACATTATGTCGTTGCACTTGGGAAAAATGGGGGTTCAAGAAGGGCTCAATAGATAGGATATTATTCACTCTCAATGATGGTGACGATATTCTCATGATCCAGTTCTATGTTGATGATATCATTTTTGGATCAAAGTCTGAGAACTATACAAGATGTTTGCTGATATTACGACTGAGAAATTTAAGATGTCCATGATGGAAAATATGAACTTCTTCCTAGGACTACAAGTGAAGCAGTCAACGGAAGACATCTTCATAAGTCAAAACAAATATACTAAGAAGCTGATAAGCAAATTCAGAGTTCAGCAAGCAAAGCCCGTGAAGATTCCGATGAATATAAACTGAAAGATGGAACCAGGTGCTGAAGGTAAGCCTATGGTTCATACCAAATATCGAGGAATCATTGGATCACTGCTCTACCTTACTGCCAGCAGACCAAACATATCTTATGCAGTAGGAGTGTTTGCGCAAGATATCAAGCTGATCCATAAGAGGCTCATCTGGAAGCAGCAAATAGGATACCGAGATACCTCAAAGGCACAACACCTGATATGGGTTTTTCGTATCCAGCTGATGATAATTTCGAGCTTTCCGGTTACTCTGACTTTGATTTTGTAGGTCGCAGGTTAGATATAAAATCGACTTGAGGGACGTGTCAATTTCTTAGAAGCAAACTGATTTCTTGGTTCTCCAAGAATCAGACATCAGTCGCAACGTCCACAAATGAAGTTGAATATATGTCCATCGGGAGCTACTGTTCTGAAATACTCTGGCTGAAGCAACAACTCAAAGATTATGAAGTCGCAACTAGTGAAGTACCCATCTACTGTGACAGCTCCTGCACCATAACAATCACTCTTAACCCAATCCTACATATAAGATGCAAGCATGTCGATGTCCGACATCACTTAATTCATGATCACGTCGAGAAGAATGCTATCATTATTGAGAAAATTCACACTGATATTCAACGTGCTAATATACTTACAAAGCTGCTTGCTAAAGAAAGATTCAACATGCTGTGCGGAAAGCTAGGACTGCTGAACCCAAAGCAGTGAGAAACTGAAGCTGATGAGAGCAAAACTAATTAAAGATAACTTATTGATTCCAATGAGGAATTCATGCTGATAAGTCCAACTAACAAACATCAACCGACCAACTATCAATACTACTGATTCAAGGGAGAATCCATACTGATTGGTAAAACTGATGATAAAAACTAATAGGTTAAACTAAATGACAAGCTAACTGACGGACTCAAACTAAATAATGATACTGACTATCATCATTATCAGCACAAAATGGTAACATCAAACTAGTATCAATATCACTTTATGTCAGTACCATCGACTAGACTGACGAGGTATCAACTGACTACTATGCTCATACTGATAATGTCAAACTGCTAACTGTTACTGATGATCATATTAAAATCAATGCCTCACTGATGCATTAAATACTTGGAATTTATTTCTCCCCATTTATTTCTAATGATTTGAATTAATTCATCTATAAGTTATCTCACATGTGCGCATGATATCATCATCGCACATAAAAGGCTCTTATCATACTGAGACGAGCGTAGAAGGTCAAATATTTATTCCTCAAACGACGAACACGTGGACAACTACAGTTATAGGCCTTAAATGCTTTCCATAAATGATCATCATTTTCACAAGATCATATATTTAAAATCACCACTTTTCTGCATTCAAATTACCTCCAAGCCTTATACTCTGTAGTTTTCAAAAACCTTTGCATACATTACGAAAATGGCACCCAAAATATAGAAAAAGAAGGTTGCACCACTGAACCACAAATATATCACGACCTAACAATACCTTTTTCTGAAATCAAAAATAAGGACACCCTCAAAGTCCTCAATATTTACAAGGAACCAGGGGTGGAAGAACTTTTTGAACCACCAGTCCCAGTTCTATATCGACGAACAGATGGTGTAATTTTATTCCGCTCTTCGTCTCGACGAGGCATCCAACAAGCTCGTGGTTATGGTTACTGTGGAAATCAGAGGAGAACCAACATCCACCTACTACTAGTTCGACATAGATGTTATCAAGACCATCCGGAGGATATTCAAGCTACCGCATAAAGGCGAGCTCCTCTACACAAAGCTTGACCCTTTATTCGTAGAGGATGATGGAAGATGACGTCTCTTCAACTCCCACATTGAAGAGAGCTTGGTTCCTACCAAAGTTCAAGCTGGTGATAAATATCATCCACTGATGCTATTTTGGACTACTCGGATCTTTTGACCAAGTATCGGCAAACCGCCAGATGTCACATTGGTGATCCGGCCTCCGACAGAGAAATCAACCGAGAGATCCTTCATCTCCCACTGGCGCGCACTGTAAGGTCGTCTTGAGGGAGAACATTATTAAGTTGGGAAGAAATGTGTCCTCCATAATCCTGAAAGCATTGAAGGAACATGAGGTCCTATGGTACAACTACATGTATGTACCATCGAATGATAAGATGTTGCAGTCAGATGAGCTGGAGCTACATCATATGGGATTGAAGCTCACAGCCCCCAAGGTGACGAAGGGGATCACCAACCAGGAAAGTATAAGACGGAAGAGAATGCAAAGACTAGCCCCTACTAGCAAAGGAAAGAATGTGGTGGAAGATAAGACAGTTGAGTCGAAGGAGGATGACTCCCCAGAGCAGTCTCTATTGAAAAGAACTAGCCGAAATGGCAAGGACTTTGCTGACAAGCTGCAGCTGAGCCCCGAGTCGAGCGAAACCTCATCAGCCCACTCACGCACCCACTCTCGAGCCTCACCAGCCTCCATCCCACTAGTGCTTACTATATCTCCTTCTCATATTCCTGAGCCTAAGGTCTTCTCTATTGACATTCCATTCGCCTCACCCTCTCAGTCAGGCCCTTCTACCCACTCTACCGAATCCTCCGAATGATTCATAGAGATCAGCCCAAGAGCCCAACTAGTCTCACACATGACCCTCCTCAAAATTCCTTTACCCAGAAAGCCCAAGCCTTTCTACTAAAAGCCTTCCTTATTCTGACCAAAATATCTGACACCTTGGCTCAGGCTGCTCGACTTCACGTGTTTCTTCAAGTTAAGAAAGTGCATTTTTATCAGCTCACCGATCTTATCAGTCTAGAGTCATGGGAGAAGAATTTTGAAGATGAGGTGGAGTTGGAGAACCTCTCCGGCATCTCGAACATTTGGAAGATAATAAGGATGTTAGAGTCCATTATCCAATGTTTGATCGACGAAACAGTTGCTGAGAGCGCTATTGTAGAGATGAGTATAGATGCTGAAATAAGAGAGACAACTCATCGATTTAACCGGAAGCATCACCAGCTTCATCGAGTCGGTGCCGATCGGTCTTGATCGCGGACTAGGTGAGTCCATCAGGCACTACCTACTAGTAAGAGAAAATAACTGACGTCATTTTAACGGACTTATCTCATGGCATCATTATTCTCTTCACAGATCTCTAGTCCATAGCACATGAGCGATAATCGTCTCCATCAGAAGCTAAGCTGCAAGGACTAATGGCCAAGCTAGAAGAGGAATTGGCCAAGGCTGCTAAGTGTACAAAGTCGGCGTGACAGTGGGAGCGAACTTTCAACTCCCAGGCCGAAGCTGCAAACAAAGCATATGCCACGTTGGTCAGCACACTACTACAAATTTACCTTTTCTCTACACAGCATAGACTACGTTTTTTCCGAAAACCGTAGTCTTTGCTCATATACTACGGTTTTTTATAAAAAGCGTAGTCTATGTGCGAAAGTCATTTAAGTATAGACTACGATGTACTTAAAAAGCGTAGTCTATACGAAGTAATGACTACGGTCAACAAAAACCGTAGAGTATGTGCGATTTTTTTTCTTTAAGACTATGGTTAACCAAAATTCGTGGTGTATGTGCGTTCTTTTTTACTAAGACTACGGTTACCTCAAAATTGTAGAGAATGTGCATGTATTTAAATTAATAATTAAGACTATGATTGTATTAATACTATAGTCTAAGTGCATAATTTTTTTTAAAATATAGTATTTAATCTACTTTATTAAATAAAAAACATAATGTAATGTCATTATATAATAGTTAGTAAGTTCTCATAATTTTTTAACAATTAAATATTTCTTATTTTTCATACTCTGATAGCGATGATGTTCTTGCCCCCTTCTCGAGTCCAGAACATGATAATTTATTTTCCCTCCTTAATAATTTTTTTTAAAAATGAATGAAATAAAAACTAAAAGATAGATGATAGGATACGGCTCAAGCATCGGGCCCAATATAAATAGGCCCCATCAGTAAGCTCGGCCAAGGTGAGTTCGGCCCAAGAAGACTCCTAAAACAACTACAACTCAAATCTCGCAAGTGGAGACGTAGAAGATTCGGATATCTAAAGGAATTCTGGATGCATATCTAAAAGAATCCTTATAAGAGAAGACTTTGTATTAGAGTCGAATTCAATATCATTGTGTATAAATAGAGGCTAGATTAGAAGAAATCGGACGGATACTCTTTGTAATCGCTTCTTATACTCTCAAATACACATACATTATCTTGCTCCGTGGACGTAGATCTAATTAAAAGATAGAACCACGTTAATCCCTCGTGTTCATTGCGCATTTATTTCCCTAACAAAATTAAGATCGATCACTGGCACCGTCTGTGGGAACCGAAATTTTGTGTTTTCGATCTTTTTCTCGGGTAATAATCAGAACGACGATGAATACGAGAAGTATTACATCTAGGGCTGCTATCGGCAACAATGACGACGGCAGGACGCGCCGAACTCGGTCTGGTAAAAGCCCAATTAGAGAGACGACCCCCGAAGGGCACGTTCAAAGTCTCGATGAGCGAGGCCACCCAATCCTACGAGAAGAAGAAGATCACCGAAGTGAAGGAGGTCGCAACAGCCATAGAGAGGAGCCCCAAGCACCGCCGTTGAATCTCGACGAGGCGGTTAAAGGATTCCTCGAAAAGAATAAGGAAAGCTTCCTCCAATACCTCAGCCAAGAACAAGGTCGGCATCATCATGAAGAAAAGGACGCCGAAGCCTCATCAAAGCACACAAGAAGGATTAAAAGTCAACCCGTCTAAAGTTCAAACCATTTTGGAGATGAAGGAGCCAAAGATTATCCACGATGTGCATAAGTTGACGGGCTGCATAGCTGCGCTGAGCCGCTTTCTTTCAAAAGCAGCGGAGAAGCAGCTCCCCTTTTTTAAAATACTCAAAAAGCTCCGGAGTTCTCCTGGAATGATAAACACAAGTCCGCTTTTGAAGATCTCAAAAACTACCTTGCCAAACTTCCCACCTTATCCGTCCCGAAAGAAGGAGAGGTCCTTTCCCTATATCTTGCGACTTCGGACGAAACCATAAGTGCAGTTCTGGTAAGAGAGGACGGACGACAACTCCCTGTGTATTTCATCAGCCGAGCACTTAAAGGGCCAGAAACGAGATATCAACCCCTAGAGAAGCTCGCCTTAGCGTTAGTGAATGCTGCAAGGAGACTACGTCCCTATTTCCACGCACATCCTATACGAGTCATCACCGATCATCCACTTCGGCAAGTGTTGACAAAACCAGAAGCTTTGGGGAGAATTGCGAAGTGGGCAATTGAATTGGGCGAGCATGACATCTTCTTTTGCCCTCGCTCGAGCATCGGGTCGAGGCCAGCGAGACTTCACGGTAGAAGCTAACTTCACAGAGAAGCCGAAACCCACCGAGCCTACTCCAAACGAAGCCGAAGTCGAACCCGTAAAGGAACCATCTAAAGATTGCTGGCAAATCTATGTGGATGGAGCTTGGGAAAACAGGCGATGGGTCGCATCTTACTCATAAGTCCGGATGGACAAGAGATTACCTACGCAATTCAGTTTGCATTCAAAACTAAGAATAACGAAGTGGAGTATGAATCTTTAATTGCGGGACTTGGCTAGCTCAAAGTCTTGAGATCACAGACGTGCAAGTTCACAAAGGACTCCCAAGTCATAGTAAGCCACATGTTGGGAAAGTACGAGGCAAAAGGCAACAGGATGAAGAAATACCTTGAAAAAGCCAAAAGCCTGCAACAATCTTTCTCATACTTCCAGTTGGTTCGTATCCCAAGGGAGCAAAATAGCCGAGCTGACATCTTAAGCAAATTGGCCTCATCGTCAACGAGCCCGCCAGTAGAAGAAGTCCAAAATAGAAGCATAGACGATGCTGATACCGAAGCCGAGATCAACATAATTTCAGATGAAGAACCCAATTGGATGACTCTCATTCAACAATACTTGGAAAAGGCGAACTACCCCATGACAGACTCGAGGCTAGGAAAATCTTGAGCAAATCTTTGCGATATATACTGGAGCAGGGAATTCTCTATAGAAAATCATACCTTCAGCCTCTCCT
The DNA here is from genome assembly GCA_036937905.1 of Salvia rosmarinus. Lineage (NCBI taxonomy): Eukaryota > Viridiplantae > Streptophyta > Magnoliopsida > Lamiales > Lamiaceae > Salvia > Salvia rosmarinus. The sequence continues at coordinate 69,085,710 of CM072815.1, read as the reverse complement.
AAGGTGTTTGGGTCCGAACCGAGCTGATTACGTACTACGAGAAATACATGAGGGATCATGTGGAAGTCACATCGGACCCCGCGCCTTATCGAAGATAGTCATGCGATGGGGACACTATTGGCCAACGATGTTCCAAGACTCAATTGACCTCGTGAAGAAGTGTCCGAAGTGCCAAATTCATGGAAATATGCCGAGACTACCTCAAACAGACCTCGTCAGCATGCAAAGCCCCTGGCCATTCATGCAATGGGGGATTGACATTGTGGGCCCCTTCTGCAAGGTTCTAGGGCAGTTTCAATTCCTGATTTTCGCCATCGACTACTTCACAAATTGGGTGGAAGCCGAACCCTTGGTGAAAATCACAAGCAAAAACGCTCTCAACTTTGTCTGGAAGAATATTGTGTGTCGCTTCGGCATCCCTCATGTCCTCATTTCGGATAATGGGACGCAGTTCACAGATAAGGTCTTCAAAGAGTGGTGTCAAGAGCTTCGGGTTCAGCAAAAATTCACCTCGGTTGCTCATCCTCAAGCAAATGGTCAGACCGAAGTCACCAACAGGACAATTGTGAAAGGACTCAAAACTCGCCTCGACCGAGTAAAGGGCAACTGGGTGGAAAACTTGCCACAAGTGTTATGGTCTTACCGTACAACACCTCGGACATCGAACGGAGAAACACCCTACAGTCTGGTATATGGAACCGGCGGAATCCCGACGGAGATCGGTATGCGAGTCCGTGCCATCCACTTCTCAGCCGAAGTAAATGAAGAAAATCTACGAACTGACTTGGATCTACTAGAAGAGAAGAGAGATCTCGCCTACATTAGAGAAGCTCGGTACAAGCAACAAGTAGCTCGGTATTATAACCGCTGTGTCAATCTTGACAATTCAGTAGGCGACCTCGTGCTTTGAATAACGAAGTCGATGAAGCCCATAAGCTCGGCAAGCTAGAGGCCACTGGGAAGGACCATACCGAGTTGAAGAAATCCTCGGAAAAGGGTCCTATAAGCTCGCCCATTTATCCGGTGAGCAAATACCTCATACGTGGCATATCATTCATCTGAAGAGATATTTTGCATAAGTGTCGTGTCTTTTTGTTAAGTCGTGTCTTTCGGTCCTGTCATTAATAAAATCCTTTTCTTTATTTATTTCATCTTGCATATTTCATTTTTCATCTATGCATACATCCCTCCCATACAATACCCTCTAAGGAGGAGATCTAAACGCGTGAGGGGACCATCCCTAACGATACTTCTCGCCAAATAAGGAACCCATACCTTCGTTTAAAACGAGGACGAACTACCTTCGTTTATTTCGAAGATGAAATACCTTCGTTTAATACGAGAACGAACTACCTTCATTTAAAACGAGGACGAACTACCTTCATTTATTTCGAAGACGAAATACCTTCGTTTATTTCGAGAATGAATTACCTTCGTTTAATACGAGGACGAACTACCTTCGTTTATTTCGAGGATGAATTACCTTCGTTTAATACGAGGACAAACTACCTTCGTTTATTACGAGGATGACCTACCTTCGTTTGATTACGATGACGAAATGTATACAGCGTTTTCAACACAAGGCAAAGAAAAATTCATACAACGCATACATTACGAGGACGATGAAGGCCCAGGAGGTTGGGAAAAGTTAAGCCAATCCCTAGAGAAGTCAGGGTTCAACAGCTCATCTATGTTAATCCTATCCCTACCTCTACCTCGTCCTCGATCGGCGACAGGAGTTCGGCCAGCTCGACCTCTATGCCTCGTGATCGAGCTAAAAACACACTCAAATTACTCGCAATCGTACGAGGTAATCGTAGCGCAGCTTGAGGTGGAGGTGGCTGCTGCGAGTATGAATACTGAGATGAAGGTGGTGGTTGTGGGTACTCATATTGAGGTGGAGGGTGTGGTTGCTCCCAGTAGGCATTGTAGGATTGATCCTCATATTGTTGCGGAGGTGGTTGTTCCCAGTAGGGATTGGAGGCTTGATCCTCAAAGAACGGTGGAGGTGGTTGGTCCCAGTTGGGATCATAGGTTTGTTCCTCGTACTGTGGTGGAGGTGGTTGATCCCAGAAGGGATCGTATGCTTGATGCTCATGGTATGACGGGTATGCCTCAGAAAAATCGAACTGGGCTCCTTCTTCATAAGAAGAATTTGCCCAATAGATTTAACTTTGCTCCCCCAAACCATGCACCATACTGCATCGTTGGTAACCCCGCACAATGCACAACAACAACAAAACAAGATCACACGCACTGGGGAGAAAATAACCAAACAGAAAGAAAAGAAACATGAAAACAAACAACACAAACAATACGCCTAACGTTTTCCCGACAGCGGTGCCAAATTGATCGAGCTAAAACACACTCAAATTACTGCAATCGCATGCGAGGTAATCGTGGCGTGGTAAGTTAACACGAGTCGTCTCTCAAGGAAAACTTAACAGGCGATTGTTCGGTCGCATACTGACGATTAAAACCTAAACATTCTAATGCCAACAGGGGTTGAACATGCAAGAATTGAAAAACGAGGAATTAAACAGCATCCTAAGCTAGGGGTTGTCAATCCCAAGCTATACTAATAAAGCGATAAATCTAGACCAGGGGTTGTCAATCCCTAGTTGAACTACGAAAGCGATAAATCAAAAGCGGTGAATAAAAGCATAAGCAATCATATTATTCATAGGGTTTGTCATTCCCTAATCTAAATCTAATTGCACATAAATCATCATCATCAACCAATCAAACAAGAATGTAAATTAAACGAAGCATAATAGATTAAAGCAACATGAACACAATCCATCATCACTATGGGTTGAATTCAATAACAATCATCAAATAATAATACTGTGAAATTGATTCCAATAAAGCTCATAAATCCAAGAACATAAATCCAAAAACTGATAGATCCAAGAACATAAATTCAACAGCATAAAAACTATAAATTAAAGTATCAATCGATGAAATAGGGATATAAAATAATCCGTGGTTTGATCTCTTGTTGTCGATGAATTCTCGGAGAAAAATGGGCGAGAAGCGCCATGCAATGTGAAGAGAAAAACTCGAGAACCGAAGAAGACCTTTTTCGCACCTAAAACGCGATATATATATTAATCGAAGGTGGCGCAGTTGCAAGTGAGCGCCGATCGAGAATACGTTCGACTTGAATTTGAACGCCGCTCAAAATGAACTCCTACCGAAAACCAATCGCCACCCGTAACGCCGTTCACTGGAGCAATTTGAGGCGAGTCTGAAGGAGCGCTGGCCGGGGCGAGATGGGCGGCGGGCGCCGGGCGCTGAATGGAGAGCGAGCGAGGGATTGGGAACCGCGCTGGTCACGTGGCCGACCCAGGTGTGCATGTGGGCGGCGAGCGAGGCGCAGAAGCGAGGAAGAGCGCCGCGCCAAGCGAAGCGCTGGGGGAAATGGGCGCTGGTAATGCCAGCCGGATGGAATCGAAGTCGGGTGAAGCGCTGGCGCTGGTCTTGGCGGCGCTGACGGCGAAGAGAGCGGGCGCGCAACGTCTTGTTGGGCGGCGTTGAAGCAGCAGCGGGCGCGCCGAGGCGTGACGGGCGGGCGGCGAAGCGGCGCCAAGTTGAGCGCGTAAAATTCACAACGCACGCTCGGTTAGCGCTAGCGGGCTGGGCGCTGGTGCGTGGGTGCGGGCGTCGCGGCGGGCGGGCGGCGGGCGTGGGCGTGGGCGGGCGTGCGACGGGGTGCCGTCTTGCGACTTTGGTCGTTCGACCCGTTCTCCTTCGTCGAACTCCGATTCTGATTCGCTTTTGCCTATGAACTCCTGTCGAAATGCTCTTCAATAATATATGATCCTTGGTAGATCCAATTCATCCTATTTTATGCCATTTTCCTACAAAACATCGAGACGAACGAAGTGAGTCCGAATCGATAAATATAAATCAAATCAACGGCATAAATGGGACAAACTACTGAAATTGACATGTAAAACAAAACCAAGAATCATCACAAAATCATACCAAACACCTCGCCAATCGACCTCGGCCGCTCGATGACACACGTCCCCGGCTGCTCGTGTAGGGAAAACTTATGTCTAGCCCTCGCCCCGAGGATCTATCTTGGATATTTAATTCACCATACATTGATTATATTCCTAGCATGCGTCTATTTAATTAATTGCAACACGTAGGGGTTTTCTCGTGTTTACCTTTGGATCTGTCGAGGTGGATCGAACGGGATGAACGGATCGAACGGTCGAGACTCGTGCTTTGACCTTCTGGACTGTATCCCGGATGCCCAATCTCCAACGTCGAGTGAGGACGATCTATGGAGAATGCACCGGAAAATCACCCAATGCTCTAAGATGGCTCTCGAAAATCTCTCCCAAGAACTATGGGAATTTCGAAAATATGTGAGGGATTAATTAGCATTAACCTAGACTTTATCTCATACCTTATATTTATAATGCACTACCTTAAACCCATATGGAAATTACCATAATCCTATATGGAAGTTACCATAATCCCATATGGAAATTACCATAATTCTTTATGGAAATTACCATACTCCCAGGATTATTACCATACTCTCAGGATTATTACCATAATCTTATATGGAAAGGATCTATGCATGTACCATAAATATAATAATATCCTTGTGGATAAAGAGAATAAAATCTTGCTATAGAGAGCTACATAGGGGGCGCCGATTTTCCTCGATTAACTACGGGCCGGATGGGCGACCAGGATCAAATATAAGGAATAAAGATGGGCCTCAAATAAATTAATTATCTTATGTTCAGCCCGAACATAAATTAATTTATAAACATTCGATCATGCCACTAGAGAAAGAATGTTGACTTACCCTTTATTACCGAAGTTGAGTCGGGCTTGCACTTAGACATTACTGAATCCCAGTATTTAAGATATCGAGCGTCCATTAATTATTTATAGCATTACATTGCTTAAAATAATTAATAACTTCATTTCCTTAAGTAGTACCACTCAACCTTATTATTGTACTTGAGCTAACTCAACTGCGGGGTTTAGTACAATAAACCTTTGAGCTCCTTAAGGGCGTCATCATCCTAAACGGATACGGTGACTCGTCTGAGATAACTAGCGTGACATACAAGACCGCCACCACCCAAAATGCGGAGAATCTTGGGTTAGAACATATAACCTCACCCATAACAAGTCAAAGTGATGGTCGAACTCATACTCACCTAATACCTTATCGAGGTTTAAATCATCGTAAGTCACCGAGATCTTGGTTCTTCACGACGGTCGATAGAAGAACACATCTCACCGTGATCCTTGATACGTCGAGACATACCAAAGATAGACAAATAACCAAGTCAAGTCACTTCTTATCTATCTGCGGCTTAAACCGACAACTCGTCCTTAAGTTGTCTCACCAGAAACTTTTATATCTCATTAAGCTTGACCAATCATACGCACTTACGTGATCTTCTACACAATCGTATGATCTAACTTATATATGAGATAAGGGACACGATATATGCGATCAAGTATTCAATTCGGATAGGAGATTGTAATAGTGGTAACGAAACATTGTATACAAGCTCAACAAACGCTTTCAAGATACAAATCCAACACTCGATGGACGACGCCTTTCTTGCATATAAAACTCTCAAGAAAGATCGAGACTCCACGTCGTCGGGAGAGAAGAAGAAACCTCGACAGGAGGAGGAGCTTCGGCAGACGAAGAAGCCTCGGTCATCGAACGAAGCACCCGTTCGAGGAAAGGATGACGAACTACGACGGTCTTGTACAAGCCACCTTTTTCTTCAGGTCGGCATATTGCTCCTGAAATTGCCAGGAATCCTGACCGTACTTTTGCCTATATCTCGAACAGCGGGCTGCGAGCTCTGAAAATTTAGCTTCGGCCTCGGAGATAGTCATTCCACCACCTCGGCGGATAACCGCCTCGTATTCAGCATGCTCTTCGACGACCGATTTGGCCTTATCCTCCGCGATCTCGAACTTCTCCTCCAACTCTAAGAATCGAGCCTGAAGCTCGTCAAAATTCTCTTGAGAAGCCCTGAATTTGACATCGGCCTCCTCCTACACATGACCAAGTTTGCCCTCCAAGTGAAGGACTTCGACCTCTTTAGATTCGAGAGCCCGAGTCAAAATTTTGATTTGATCCAACCAAGGCGATACATCGACAAGTTCAGGAGAAGACTGGAGGCAAAAACAGCAAACAATATTTTTTACATAAAATTTGAGAATTTTATTAAAGCCTTTTAAGGCAGGAATTTGTCGAAGTACATATACATTCAAAAAAAAGGATCGACTGACCCCTCCAGCAGCTCCTCGCTCAGGCTCAGCAGCCTCGGCCTCCTCCCGAGCTCCAGAAGCATCGGCCTCCTCGACAACTCTAGCCTGCGCCACCTCCGCCTCTTCTGCAACCTCGGCAGCCACCGCCACCCTCGGTCCCTTAGCCAGTTCGGTCATTATGGCCTCGATCAGAGGGTCCCGGTCCACCGAGCACGAACAAACTGACTCCGCAGTCAGCAAGGTCGGAGAGGATGCCAGGTTCGTCAGCACGAGCAAGCTCTTCAGGCCGCCAGCAAGGACATCGGCATAAGCCCGTAGCAGGGCCTCATCCTCCATCACCTCATACCCGTACTTGGATTTATCCAAATACGGGTAGTCCTCGGCAACTTCATCGAGAGTGGCCGCTACCACGCGAGTGTTCAGGACCTCGGCCAAATCGCCAGCCAACCCGGAGAAACTCCTCGACAAGAACAACCTCTCCGCAAAGGCGCGGAGAAGCTCTCCTTGAGGGGCCGCCACCTCGGCCTCCCGACATCGAGCGACCTCAACCTCGACCTTCAACAGGCCGACTTCAGCCTCCACCGCCTCGGCCCTCGCCACCGTCACCTAGGCCCTTGCCTCCTCGGCCGCTTTCTCCGCCTTCGCTGCCTCAGCAGCCGCCACAGCCGCGGCTTCCTTCTTGTCCGCATGCCGAGCCTTCGATTCAGCCTCGGATACTTCTAGGACAAGGAGGGTCTTCTCCTCCTCCAACTCCCTGGAGTATCGAGCCACCTGCTCGAATCGGGTGAGGCGTCATCCAAATATTCCGCCACCCTGGCGAGCTCGGTCTTCATGTGCTCGGTCCCCTGTGCAGAAGTCATCCATGTCAAATACTACATCAATATAAATTGGTAATATGCAAACAAATGCATTACCTCGGGGAAGAATCGACATGCGACTTGGGAGCCGACGATCTCGCAATCATCATCGCCGTAGGAGGAGAAATCACTCGCCTTTCCTTGATGGGAGTGGCATAGACGGGGGCGAAGGCGACCTCACTTTAGCTTCGGCCCTCTCAGAAGAGGCCTCAGCCACATCCTTCAGCGCCAATGTGGAGGGCTCGAGACCAGAACTCGACCTCTTCCTTTTCTTCCCTTTAAGGAAGTCCACTACAAATATAAAATAAATGCCAAGTTAGAACATAAAGAAAAAATCAATCAACAAAGAAGAGGAAGAAAGGAGGGCCTCACCCTTCACCTGCTCTACCACTCAGTGTCGGGATCATAAGGGCTCACCCACCGACGAGCTCAAATCGGTAAAACATCATCGACTTGGCCGACCCTTTTAATGCCTCCTCCGAAGTCACCAAAGCTATCGTCGACAACCACATCCGCCAACTTCCGGTGTTCCGCATTTAACTCGAGGAACCCTCCGACCGCGGAAGAAGAATTTCTTCTGGCCATTCAAGATCTTTGACTTCGTTTTCAATTTGAAGCCACGACGAGGGTGATATATAATACCACCCGAGCTAGACTCAATTGGAAAAACCTAAGGATTAGCCACAGGGTGAAAGGATGATTATGCCGATGGGCATAGGCGCCAAGGCCCGTCAACTGCCGAAATGAGTTTGGCATTATTTGGGCTAGAGGAATGCCGAACATTCATTGAAGTTCGACATAAACGGAAGGAAAAGGAACACGAAGACCGGACCTGAGGTTGTCTTCGTAAACTGCGCAGGCCCTATCCTCCGGTCGGGGAACGACCAGCCCCATAGATGGTGGAACAAAAAAACTAGTAGCAAGCTCTACTATTTCAGAGGATTCTAGACACGAAGGAAATGTTGAAACCTTACCAAAATCCCTCCAAGGTGGAAAAACTACATTACACGAAAAGGGTGGGGAATCAACAGTAAAAACTTCTAAAGCCACCGAATCCGGTGGCGACACTATCAAATCACGGCCTTCATGGCCATGAGACTCCACAGAAGATGATGAAGAAGCCATAAATCACTTACTGGTTTTATGTATGAAATCGAAGAAGATGCGTGGAACTCTGACGAAGAACGACAATGGCGGATGAACTCTGCGTTTTTCAGAAAGCAAAGAACTTTTTTGAAGTTTAAAAGTTAGACGCGAAAAAGTGAAATGGCAAAAGGCGTACCAAGGAAGTTATTCTCCCAATGTGCACTTTATCGGGACCATAACCGCCGTACGCATTAAATGTACGCATTAAATGAAGGTGACGTGTTCGACATCGGCAGAGTTATCCCGCGCTCATCCTCGGATTGATGATACACATTCAACCACGACGTCATTATCGGACTTCGACAGGAGATTTCAAAATCAACCCCAGCAAGGCAACGAGTGCTCGACCTCGGCCAACCAAAGCCAAGCGACATACAAGCTCGGCATAAGACCTCGACAGCACGACAAGTATTCGACTTCGGCCAATCGAAGCCCTCGGCATAAGACCTCGGCAGCACGGCAAGTATTTGACTTCGGCCAATTAAAGCCAAGCGACATACAAGCTCGGCAGGACTATACGCGCTCCATTACGCCAGATCACGAATCTCAGCGAGATGATGTCAAGGCACTATCCCCCATCCATTACAACCTCACTTCTACGTCTTTGGGGGGTGATAGGATCGACCCAACTGGGCGGCGTCGGGCAATATAAATAGGCCCATCGAAGCTCGGCCAAGGTGAGTTCGGCCCAAGAAGACTCTAAAACAACTACAACTCAAATCTCATGAGTGGAGCGTAGAAGATTCGGATATCTAAAGGAATCACGGATGCATATCTAAAAGAATCTTTATAAGAGAAGACTTTGTATTAGAGTCGAATTCAATATCATTGTGTATAAATAGAGGCTAGATTAGAAGAAATCGGACGGATACTCTTTGTAATCGCTTCTAACACTTTCAAATACACATACACTCTCTTGCTCCGTGGACGTAGATCTAATTAAAAGATCGAACCACGTTAATCCCTCGTGTTCATTACGCATTTATTTCCCTAACGAAATTAAGATCGATCAATAGAAAAACGCTAATAATTTTATAATTTATTTTCCCACCTTAATAATTTTTTTTTTAAAAAATGAATGAAATAAAATTAAAAGATAGAAAAACTCTAATAATTTTATAGATACACGGCGGCAACATTTCCCACAAAGATTTTACAGATAAGTTATTTCGCTCCCCCCACCCAAACAAAAGAGAAAAACCCTCCAGAAATCGAATTAGCGGTTTTTGTCCCTCTTTGGATTCTCCTAGCACCCATCGAGCCGTCCATCTCCCCTTGTCTGCAGCCTCATCATGCAACCGTCACTCTGGCCATCCTCCTTCTCGCACGTAACCCTGTGTCATGTTGGTGCAACAATGCTCCACCATCGTGGAGTCGTGCACCACCACCGTCCGTTGGCGTCGGCAATATTTATGGTTTTTGGAAGAGAAAAATAGGGAAGAAAAAAGTTAGTTTGGCAAATTTGCGTATTCCTTATAGTAAATTTTAGAAAAAGTAAGTACTATTTATCACTGCAATATTCATTCAGTAACTGATGAAATCCTAAATTTCACATATGATTAGCGCTATTTCTCTCTCCCAAATTTGTTCTCTCATTTCCTCTGCCCAGAGGTTGTAAAATTTTATCTTTTTTTGTCATATTTTCTGGTTTCTTTTTTTTCAATTTTGGCTTCTTTAGCTTTAAAGAATTTGCAGATTGGTGCTTAAAATGTCAGCAACAACCACCAGTATACGGGAACTTCCGGCGTGTCCATGGCCGTGAAGTCGCCGGTGCACCCCCACTTATGACCTTAAGAGTGTTATACTACTTGCGCTGCCTGAGGACACCAATGATCTAGGTGAACTTCACTGTATGCTAGTTTTATGAAATTCGAATTTATTGTTTATGCATATTTATTATAAGAATTCTACGAGTGTATATATGGCTAATCAATCGTAATAAACTGAAAATTTTGGGTGATTTACCCATTTAAGAAATGGTGCAAATGATAGAAATGTTGTGGAATGTGTGGTGGAGCTAATTGTCAGGTAATTAAGTACGTTAAAGCTTAATTGGAAGTTTGGTGAGTTGTTGATGAAGCCTTAGGCTATGGAGCTCATTAAAGATGGGAAAAAGGAACTTGAATATATGAGATTTAGTTGTTAATATATAGATGGTAAGATATTCATCATACTACGAAAGTGGTTGGCGTGGGAATAGATAGAGCTTCTAAGTATGTTAATATATAGATGGTAAGATATTCATTATACGGGAACGGGATAAATAAGAATTATTTTCCATTAGCTCATGCACAATGATTATATTTTTCTATTATGAATCTAACATGTTGTCACCGATTTCAGGTGATTCCAAATTTATTAAGCTAGAAAACTGACAGCAGTGGGAAGCTTCCTTATCTTTTTGCTTATATCTCTACTGAGGATGTGAAACAGGAAGGACGACCAAATTCCTTAGGTGGACAGATACGGAAATGTAACCTGACAAAGTCGCGCTTAGTAGGTGGAATTACTCTAGCCGAGGTGCTTTTTTAGTTGGTTTGCTTCTGGTTAAATTTCCAGTAGAACTGTTATGGTCTTACAAAATAATTATTTGCACATAATTTGGCACTGAACTTTGTTAAAGAATATAATTATGTTTAATTGGTTGAGTTCCCCACAAATGTTCTCCAATCAAATTCTGGGTTTATAGCAAAGAAGACTTTCTATTAATCTTCTCATGTCATATTTAGTGTTGGTAAAGTTGTTATAGTGTGACATGATTTGAGAATATGTTTTTTCTTAAAGTCATTTGATTGATTATTTGCTCTAGATTCGTAACCTGCTAGCTAGAAACATCAGGAGTGAAAAGACTTTTTATATGGCTTCATGTGATTGTCTTTTTCTCTTTTTATTTATTTACTTATTGTTTATTAAGTGTCATATTCTAGACGTATGCTTTATTGTACATCAGAAGGCATAGCCAAACACCTGTGGTACAAATATGACTAAACCTAGACTTAGGAGGTCTATTCTGGTATAAGCTGACACCTTTTTTTTATAAAAAAAAACACTGAAACCAAAGAATATATGTTGGGTTTGTGGCATTTAGTTTGAAGTAATGTTTTTCAGGAAAATGTTATGCCATGTGCTATGATTCTTTAACTTATGCATTGCCAACTTTTAAGTTTGAAACAACTTGACTTTTTGACAGACTCGGAAACCTGCTTATGTAACCATTAGTCCGTCAGGGAAGTACATTGGAATATATGAAAAGCGCAGGATCCATATATGGGAAATACCTGCAAAAGATTCCGAGCATGTTGTTTACAAAAAAATAAGACTGCATCATACAAAATCAGTTACTGCTATGGCTTTTCATCCGACTGAGATGGTGGTTGCAGCAGGTGATGTCACAGGAAGGATCTTAATATTAAGAGGTGTTGGGCATGAAACATTCTTCAATAGTAAGTTATCTAATGGCCAGCTGAGCATGGATGCAGAGAACAGGCCAGGAGTAAGGGATAACGATGATGCGGATTCATGTACCACGTGGCATTGGCATTCTTCACAAGTGAATGCGCTTTTCTTCTCTTCCGATGGTGCTTATTTATATTCAGGTATTATATGTGATCATGTACCACGTGGCATTGGCATTCTTCACAAGTGAATGTGCTTTTCTTCTCTTCCAATGGTGCTTATTTATATTCAGGTATTATATGTGACTATTACCGCTGATTTACCTGATGAAAATCACCTGGTATCATTGGTGAAATAAGTGACTTTAGTTGAATCTTGCATCTGGGTAATATGGAAATGAGCATGTTTTAAAGGTTCTTCGACTTTCCAGGTGGAAGAGAAGGAGTTTTGGTTGTTTGTCGGTTAGATACTGGAAAGAAAAAGTTTCTTCCAAGGATAGGATCCCCACTTCTGTATTTCATCAATTCTCCAGACCCTACATTATCTTCTGTAAGAATTATTAGATACTTGGATAGTTTTTTTCCCACAACTTCATGCTGCTTTTATTGGATGAGTTCTGAATAGTAAATTTTCAGATATCATGCACAGATAATCAAATTCAACTGCTTAGAATGCCTTCCATGGAAATCTTGAGGTACTGCACAATAAAGACCAATTTTACTTCCTGGAATTTTAGCTTTACTAGTCATTTATTTCATATTTATATATAATTATGTACCTCTGATATCCTTCCTTTGTACAGGATAATGTTGCGCTCATCTTAGTTCTAGAAGCCAAATATGGTAACCAGGATATTGATAATGTCGGGAAACGTCAGCTTATTTGTGTGGTAATATTTTAACCACACATTCGCAACTATGATGCTATTTCTCCAGCAAAGCTAAATATGCTAGGATATTTTTCTGCAAGCTTTGAACTTCTTTATATTCAAGATTTCCAACAGAAAATGCTGATTTTAGGAGTAATCATTTGTATAGGTCTTGAGACATCAATTAACTTAGGAAGGCATTTGATCTTAAGTCTGGTGGAAATTAGAATTTGAAAGTCTTTCCACTGACTTTAATTTTGCTAAATTAAAAATGGTCATCAAGACCTCGGGCTTGTCAATGTTAACGTGAAGTAAGGAATACTAGTAAACATGGAACTTGAAGACATGTATTATAGAACCAGTAGGCTCAGAGTTCTGGATGCCAAACATGATGCCTATGTTAGATATTTTAAATGACTTGTGACTTGTATTAAAAAGTAATAGAAGAATATGATCATGTGTGTTTCACCTTCGAATATATCACTTTTTATTCTGGTGCAAGCATACTTTATACAAACATCAGCCTTTGAGTACTTCTGTTGGAAGACGCTTACTCCTAAATTACAAAGTTTTTTTCTTCTTCTGGTATATGATTTTATTTGATACCCTTGGATAGAGTTAATCCGCTTTTGTGTATTTGGGGTACTTAGTGGACCGTCTTATGACTATTTTATTACAGGCAAACACACATATAAACGTGCAGCAAGAGTTGAAAGATGTCAAGCTTTGGCAGGTTCTTATTAGCGTCCACATTCTCTCAGAACATCCATATTCCTTATTTTCTCTTAAAGTTCTTTGTTTTCTAAATGAATAAAAGAGAGCGGTTTTGCTATCACATCTCCGTGATTTCATATTTTTGCTTGTTCTCAAGTCTGCTGCAATTTGTTCTCAACCAGCCAATCTTTACCCTGAATTTAATATTTTGTCTTGGTTAAGTATAATTTTTTTCCCATATGCACTTGCCAATTGGCCAAAGAAATGTTTTGGTCATTTTAATCTTTTTTGAGTGGCTCCCTTGTTTAGTCAACATTATTTTTCTATTTAAGATTTTGAGCTCATGACAATTGTTAGTGAATGAATAAAATTTATGTTCAGAGGCGATGACAGGGATCGAGATTACAAGATGAGCAGCCAAAGTAGAAGTAGGGGAAGAAGTGAACCTAGCACCAGGTAATACAATTATAGAAGAATGATAGCTGTCATGGTTCATATTGTACAGAGTGTGAGGGCTTTGCTTTTGCTAATTGTACAGAATGCAGGGCAAAGTTCATATTGAAGGTGAATATCCCTCAAGATTGTTGGTGGTTAAGGTTTAAATTATGACTTGCAATTGTAATTGCTAACTCAGCTCCCAATCATTAATATTATTCTCTTGGTTGATTGACCATGTTACTCTACACACTCAAGATCTTGTAAATGTCAAAGATTATATTTTATAATTGTGTGGAAAATTCCTGCATGAATTGTGTGGAAAATTTTACCCTAATACTACTGGTTTGGAATCTGTGTGATGATCATATTTTACACTTGTTCTAAGTTTTATTAAATTATGATCACTAATTCTCTGTTAGTCCTAAGTTTTATTAAATTGTGATCACACGATTTCGTCTTGTTTATTGGTGTTATCTTCTTATACAATGTTTTAAAATCTTTGCCGTGTTTGATCTGAAGAACCCTTTGAAATACCGACGTTCACTCAACTTTAGACACGAAAAATGGTTAATAATACCATACTCCTACTCTCCTCTAATTGTCTCTTGCTTTGTTTTCTACGAGCATTTCTTCCGCATATATAATTGCCCCATTTATTTCCATTTCGTGTAAAAGAGTTGGTTATCTTATCTTGAATTATACTTTAGCCTTATCGATGAAGTTTGTTTTCTATTATGCTTTTTTTTTTTTTTGAAATAATACAGATCTATACTTGTGTATATATGAATATAGTACGTGTTTCCCTGCCTTACAAGATACTCTTTTTTCTTCAGATCGGAAAAATAAAACTCCACGAGGAAGGGGAAATTTGCAATCAAGCTCATTCGGTTTCTGTAATAACTACAGGTAATCTTGCCTAGATTTTAAAAACATATGATCTTCCCTTACCAACAACAAATGTGGATTTGATCTTTGTGTTTAACCGAATTGATTCATTGATCTTCCACATTGTAAATATGCATTTCAATTCAGAATAGTGGTTATATTAATCATTGAGTTTTTCTGTTCAATTCTATTTTATAATCATCCATTGCATGTGACATAATATTTGATCCAATGAAATATATTCTCCTTTTTTTTTTTCATAACTTGTAGGATTGAGATATTACAAACTTGTTGAAAACATAAATTCAAGGGAATACCATTTTATACCTAAAATTATATTATTTTACCTTATTATGTGTCTTCTTATTATAATTCCTCCAGATGATTGAAAGTTCATCATGTCTAATATTATATTAATTTACCTTATTGTGTGTCTTCTTATTATAATTTCTCCAGATGATTGAAAGTTCATCATGAAAGATTTCATTTAAGAAGTTATGAAGAGTGGTTTTATTTCTTAGCGTTCACATGTAAGATAAACATTTCATTTATGTTCTTATTGGGTAAAAAATCTTTAATATAATCATTTTTTACCTCAAATAGTGCTAATATTCTATTTTTGAATTGTTAATAGTTTTAAAATCGAACTTACTCTCGAGAGGACATTGATGAAGTTCGTGTTGAATGGGTCAATCTCATGCTTCTTCACATATAGTATTGTGATGTTTTAGCTGTAAGTTATTGATCTTTTGAATTATTTTGAACTATGATATGTGGATACGTTCTTATTGTTTTGTTATGTGATGTAGCTAGTATTTTTGTATAGTGATTTTGTAGCAGTAATGAAAACATATTGTATATTTTGTATAGTGATTTTGAACGTAATGAAAGCAAGTATATTTTAATCTCATTTGCTATTAGATTGCGTATTATTAATTGTACAGGTTTTAAATAAAGAAATTAACTACGGTTGAAATTGAAAAACCGTAATACAAAAGATATATTGACTACGGTTTAAAAAGTCAACCATAGTCGTATGCTAAATTGACTACAGATCTAATAGAAAAAGCGTAATTTATAAAATATAAAATTTGGCATAAAAATCGTAGTAAGTTTGGCATAAAAAAGTAGTAAATTTGAATTAAGACTACGCTTTTTCCCAAAAAATCGTAGTGTATGTGCGAAAATTAATGTAGTCTATAGTCGATATAGATTACGCATAAAACGCGTAGTGTATGAGAAATTAAGTGTAGTCTATAGTCGAATAGACTACGCTTTAAAAGCGTAGTGTATGTGCAAAATTAAGCGTAGTCTATAGTCGGTATAGACTACACATAAAAAGCGTAGTGTATGTACGAAATTAAGCGTAGTCTATAGTCGGTATAGACTACACATAAAAAGCGTAGTGTATGTGCGAAATTAAGCGTAGTCTATAGTCGCTATAGACTACGCTTAAAAGCGTAGTGTATGTGCGATAAGCGTAGTCTATAGTCGGTATAGACTACACATAAAAAGCATAGTGTATGTGCGCCTAGCTTTCTCTACACCACTTTTCTCTACGGTTTAATATGCACATAGACTACACATTTTATGCGTAGTTAAAGCTGTTTTTTCTAGTAGTGGCATGTACAAGGAGATGCAGCAGAAGGAAGTTGATCACCGAAGCCTTTGCTGAGCAGATCCAATCAGAAATCTCAACCATCAGAAGAAATCTGAGAGATCTGGTTGATGCTATCACAAAGAATTTTGAGCACAAGCAAGCAGCACGCAATCAACACGCTGAAAAGTGAAATGATCATTCTGATGAAAATAGCTTTTGAAGCTGACTTCGTACGTAGTATTTCAGCTGCTCTCCGACGAGTCCAAGAAAACTGAACATAGTCCAAAACCAACTGGACTTCACTTCCTCGGGCGTTGACGAACGTAAATCTTCCCTAGAGGAGAAAGTAGAGCACCTGAAGATGGAGTGTACTGATAGTGCCAGCCTGCTAGCTGCATATGCTAACCGTCTCGAGCAAATGGACTAGTCTCATGCTGCGTTGAACCAGAATATCAGCGATATCTTGATCTCATTCGAGACCCTTATTGATGATGCCAAAAATATGGGGGAAATAAAGGAAATGGCAGCTGAAGCGGCGGAGCAGGCCACAACTGAATAAGAAAATGCGACATAAGAAGCAGCA
Organism: Salvia rosmarinus; assembly: GCA_036937905.1. Lineage (NCBI taxonomy): Eukaryota > Viridiplantae > Streptophyta > Magnoliopsida > Lamiales > Lamiaceae > Salvia > Salvia rosmarinus. Next base: position 69,068,950 of record CM072815.1, on the reverse strand, counting down.
GCTGAGCCAGCTCAAGCTCTAGTGGAAGAGGAAGCTGCAGAAGCTGCTGAAGAAGTTGGAGCTGAAGAGCGCCTAAGGAACCACAACAGAAAAGAAGAAAAAGAAGGCAACTGCTTTGTCAGTTGAGCCCACTATTGATCATTCTGATGACATTTACCTTGCAATTTTCCATGTCAGAGCTTTATTCGAAATGCTAGGAGATCCAGCTCTACTAGGCAAAAAACTGATGTGTGATGCCCAGAAGGCGCTAGCAGTTGTTGCCCAGAGAAAGGCCGTTGTCAGCAAGAGGAGTGCTCCAAGCAGATTTTATAAGAATATAGAACTTCTGATGTTGTAGTCAGTGATATGAGTCAAGCCCTGCATCGACAAATGGGTGTCTGCTGAGCTCAACGACCGAAGGGAACAACTGAATGAGGAATTCATTATATGATACTACCTGATGAACCTGCCTGAAGATCCCGAGATAATGACTAATGGCTTCAGTAACTTTTTGCTATAATACAAGGATAAACCTTTGGTTGACAAGTTTATCAACAGTGTAGCCAGACAGCACTTCAGCATAGCTACCTCTCCCAAGCGACATGTCTATCCTCCAATGTGAGGATCATTCATTGACCGAGCCCAGATTGACAGAGAAGCCTTGGTTGCTGATGAACTTATGAAGATAGATCCAGTGCAACAACCTAAGGAATTCAAGCAGCTGGCCACACGAGTTTTTGAGATGTATGGACAAGAATCTAACGAGGAGAAGATTAAGAGAAGAAGATAAGTTGATCAGGAGTATAGGTTTGCTGCTGATTGAACTTAAAACTAATGTAATTGTATCTCAGTAACCTGATATCTATAAATTGATCCAATTCATCCAGACAAAAATGACTATTTGTCTAGGTTCCGTACTAGCTTTAAACCTTATTATGTCGAATTGACCCTTGTTTTGCAGAGAATGATGATCTCAACAAGGGAGAATATCGAACCCTTCTGCTGAAACTAACTATCTATCTAAGTGGTCTGTTTTTTAGTATAATACATAGGTTTTGACATCATTAAAAAAGGAAAAATTGTTAGGAAAATTCTATCTTGATTGTGTATTTTGATTAGATCCCAAAACCCTTTGATGATTGTCCTACTAACGTAACATAGTGTTGCTCACGTGTTAGAGAGTTGGCCGTTTTGTTCTGAGTTTCATGAAAAACTATCGGTTTGGACAAACCCAAACCCGACTTCAAGCGATCTCGAAACCAATGTCTTGAAAGAAGGTTCAATACCGGTGAATCAAGAGAAATACTACTGAAGATCACGGATTGAAGTCAAGTTGTCCGATGTACAACGATACTGATGAACGGTGCTACTAAAGAGTGAAGTTGAAGACAGAAGATTGAAGTCGGAACACTGAAGACTAAAATCGGAAGACTGAAGATTAGAGACTAAAGACTCAGCGCTGCTGATAAAAACAAAGAAGTCAGAAATATGACTAAGTATCATACCAGCAGCTGAAAAGTCAAAGCTATTGATAACTACGTCAAAGTGAAGCGCCATACTGACTCACAATCACCAAACTGATAAAAGACGAAGTCCAGCCTACTGATAAAACTTGGAGCAGACTCGACTGATACGACCAACGTACTGAAGAAACACGAAGTCAACTAAACTGGAAAAACACAAAGTTATTTAAACCTTGAGTGTTTAACTTGCCACGTGTCAAAGCGTATCTGAAGAAGATCCTGACATACGAGAACCATTGTTCAGAGTTACAGAGCTACAGTGTATGATGATGCAAACTCGATAGAGATGTGCGGGGATTCAAACGAGCAGAATTTAAACTACAAATAGAATGGATATGATTGACATTCCCTCCAACGGCACTATGCATCATTCGTTCTATAAATACGCACAAAATCCAATTGTTGAATGTTACCGAAATGTTGCATAATCAAATATTCTAAAGGACCCAAAGCCAATTTGTCAAGAACATTTACCTAACGATTTCGAAGAAGGGAGTTACAAACTGTCATAAGAAAATCTTTAAAGTTCAAATATATTTATCAGCTCAAGATTTCAGTATACACTCTTTTATGTTCTAAGATATTATCATGTATATCTTAAGCCTAGAATTTCTGAGTTATATGTGACAGCTCAATTTTTAGTAGAAAAACCTTATACTCAAAACCCTCCAAAGTGTAAGTAGAAGTTGGACAAGTAAGCAACGAAGTATTAGTTGTTGAAAGCTTGGTTATCTTACACATGTAAGCAAGAAGTTCGGTCGATTGCACCTGTAAACAGTCAGATGTTTCCTAGCACCAGCAAGTGTAGGCGGAATGCCAAGTTACACAAGATACAAAAAAGGTTAAAGTTTGTATATAGATTTACTCTTGTACCCGTAAATAAGACAAAATCCCAAATAGTGGATTGACTATGTTATCAGTCCATGGATGCAGGAGTTGATCTCTCTGGACCACGTAAAAACTAAGTGTTCTTTACTTTTAGTATCGTAATTATTTTACATATTATTGAATCGAACATCACCAGCATTCGCAGCACAACACTGTTCTGAAACACTCTATAAGTATCAATTTAATACTGAATAGGCAAATTGAAAACTGACTAACCAAATATTCGACTAAATATTTTCTATCAGTTTGAGTTTTTAGTGAAGGCAAAAGCGTAACCACCATATTTCGCAAGTACATCAGTTATCAGTCCAACTGACCAACTGCCTTAGCAGTCAGTAGGTTTGTTAATTGATATAACTCTATACAAGAATCCACATATTTGAACTGACTTCAGTTAACTAACGTCTACTAACTAAGTAGAAGGTCTAGCCTTGTTAAAAGAAAAAAAAAATTGCTTTAACTGGTGTATTCCCCCCATATACCAGTACGAAGGGACCATCAATAATTTTAATTTTTATTATTTCTTTATTTTCATTGAGATTGTTTTTTTTAAAAAATCCTTGAGACTTTAAAATCGTTTGTTTGATCTTTTTTTTTTCTTTTTTACTTTTTTTTCTTAGTCCTAACTTCAATTTTCAAATCATGTCTTTTTTAATTTTTTTATATTAAAAATTTATAGGACACGATGTCACATTGCAATCGGTACCAAAAACTAGGGGTGCTTATCGGGTCCTCGGTTATCGGTTATACCCGTAACCGACACACTAACCGTCGGTTACGGTTAATCGATAACCGCAAAGAACGGGTACAGTTCGGTTCTCGGTTCTTATCCTAGTGTGCAATCGGTTATCGGGTATACCCGAATAACCGACGGGTATACCCGTATAACCGAATTAATATAATTATTTAATATAATATTTTATTTTATTTTAATTATATTAAAATTAGGGCTCAATTAGTCAATTATTCTTTTGATTTCCAATTGGAATTTGGAACTGAAGCCGCCGTGAACTGAAGCGTGAAGCACTGAAGCGCGACCCATTCCTCTTCTCTTCTCCTCTCTCACTCTCTTGCTCAACTCTCCCCTCTGCGACTGCCGCCGTCTCTCTCTCGTCAATTTGTTCAGGTCGCGGCTTCCCGACGAGCGGCGGCGAGCGGCGGCGAGCAAGGAACAACGTCTCGCGCTCTCGTGGCGGTGGACCGTGAGTCCGTCGGTGGCGGTGGCGGCTGGCCGAATCCGAAGGTAAGCTTTTCATATCTCGACTCTCCTTTTCTGTTGGACGCCTTCCCTTGCCTCGAGCTCCCTTCATCTCTTTTTGTCAATTTTTGGTCGCACGAGCTTGAGGGGAGCACCGCACCGCCGCACCGCATCTTCGCTTCTTTTCGTGGTCGGGCTCGGGTTGCACGACCTCGCCTTCTCCAATTTCTGAATCGAGAGGTATCTCTCATTTCTTTTTTATTTTTCAGCATTCTGAAATCGAGAGGTGTTGGTCTCATTTCTAAGTTCGAACGTTTTATCTAAGTTCATGCTATATATACTTTTATGTAAGAAAAATTGCGACCATACGAGGTGAAGAAAACATCACAAGTATCTATCTTATGGATCTGTTTTAAGAAATTAGGAGACAGAAAATATAGTTGATTTCATGCTATATATACTTTGACAACTCTAAGTATTGTTGGATTAATTTAATGTTGTTGATGGACAACATTAAACTGCATAACAAACAGAAAATATCTAAGTATTGATGGACAACTCTAAGCTTGTTGGATGATGTGATTCTGTAAAGACTTGCTTTGTGTGTATTCTCATTAAAGCACCAGGTTTTGATTTCGTTTGTTATGCAGTTTAAAGCCGGTATATATGCTTGTCAGCTTGTGTTGTGGATGTGTTTTCCAATTAGACAATATTAATTGCAACTTGCATTTGTTTTAATTTGTACATTTAGAGCTGCAATTTGATTTCGGAAAGAGGATTCCCTACAAGAGACTAAATTATTTAACTTTAGAAACTTGATTAAATGAGCAAGATATTCGTATAGAGAGAATATGGTTATCATAACATGTAGTTATAGATATTTGCATTACCTACACTCACTCGATCCTCTCGATATTATCAAAGTTTGTATATTATTTGTGAATTAGGATCACAACTTTACTTCACATATATGCGATATTTCGATAAACCACAACCGAAATTCTTTGTTTGTTTTATTGTTTAGATGGATTCTTGAGCGATCTCATTCACATACACAACAAGCTAGTAACAGGCTTGTGGCGAAGATTTTGGGATATTAGAAGATATCGAGATAGAAGAACTAGAAAGAGACTCAAACGAAAAAGAATCCATAAGTGGGAAGAAAAGGAAGAGTCCATCAACACGATCTCTTGTTTGGGAACAATTCACCCCGATTCAATTGAGGCCGAGATCCTCCACAACAATTCAAGAAAGAAAGATGCAACGGTGTGGATCACTCCTTGCACCGAAGAAGAAAAATGGTACAACGACTTTGAAGAAACATAGTGTTTCGTGTATGAAAAAGCAAGAAGCAACAAAAAGTCAATCGGTGTTAAACCTTCAACCTAATGCCGATGGAAGTGGGGAAGGAACGTTGACAAGTTGGAAATTCGATCAACAAACTTGTAGGATAAAACTATGTGAGATGATCATTCGCGACGAGCTTCCCTTCAAATTTGTAGAGCGAGAAGGTTTCAAGAGCTACACTGAAAGTTTATGTCCTCAATTCAAGATCCGAGTAGACACACGATACGGGCGGTTGTGTGAAGTTATTTATGGGCGCAAAATCAACTTGAAGTCTTTTTTCAAGCGAAAGGCGTGGGAAGAGTGTCGATCACTCTCGATTGTTGGATCGCAATCAACAACACAAATTTTATTTGTGTTCTGACATGATGCATCGATAAAGATTGGGTCTTACATAAGAAGATCATCAATTTTCGCAAGATCACCAGCCATAAAGGAGATGATCTTGGTGCTTCGGTTATATCTTCATTGGAGGATTGGGGGTTAGAGAAAGTTCTTTGTTGCACGATGGATAATGCATCGGCAAATGATGGGTAATTAAGCACATGATCCCGGTCCTTGAGAGGTGGAAGACTAGTGTTGTTGGTGGAAAGTACTTGCATATGCGATGCGCGGCACATATCATTAATTTGGTTGTGTCGGATGGTTTAGAAGAGATAGGCTTGTCCGTGAGGCGGGTTAGAAGGTCGTGAAGTGGATAAAGGCTTCACCACTAGATCTGAAGGATTGAGGGCACATTGCAGTTCTCAAGATTGATAGCGCAAAGTTTTTATGCTTGGATGTGCCGACAAGATGGAACTCGACATATTTGAGGCTTGAGTCGGCCTGCCGTATCACGGATGCCATTAAGTTCTTCGGACAATGACTAAGGGTTTTCGAGGACTTGAGACGGAAGAGTATAAAGATCAACCTATCGGTGTGCACGAAGAGCGAATTGGGCGAATGTCGAGAGATGATAAGTTATCTAGGGAAGTTTTATGCTTTGACCCTTCTCGTCTACGGTACCACATATTCCACATCACATCTTCTTTTCAAAGAAATGAGTGATGTGTTTGACCTCATTAGTCGGATGGAATTACGAGGATGATGACATCGGTCGATGGCATTGAGGATGAGGAGGAAGATCGGGAAGTATTGGTTGGAGGAGGAAAATGATTTGAATTTGAAGATGAACAAGATTCTCTACATAGTCGCATTATTGGATCCAGGCGAAGTTGAAACATGTTGAAAAGTGTTTGAGGGCGGTGTATGGTGATAAGCGGGCAACCGAATTGGTGGTGAGATCAACAACTCATTACATGAGTTGTTTGATTTTATAAGAGACACATGACTTGAGTCCCGCACCAATAGGTAATGCATATGCTTGAATCTTACTATGGGGTGTCGGATGATGGAGGAGCTTATTTTCAAGGTTCATGTAGCCTTCAGAGGTTATTGATGAAGATGATGAACGAGAAGTTTCAGATGTATCGGAGATCGCTATCTATTTCACAGAGAAGCAATACAAGATGAAAAGAGGTGAGGTGGGATCTTTTGACCTTCTGCAGTGGTGGATGAAGAACGGCCCACGTTTTCCCGTTTTGTCTGAGATGGCAAGAGATATCTTGGCTATTCCCATATCCAGCGTTGCTTCTGAGTCTGCCTTTAGCACGGGAGGTCGTGTTCTCTCTCAGTTTAGAAGCTCTTTGACTCCTAATATGGTTGAGGCCCTCATATGCGCTGAAGATTGGTTGAAATCTAGTTCCAGTGATATTTTTCTTAGGGATGAAGAAGATGTACCTGAAACCGAATTAGAAAAAGAATATCAAATGGGTAAATACTTTAATATTCTTAAATATTATACATTTAAGTCATATGCTAACTATATTTTTTTCTTTATATTAAATTGTAACAGTTTTGGACCAACTTGGTGTTGGTAGTGGACCTAGTGGTAGAGAAAGGCATGCAGGCCAAGCGACAGAGAGTGCAGCTTCTCAGGCCATTCGGAAGGCAGTGTGATTTACATTTACTGATTTGTGATTTTCTGAATTCTGATTATGTTCTTGGATGTTGTTGGAATTGTTTTGGTATTTTGAATTGATGAATATTAGATTATAGTTTAGTTTGTGACCCGTTGTTTTGAATGTTGGTCCTATCCTATGACTCCTATTTGTTGGAAATTTGGAATTGTTTGGCGTTTTGAATTGATGAATGATGATATTGGATTATAGTTTAGTTTGTGAATCGATGTTCTATAGTTGATCGTTGATGGTGATAATGAATGAATATTGGATGTTTTATAGTTGATCGTCGAAATTGTTATGAAATGTTGTGCCGTAGAACAGGGGAAATCCAAGAAAATAAGGAAATTTTTTTTTTTTTAGAATCGGTTATTTCGGTTATTTAGGGAACCGAACCGACTAACCGAATCGGTTAATCGGGTAACCGATTAACCGATCGGTGTCGGTTACGGTTACCGAACTTCGGCCAAATCGGTTTCGGTTAACCGAAATTTCGGTTTCGGTTAACCGAAACCGACCCGATAATCACCCCTACCAAAAACAATGTGGCCGGAAGCTCATGAAGAAAGACGGAATCTTATTAATCATACACTTTTGAATTTGTTCAAAATTATTGTTGGTTTTTAAATAAGACAATCTTTTAATATTTAATGTACATTATTTTTTGAGCAATTATCTTGATGGGTATTAAACTAAGTTTCTGTATCTCTATGTGTTTATAATATTTCAATATTGTTTTAATTTATTGCATTAAGGTTTTTTTTGTCTATATACGATTTGTATTTCGTTCTTTTTTTTATCATTATTTAAAGATGGACAATTTCGTTCTAATTTTATCTATTGCTCTTACTTTTCCACATTCGTTACATTAAGTAAAGAGAAAATAAATTACTTTTATTTAAAAAAACAACAACATACAAATAATGAAAGTTCTGAAATTATTAAGATGTCTAACTTCTACTATTTTAGTAACTTCAATAAAAATTGGAACTTTTCATTTGTCGTAAAACAATATGGGATCGCTGAAATGATTAAAATGGTTGGTTACGAGGCTTACCTTGTTTTGTAATTTCCATATTTATAGTAAATACTGCCAATATGTAAAATTATTTTTTTCTTATTTGGGAGATCTTTTTTTTTTTAATCTTTCATGTTAGATATGTTTACAAATAAAAAACAACATAGTAAATAATCCACACAAAAGAATAAATCATAAAAATGAATATATATAGATTTCTGATGCAATTCTTGATTCATCAATCTTTATAAATTATGTTCTTCAAATAAATCTTCCGATCATTTTATATATATCAGAACCTCAGTTTTTTCTTGGTTGTTTCAACATGAAACCTTATTTGTTTCAACATTTTTAAGTAGGAAATATAGTTAAAATCGTGTGATACCTTACAGTACTGTTTGAGGTTGTGAGAACTAAATGTATACTGACAGACCCAACACTGCTTTAAGACTCATATATTTTCTCATAATGAGATTTATTTTGTAAGTCATAATTTACATGGTAACGAGTTATTTATATTAAAATATGAAAGTTGTCATTACCCGTTTGTTGACTAATATCTGGAAGAATTCATGAACCTTCACAAAACTAGGCTAGCAAGCCTCAGATTTTCTAACTTTTGGTGTAAATTTTAATTAAAATGATATTGTATTAAAATATTGATTCAAGATATATATATATATATAAATCGTCATTGAATTTAAGAATTTTTGTGAGGTGTGTTGTCATGATTTTAAAAATCTAACGCTAAAAGCGAACCAACTGAGGGATATATGGAGTAAAAGAAAATCCTAACACATCACCTTCATTTGGAGTGAATTCGTAGCACTGAATATTTACCCTAACAAATAAATACCTATTTATAAGTTTATACAATACAATAATTAAATATTTTAAGATAATATATGCGTGCGTGCGTGCGTGTGTGTGTGTGAAAATGTTATATCTCACATTTAAATTTAAATTTTATGTTTTATGATAAACTTTTAAGTCCATAAATTGATAATTTGTTGAAAAATATTTGTTAAAATTAATGACAAAACAGTGTTGTATTCGTGTGTTTGTTACTTTTACATTTATCATTATAATAATGAACTCAAATCAAATATTGTATTTAAGTATATATTTTGTTGTACTAATTTTAATATTATAATTTATAAGAGTACAAGCAATAAATGTTAAGTGTGCAAAAGTAGTGTTGATATAGGTATAGGAGTGTTTATAATAAAAACTCTCTGCCTCCCGTGAAAACCATGAACCGTTACTGATGCATACATTAATGCTTTTCTATACATATATTAATGCTTATTATGTTAGTGATTTTTACATATTACATCACTTCTTTTTTATGTTAATGTTTTTGACAAAGCCCCTTATGAATTATGATGACAATCCTACGAGTTAGGACCATATCCCAATTAGGATAGATTAATTTCAATTAGAATTTATTAACCCTTAATTGAATGTGGTTCTCAGGCATTCTCACGTGAAGATATCCTCGTAAGAGACCACCTTAATGTTCTTTATATGTTGCATTATTGTTTTTTTTTTTTTTGTAACAGTCGTATAGCATGTAAACATCAATGGTCCAAATTGATTTAATTAACATAGGGAGTCAAATTTTAATTTATTCCCCCCGCCCCAATACATTCTTATAAATTTCAAAAAAGTAATGTATAAAGGTTCGCAATGCATCGCGCTGATGCAACTCTATTTAGAACCAAACTCCATGACATGAATATCCACTACAAGAAATAGCGCAATCAACGACGGAAATTTCCGTCGTTATACCGAATAAGTCCATCGGTAATCATAAACAACGACGGAACAAGTCCGTCGGTACAAAAATGTCGCTATTCCTATCAACGACGGACTCTTATTCCGTCGTTGAATCACCGTCGGAACAACGACGGATATAGACGTCGCCGTTGTCTACGCCCGACCATCGTCGATCAACGACGGAACAAGTTCGTCGGTACAAAAATATCGCTATTCCTATCAACGACGGACTCTTAGTCCGTCGTTGAATCATCGTCGGAACAACGACGGATATAGACGTCGCCGTTGTCTACGCACGATCGTCGTCGATCAACGACGTATCAACGACGGACAGTCCATCGTTTTTTAACAACGGACTACTATCTGTCGTTAATCAACGTCGGAGGTTCCGTCGTCAATCAACGACGGAAATAAGTCCGTCGTTAATTAACGACGGATGATATTCCGTCGTTGATCACCGACGTTGTAACAGCCCTCTAATCCTAAGGACGGATTATCGAGGACTAATACTTGGAACATTGATCAAGGAATATGAAATACAATTAATCATAGAATTGTGGGACTAAATTCAAATAAACTAAGAAGCTTCAACTATTATATACAAGAAATACATAATTTACAAATGAAGAGAGAGAGACCTACAGATTCTTAACACAATGATTCAAATGCTCTGAAGGTATTCAACTGTCAACATCAAAGCTAACTTAGAGTTCTATTGCAGCGGAAAAACGTGTGAATACACATATGACGATGTGTAGTCAAGGTTTCTAAGATATCATTATCAAAAGGGGTTCTGACTGCTCAACACGCCTCCATCCATCATCTGCTCAACCTGCACATTTAAAAACAAACATGCAGGGCTGAGTACAAGAATGCACTCAGTGGACTTATGCAAAAACATTTTATCATCTTTGAATTACACTGTCCCATCACAGTAACACACGAGGTTTTATTTGAAATGCTCGTGTTTACTAAACATTTTCTGTCATTTTCCATAAACGTCGCTTGACTAAGCATTTTCCTTGTATGTATGATCCATATCTCTTTCCTTTCATTTCTCATATCACATCATCAATAACTCATCTCATAAAATCATCTCATAACATCATCTCGCGCCGGAGAGGAGGCCTCCTCCCACGGACGTCGTGACCGGCCGAGCACCCTTTCAAAGACTGCAATCACAAAATAGTGCACAAAATCCTTGCCACTCCGGCATAGGATACGAATTCAATCATCCTTGCGGGTACTAACAAGGATACGAATTCAAACATTTCATAAGTGGGAGCTACCCAACAATATGCATCATTCGATCATGGATAGGATACATACATAAAACATAAACATTTTGGGCAGGTAATTAAATAATTATTTCCTCATCATTTCTTGAAAATAAAGCATCGTAAATAAATCATTTGATAAGCATTTATCATTTTGAGTATAGTAAAGCCCACCTGATACGTAAGCTTTCTTAATTCGTTTTCTTTCTACGCCAACGATCACGTCCGCGTCCCACCTTTACGTAAGAAACTAATTCAGTACGTCGGTCACGTATTTCGAGATTTTCAAAGTTCAACAAACTTTGATAACTTTCTATAATAATACTTCGTACCCTTTAATTAAATTGGTACGTCTTTTCATCGTATATCTTAACGAATAATTTCTCGTATTTCGATAGAGACGTAATATAATCTACGATCTCATATTAATCATTTTGGTTAAACGTTGAACGCATACTAACGTCTTTCGATAAAATGATTTCAATTATGAAATCGTTTCTCACAAAAGAGATATTCTTATAAATTCAATACGTTTTAGATGTATTAGTGTATTTATTCAACGTATATCATACGTTTAGACTCAAGTCAACGATTTTGACTTTTCTTAACATATTTTTCAAATTATTCACATATATGTTAACAAACTTTCATTTAAATCGATTTTCGATCGATTTCTTATTATATAATCATAAACCTCGATTTTTCACGTTAATCAATAACATGATCAATACTTTACTCAAGTATGATCTAACTTGTACCTTACATATTATTTTTCACATCTAACGTTATTTAATATAACGTTTCGTCGTAAACATAGTATACTATGTTTCTAAAATCCCATAAATTCTTAATAGGTCTAAAATATATTCTAATCATATAATATATGATTTTTCTTGATAAAAAGAATTTAAAACCCTAAATTATTAAGCTTAGCTCTCGGCCCTCTTACAACAATTTCTCAAAATTGTTTGAACAATTCTCATAAAATCACATAACACCCTATATTATCATAGGATCATTAATATGTATTAACATTAGCTATAGGAAAATTTGACATCAATTTCCTATACCTATAGCTCTCGGCCATTTACTCTTAACATAGCAATTATTTTTCTAAAATTCTTATAATTTCACACAATGCCTAAACATCATCCTATATCATTAATCTAACATAATATCTAACAAAATCAATTCACACATCAACATACACACTCTCATGCCTCTCAAAATTTTAATAATATGAACATACATTTTCCAAAAACTCTAATAAAATTACAAGGTACTAAATCAATGCTCTAGATCAATAACATGCTATAATATCACTTATACATAATTTGTATCTCAACTTACAATTCCAAATAAATTTTCGGTAATTATTAAAACCATTACATATAATTTCTAAAAATTCCCAATAATCACAATGATCTCCTTTACTATCATATATCATAATTCCATTAACATATGAACATTAATAATTTTCGATCACCATGCTAAAATTCAAAGCATGCTTAGCTTTTAATTAAAATATAACATGTGATCAAACTACATCATAATAAACAATATTAACAAGCCACTAAACATTATAACATTATTTCTCATATTTTTAACATTAAGAACATATGCATATATATCAAAATCAAACGGTTGGAAATCGAAAATTCTAACGTATAAATAAAGCTTGTTCGATTCCTAACCTTTTAACCGTCGTCGATTTTTTTGTGCAAATGATTTTTTGGATCAAGGTTTGGGATTTGAAATGAAGAACACTCCTCTTGTTTTTCTTTCATAAGCTCACGGTAATGTAGAAAGAGAGAGGGAAAATGAAATGTTTTTGGTTTCCTCTCACTTATTAATCAAGTCAAGAGGATAATTTAATTAAATAAATATCTAGTACATGGCTTTAATTAAAACAAAGCATGTCAAAATTTTCTTCCCACTTTTTCGGTCATCAAGTGGAGAAAGAAGACAATTTTTTTTTTATATCTAATCACACTTAAATACCTATTATTTCACACTTTAAATAAAAATATCATCCTTCCTTCCTTTTCATGGTTCACGGTAGTATGAGGACTTTGAATGATAGATGTTTTAGCTTTTGTTAACTTGTCAATTAATTACACAAAAGCTAAAGGAATAAAATGATTATTACACTTACTTCACTCCTCCACATCTCTCGGTCATCTCAAGTAATTGCAAGACAATATTTCTTTGTGACTCACTCATATAATACATCATCCTACTTTTAATTAATGACCATCACCATCAACCATTAAAGGAACAAAATATCTACACCTTTGCTCACTACATAGTCGGTCACCTCAAATGCCAAAGGATGAGTTTTAGTTTTGTCTTATACCAATATAAAGATCTTAGGCATTAACTACACTCAAACAATTCCCTCCAAAGAGTTCTAACATTTCTTCTCACCTTCATAGTCAACATTCACGGCTCTCTCTACAAACCAACACACCTTTACTTGATTCTCCCATTAATTATTTTGGTTAGTGTGTAATATCTCCCACTTGGTCTCCTAATTCAAAGCAAGACAAAAGATAGCAAAATTTTGGATCATTGAACCTTAATAAACAATAGCTCACGGCACTTTCATAGTGCAATTGGTACACATTTTATTTACATGCTATTTATAGTTATATAACACAATATATGTCTTAGATGATAAATTAAATCATAGGAAAATAATTAGAAAGATTTATGTATCAAAACCCTAATTTCAAAATTAGGGTTTTCGAAAATAGCTATCTTTATTCAATATTCATTCCTTAATTCTCTAGCATTATTTTAATGCTAAATAATACTCTTATTACATAAAATAATCATAGGAATTTAAATATTATAATTCCTTGATCATTAGACTTAATTTTCTAATCGTCTCTAAACGTTGACGTTCAAAACGTCTCAAAACGTTCATAACCGAACCATCTCAAAATGGTCATAATAAAGTCGTAATCACTTTATTAAATCATTCCATTAATAATGAAATGTAATTCTAAGCTTCGTCACTTAGAAAAATTCACGTAATATTAAATTTTGATATTCAATCGACGTTAAAATATTACTGCCGAAAGAATTATATAAACTATATTCTTTGATTCAATAATCATTAGTGAATATGATATAAGAATTCATTATATCATAAATAATCAAAATCAATATTCGATAAGTTTCTAATTCGATTATCGAGACGAAACCCTAATTTATGATTTTTATTATCGTAATTAAGATTTAAATCTTCGGGATATTACAGACGTAATGGAGACGGACTTTCCGTCGTTGATCAACGACGGATAACAGTCCGTCGGGAATTAACGACGGATCAACGACGTACATTCGGCGTTGATCAACGACAGTCCATTTCCGTCGTTGATCCGTCGGTATTTTAGATTTTTTAATTTTTTTAATACATTATATATTTTATTTTCAATGCAAGATTCAAAATCACAACCACTAAATCAATAAAATGTTTGCAACATTCAAATATAATTTTAGATAAACTAAAATGTTTGCAACATTCAAAATACAATAAAACTACAATGTTTGCGGATTAAAATCTGATAAAACTAAAATGTTTGCAATATTCGAAATATAATAAAACTAAAATATTTGCAACATTCGAAATACAATAAGAAAATAAGTTATTCATGATCTATTTTTTCTCAAATAACTTCGGTATTAAAATCTTAAGCATCTCGGTATGAACTTCTTGCACATCTTAATCATTCACGATAAATTTTTCTTCAACGTTAATGACATCATGATGAATGAAATGTATAGAAGAACGATGCATGTCACATGTACTAAATGATGCTACTGCATCACTAATTTGCAAAGCAACATACTCAGCTTTTTTCAATGATGCTTTTGCCTCCTCAAGAGCCTTTTCTAGTGATGTTTTTACCTCCTCAAGATCATTTTCATTTACCATTTCAATTTTCTCTACACAAATAAATTGAATTTGAAAACAAGAAATGATATAAATTATAACATTCCATTTATAATCTTTCTTTGAAAAAAACTCTTCACACATTCCATTCCCACACCAATAAACTCAATCATTCCCGAACTAGAGTTAACAATCAACGTTAATAACAAACTCTACTTGAAGTCAAATTGAAAGAAAACCCTACAGAATCTACATCTACATTTATAACGTCCTACTTATATATTTGATGTACGTTCATGTAAAGTATGTGAATTGCAATTAAACTAAAACATACCCCAATAGATGGTCAACCGTCTCGTAGAGTCAACTGCTCGAATGAACTCTTTTCTGTGTAGCCTTTTGCAATCAAAATAAAGATAAAATGAAATTTTGACATTATTTTACTATAAAATCAAGAATGGGTCGAGTCTCTGCGAGGCATCGTCTGAAGGTCCATCCTTTTGTTTATCGTTTTCTCTAGATTCTTGCCCACGCTCGTATGCGAACTCAAAGCTCAGCCGTATTGAATGACAACACTCAAACCATCTTCCCGTATTCATTACATGCGAGTTGTCATGTTCCTTCAATTTTGCTAAGATAAGCATATAATGAGAATCATCATTCTCCTCACGGAAATAGAAATTGTAATGATAGTCGTCATTATTGTATCTTAGCTTTTCATTCGACTCCGTCCTCTTCTGCTCATCACATATTCTTGACAGATGACCCATGTATTCCTTGTCCATGCTGTGAACAAGCAACAATTTTTTGATATTACCTGATTCATCGCAGGATAATGATTGTGATTATGAGCAGCATCAAGATCATCCTTACTGCTTGAACAAGAAGTAAGGATGCTCTGACCGCTTGAAAAAGAAGTGAGGATGCTCTTGATGTTGCTCATAATCACAACCATTATCTGCGATAATCGTAATATCAAAAATTGTCGCTGAAAACAACATGGACAAGGAATATATGTGCATCCGCCAAGAATATGTGATGAGCGTAAGAGGACGACGTCGAATGAAAAGCTAAGATACAATAATGAAGACTATCATTACAATTTCTATTTCGATGAGAGAACGATGATCCCATTATATGCTTATCTTAGCAAAATTGAAAGAATATGACAACTCGCATGTAATGAATACGAGAAAGATGGTTTGAGTGTTGTCATTCAATCGAAGGAGCTTTGAGTTCGCATACGTGAGTGTAGTCAAGAATCTAGAGAAAACGAGGAAACAAAAGGATGGACCTTCAGACGATGCCTGCTGCAGACTCGACCCATTCTTGATTTTATAGTAATATAATGTCAGAATTTTCATTTTATCCTTATTTTGATTGCAAATTCTTTACTATTTGAATTTTCTACGCAACAATTAGAAATAAAAATGATCAAGATCAAGATTATGGTGGTGGACCGAATTTAAGCTACATAATACTTGAACGCAATTTGAAGTGAAGCAACCTATAGATGACAAACTCTAAACCAACTTCACTCATTATTCAAATCGTTGACACCTTCGATGTACATGAACCAAATCCTAACTTTATATTGACCACGATGAATTTATCATCCCAACAAGTTAACAATCAAAACATTTTAAACATATGCATCGAAATATAATCACATATTACTCAATCTCATCACATATTGCTCAATCTCATCACATATTGCTCAATCTCATCACATATTGACATATTCCAAGCATATACATGTCACGATAAATTCACTATACATATACATGTCACGATAAATTCACTATACGATAAATTCACTATAAATATACATACACATATTCATATACGATAAATTCACAAATACATATACATATACACATACGATAAATTCAAGATCATACATACACAAAAGTACACAGTTTGAACGGGGCGAGGCGGGGCGGGGGACGGCAAGATCATACATACACAAAAGTACACATACGATAAATTCAAGATCATACATACATATACATTCTACGATAATTTCAAGATCATACATACATAAATTCTACAGTTCAAGTACCTTTGTTCGAGGGCGGGCGGCGGGCGGCGGGCGATGGCGGCGCGGTTTGAGCGTGGGCGGGGGCGGCGGTGCGAGGGCGGCGGTTTGAACGTGGTGGGCTGAGCGTGGGCGAGGGGCGGCGAGCGAGGCGGCGAGGTAGGGCGGCAAGGCGGCGAAGTCAAGACGGCAGGGCTATCTCACGGTGGCACGGGGACGATGGCGACGTGAGGAAAGCGAGGCAGGGGCGGTGCGACGGTGACGTTAAGACGGCGAGGCAAGCGCGGGGACGACGTCGCGATGTGAAGAAAGGCGGGGCGGCGATGGCGATGAAGACATGAAGACGGTGGCGGGTGAAGACGGCGGCGATCTTTGACAATGGAGGCGGCGTCCCCTGGAATTAGGGTTTAGGGTTCGAGTTGTTGTGAATGAAAAATTAGGGGTGGAATCCCGTGTTTATGGTAAAATTCAACGACGGACAAATGTCCGTCGTTGAAATTCCATCGTTGATACGTCGTTAAAGTAGTCTGTCGTTATTACGTCGTTGATTTTCCGTCGTTGGTCCGTCGTTGACTTACTCGTCGTCATTCCGTCGTTGATCAACGACGGACTTTTATCCGTCGTTAATTAACGACGGAATGCCGACGGCATTTCTTACGAATATGTTACAGTATAATACCGTCTTAAGACCGTCGTTGTTCCGTCGTTAATTGCCGATGGAAATTTTTCCGTCGTCTTTCCGTCGTTATACGAGCATTATTCTTGTAGTGATCCAAATATTAGTGATAGTTATTTTTTAATATTAAATAAATACTTTCATAATAATATTACACCGATTTCCATTTTATAAACCAGCGCTCACATGATACCTATATTTCTTTTCTAGCTATTGTGAACCTACAATATCTAACTATTATTTAGTGCATTTAAAGTCTCGCGGGAGAAAAATAGGAAAGTAATGAAAGCCCAATTGAACTGAATATTGTCTAGTTTAAGCTCGACTTATTCGTTCTCAAGTTAAACTTAGTTTTACGAATTTTAGAAGTTTTCTAAATATATGAATTTAGTTTTAAATATTCATAATTCCCTCTAAAAAATAATTTTATTCTACAAAATGTCATATATTAGTAAAATACATTATCTTGTTATACTCCTCCGTCCCATCCAAGACGGTCCGTATTCCTTTTCGAGCTGTCCCACCCAAGATGGCTCGTTTCCTCTTTGGAAAATAATAAGGGCCAACTAATTGCACTATTAATGGATGATTAAAGAATTAATCAAAACTTATTAACTAACCTACCCCCTCTCTTTCCTCATTAATTGCCGTCTCCAGCAGTTCCATTATCTCCAACCCTAAATTTCTCCCACCCTCATTTTTCGCCGCCTCCTTCCCTTCCATTATCTCCAACCCTAACTCTCTCTTTTTGCCTCATTTTTTCGCCGCCTCCCTCGTCCATCCATTTTCCTCAAACCCTAACTCTCTCTCTTTGCCTCATTTTTTTGCCGCCCTCGTCCCTCCATTTTTCCCAGACCGTAACCTCTGAACCTTTATCTTTCTCTTTACATAAGAAAGCAAAATCCCATGAAAATCGAAGATACATCACCACCCAGCCCCGATTTGGGGATCCGTCGATGAGTTGCCGAAAAATCGATCTGATCCTCACTCACCACCGATTTCATCCCGTTCAAAAATCGGACAGAAAATCGAGACCAAATCACGTCGAACAACGACGAATCCCCATCTCCTTATTCCGAAATTGATTTTTCATCCTCCATTCCAATTGATGATGCGTGGTGGGACACTGGTGATGAGTGGATCGCAGCCATGGAAAGGGAAAACGATGAGTGGATTGCAGCCATAGAGAAGGAAGACAAAAGATGTGCAGAGATTGAGGAAGTGAAGCAAAAGATGCTAAAGATTTTGGTTCCTGCGTTCTTCAAATGGATGATCTCTTTTCCTTTATTTTTCCTCCTAATGTATATGAGTTGTTGATTTGGTTGGGTATAAATGGATGCTGAAATGATAAAATTATGCTCACACTAGGAGTGATATTTCGCATCTGTGATGGCAGATTGGTTTGAGATGCGATTTTGGGATTATGGGTTCTCTTGAGTGCAAATATTGATGTGTAACACTCCGTTCTTAATGCGCGTGTGTATGTGTGTGTATGCATGTGTGTATGCAGTATGCAGTATGCGTGTGTGTATGCAGTATGTTTTTAAGTATGGTTTGTGTGCAGTGAGTTAATGTGAATCTGTATTGAGTAGTGAGCTATTATGTGTGTGCAGTGAGTTAATGGGAGCATTGTAAATGATCTTGAATGCGTGTGAGTATGCATGTGTGTATGCAGTATGCGTGTGTGTATGCGTGTGTGTATGCAGTATGTTTTTAAGTATGGTTTGTGTGCAGTGGGTTAATGTGAATCTGTATTGAGTAGTGAGCTATTATGTGTGTGCAGTGAGTTAATGGGAGCATTGTAAATAATCTTGAATGTGTTTGAGTATGCGTGTGTGTATGCAGTAGTGAGATATTATGTGTGTGCAGTGAGTTAATGGGAGCATTGTACGTTATCTTGAATGTGTTTGAGTATGCGTGTGTGTATGCAGTATTAGTTTTTAGTATGGTTTGTGTGCAGTGAGTTAATGTGAATCTGTATTTAGTGGGCTATTATGTGTGCAGTGAGGTAATGAGAGCATAATTTTGGTTGTATTTATACAAAAAAGCCTGCATTGGCTATCTTTTTTACAAAAAAAGCCTATCTTGGCTTCTTTATAATGCATACAAAAGCATGATTCTTCTTTACAAGAGATGTTTATACCAAAAACACATTCTATGCAATTGAAGCATGTTTCCTAAGCATAAACATTCAAAAAGTTATAGCAAAAAGTGTGAGATAGTCTGTTTTCATCCATTCCTTTCAAGTGTATCCAAACCTAAGGTGTTCATAATGCCACTGATTCCCTCCAAGTTTCCAGCCTGAATCAAATAAGTGAGGCAATGTCTCACTAAGTCTTCTGGAACTTCCAAGTCAGCTGGAAGTCTATCTGACCTTATCAGTGATCCTTTCTTTATGTGTGGAATTTTGTAGCAGTTTTGTCCTCTTACTTTCATAATTTCAATCATACAACCTTGCAAGCTTAAGAAGACATTGTTCAATGCTATTGGAGATAGGTCTTCAAATGATAAAACAATTGCATTAACCAATTGGTCTACTGTATAGCACACCTTCTCTATTTGTATGGACTGAATTGCCCTAAACCACCCTAAGTCATTCACATTGGTATCTGGTGAATTAGGTGGCTGTTGTACTAATGTGATGTTGAAACCATCTTCACATGCAGCTACCCTAAAATCTGGATCACTATCCTTAATGTGAGGTCTTGCATTATCTTGTTGTATGAAAATGGTTTTACTTGCGAATGTTGGCCACTTTGCCTTAATTGCCGGTAAAATCTGAAACGATAAGATATTTTTTGTATTCAATATTCATTATGCAATATTTATTCCACTGAAATTGAATAAAACACTTAACCATATTAAATTAAGACAATAATTGAACTACCTAGTTGATCAAACACTCTTTGATTACTTGCTTTGTGATTGATTCAATAGGCTTTGTCTCCAATGTGCCCGCAACTTTGTTTTTGCTTGATCTTTGTGCTGGAATTTGTTGTGTGAAAGGAAAAATGCCCATCTTTCCATCAAATAAAATTCTGCCATCAGCTGCAAACACTACAACAAAAATCGTCTTATGAGACACTGAAAACTGCTGCAATTAACAACTTATTACAACATTTCACTTTTCTCCACGTTGATTCTTAGTGTCGCCTAAGTAAGTGTTGCTAAAGATAAAATTAGCTTTTACGACATCTGGAAATGTCATTATAAATTAATTGAAAATCAAATTTTATAACCATATACGGCAGTAACTCATGTTGGGAAAAGATATCTAATCCAACATCTTTTATTGACTCAATAAAGGACCATATTTTTAATTATTATTTCATGAATAAAAAATATCGACATTATTAAAATAGAAATATTAATATCTACAATACATTTTAACACAAATATAAAGGATATTTATATACATTTATATATAAATGTATATATTTCAACTACTGATTCAATATGCAAAATAAACAATGAACAAAAGAATTAAAACCAACTGTGTTCACTTATTCGCTAATAAAATAGCGCTAAACTTTACCAACTATTTAAAAAAAACTAGACTAAAAATGTAAAAAACTATTGTTCCAAAGCTATGAGTAGGTAGCTTATCAGTTGCATTCTACAAATCCTTCTTCTGAAAAAAGTTGTCCTAAGATCTCCGAGTGCAAGAGCCAGACATGTTTTGACAATGTCCCCCAAGGGTCACCTAGAATAAAAATTTGTAGAACTTTAGATTTATGAACATTTGCTTCTAATAAATAAATATTATAGAAGTAAAAGTACACAATCTGTCGAATGACAAGGTCGAGAAATCATTTCGTCAAATGCATCTTCAAGAGTTTAATAACAAAAAAAACACACCTGGCCAAGCCTTTCATCAAATGCATTTTCTAAGACGCAGATTAATTGGAGAAACCAAGTACACCTGATGCAAGCCTGAATTTCAAGATAAGGAAAATTAGTTTTACAGCTTTCAAAAGAAGCTAGGAGAAGTGATAAAGAAAATAAAATATTAGTTTGATTGATATAAAAAATTAGGTAAAGAACAAGCTGATTTGAAAATGATAATGCAGAAATTTGTAAAATGCATCATTCGATTAAACACTCACTCCCACCACAAAAGAACACAATGTATATAAATTTCCAGAAAAGAAAAATCACAAACTTTTAGATTATTAATGCAAGCTACAAAGACTCTCAGTATCTTCACGACAATAATGAAAAGTAACTGATGTTATTTCATAACATAAACAGAACATTAATTATCTTTTACCTCGCTCTCAACCCTAGGCGGCTAGGGTTCGTGGAGTGTGTTCCTCCTTTCTTGGAAAGGTTGTCTTCCCTCTCTCTGTAGGGCTTTGTTCTTGGCGTTTGAAGATCTACTGACTCGTTATGGAGGCAGAAGAGATTGCAAACCTAGTTAGTGTTCTCAAACTAACTTCTGATGCGAAGGAAACGGCGGTGACTCTGACGAAAGATGAGAAAGAAAGAGGTAAAAAGAGAATCGAAAAGGTTGTTGTGGGAAAAAAATTTGCCAGAAGGACGGTGAATAGAGAGACGCTCAAATCCAACCTTCCCAGAATCCTTAGATCTAGGGGACGATCTGATATTGAAATAGTAGGACATAATCTCTTCATTATCACTTTCAACCTGGAGGCGGATCGTAAAATTGCTCTTGAGGAGGGACCATGGCATTTTTTCCAAGATCTGATGGTGTTGAAACAGACGGAGGAGATGCAATCACCCTTCGATGTTTGCTTTGATGAAATAACTCTATGGGTTCAATGCCATAATGTTCCGATCTCCTGCATGGATCTTTGCATAATTCGCAGAATAGGAGAGAGAATTGGGACGGTCAATGACATAGAGGTGGATGAGGGTGGCCTATGTATGAGGAAATTCGCTAGGATAAGGGTCACAAGACGGATTGACTCTCCTCTGGTTCGATGTGTTCCACTGACGAACTCCAAGGATCTAAACGGAACCCTAATCGTACTCCAATACGAAAGGCTACCGGATTTCTGCTATGCATGCGGAAGGATTGGTCATATATCAAAGGATTGTACTGATAGCAGTGCTAATAAATGGAAATTCCAGTTTGACTCATGGTTACGTGCTGGAAGGACGGCCACGAATCGAAGGAAGTCTGGCTCAGAAGAGAATAAATCTTCGAACAATAGTAAGGAACATCACAGTGATAGCGAGAACGGGAGCAAAATCCTGATGATCTCATCATCAAGGGTCGAGGCAGATGAAAAATTAGGGTCGGACAAGGAGATGACAGAGGATAGAGGGGAGGAGGCTCAGTCTGGGTCTGCCACATTGGAATCATATAATAATAATAATATATCTGGGAATGCTAGAGTGGAGTCAACCATAAGATGGCCAATGACAGCCCAGAAGGAGGATAAGGGACTACAGTTTGTGTCTGGTTGCAGAGACACGGCTAAAGGTGTGGAGAAGGATAAAACTAAAAAGAATGGATCCCCCATAAAAACTAAAAGGAAAGGTATGAGAGGGGGATGGAAAAGAAGGGCTAGAATGCTGCAAGAAGGAGGAAATGAGGAGAATCCGGATCGATGTAGGAAGAGGCTTTGTGAAACGGACCCAGATCACGGTTTGGAGATACATAAAGCGAAACAACAAAGAATGGCAAGTGAGAAAGATTACAACAAAATGGATACGGTGGAGGCTGCCTCGTAGCCCCGCCGGGCATTATGAATTGCTTAGTATGGAATGCACGTGGTCTGGGAAATACACGTGCATTCCATGAACCCCGGCAACTCCTCGCCGGAATTTCCCCAAGTCTAGTCTTCATTTGTGAGACTAAACTTGCTGCCAATAGATATCATTGGTGGAAAAGTGTTCTTGGTTTTAATGGCATGTTCTTTGTCGATGCGGTTGGCCATAAGGGGGGTCTTGTGCTTATGTGGGATGACAGCATCGAAGTTAACATCATGTCCTACTCGCAGGGTCATATTGATTGCCTTGTTCGAAGCGAAGAGGGGCGTTGGCGTTTCACCGGATTCTATGGAAATCCGGTGACGGAGCTGCGGAAATTCTCGTAGGACTTACTGCGACGACTTAATAATGATGAGCGACTTAAGGAGACTGCATGGCTCATTGGTGGAGACTTCAACGAGATTGTATATGACACTGAGAAAAAAGGTGGTAGACCTCGACCCCTTCAACAGATGGAGCTGTTTAAAAATGCGATTTCTGACTGCAGACTCCTTGATATTTCCTATCCGGATAACGAATTCACGTGGTGTAATAAACGGGAGGGGAATATGGTTTTTGAAAGATTGGACCGCTTCTTTGGTAATGCCGTTTGGCAGAATTTATTCCCCAATACGCAGACAAACGCATTGGACTTCCATGGGTCTGGTCATAGACCGGTGCTATGCGTTCTTAATGCGAGTGGGAGGGCAATTGATGACAAAGGAAAAAGCCGTTTCTTTTTTGAGGAAAAATGGTTGATGGAGAAAAGTTCCGTTCCAGATCTGCTTTGCAACCTTAAGCACCTAGAGAGAGAACCAAAGCTCCCTCAAATGCTTGGAAAATGCGCTGGGTTCCTGTCTCAATGGTCGCGACGCTTCTTCAATAGAAAAGTGAAGGATATTGCAAAATTAAGGAAGGAAAGACAGCATCTCATGAGCTCAGCTGGTAACAGCCAAGTGGATCAAAAGATTCTCCAAATAAGCCGTGACATTGAAAAAACGGTGGAAATTGAAGCTTTGCATTGGCAACAAAGGGCTCGACTCAATTGGCTTGCTAACGGCGATCGTAACACTGGTGCCTTTCATGCAAGAGCCTCCCAGAGAAGGAGGAAGGGAGCCATTCAAAACCTGAGAAATGACAGTGGGGTGTTATGCGACAAGGAGGGTGACAAAGCGGTGATCATTGAGAGGTACTTTAAGGAGCTCTTCAAGTCTAGCTCTCCTACCCGTCAGGCGATTTCTAAAGTGACAGACTCCATCCATGATAGAATCTCTGATGCTGACTATTCTCTTATGGATCGGCCTTATGAGGTGAAAGATGTTAAAGACGCTGCTTTTGAAATGCACCCTACTAAGAGCCCTGGTCCTGATGGTTTTAACGCTAGGTTCTTCCAAAAATTCTGGCCGACGATTGGCGACTTTGTCACCAAGGAAGCCCTGGCCATTTTAAATGAGGGTGCACCGATTAGAGATTGGAATGATACCATGTTGTGTTTAATCCCGAAAGTGAGGAAACCTCTGTTGGTCTCGGAATTTAGGCCCATCAGCATGTGCAATACGAGCTATAAAATTGTTGCTAAAGTTATTGCGAATAGACTCAGACAGGTGTGTTGGGGCGTGTTATTGATCAGGCTCAATGTGCTTTTATCAAGGGAAGATTAATTACTGACAATGTCCTTGTTAGTTTTGAATGCCAACACTGGATTCGTAGGAGGAAAAAAGGCAAGGAGGGATATGCGGCACTCAAACTGGATATGAGTAAAGCTTACGACAGAGTGGAGTGGAGTTATCTTCTAGCTGTCTTGGATAAGCTTGGTTTTCCGCCTCGTTTTTGCAAGTTGATTATGCAGTGTGTGTCGTCGGTGCGCTTCTCGTTTATTCTTAACAAAAGAGTGTATGGCAATATTATCCCCTCTCGGGGGCTCAGACAGGGAGACCCTCTTTCGCCCCTTCTCTTTGTGATTTGCACACAAGGCTTCTCATCTTTAATCCGAGGTTTTGAGCGCTTAGGTGTGGTGGAGGGGATACCAATCATTCCCCATGAGTTAAGTGTTACCTATCTTTTCTTTGCGGATGATAGCCTTGTTTTCTTTAAAGCCACGCGGGAAGGTGCCTCGGCTATTAAGGAGGTTCTACAGCTTTACGAATTAGCCTCGGGCCAGCTTATTAATCGAGCTAAATCATCCATATGTTACAGCCCCAATATCCAAAGGAATATCGGAAGCACGATTAATCTGATCTTGGGAGTCAATGCAGATCATGGCCTGCACATGTACCTTGGCATGCCGGCCTTCTCTCTCCGGCAGAAACGAGTCCAATTTGCCTATATCAAGGATAGGATTCAAAAAAAGTTGTTTGAATGGAATCAGAGGGATTTTTCTGCAGGGGGTAAGGAGGTCCTGCTTAAAGCTGTCATCCAAGCTATTCCTACTTACGCGATGCAATGCTTCCGTCTGCCGACTTCTATCTGCAACGACATTAACCGGATGTGCGCGGCTTTTTGGTGGGGTGATAAGGAGGAGAAGAAACGTATTCACTGGTCGAAATGGAAAGTTTTTTGCAAAACAAAGGATTGGGACGGGATTGGCTTCCGAGACATGGTTCCTTTCAATCGTGCTTTATTAGCTAAACAGGTGTGGAGAATGATGATGAATCCGGATTCTCTCGTGGCTCGCGTTTTTAAGGCTAAGTACTTCAGAGATGGTGACATTCTTAGTGCTAGACCAAGTAGCAACGACTCTTTTGTTTGGCGATCCCTTTTTTGGAGCAGGGAGTTGGTGGAAAAGGGTGTTCGATGGAGAGTTGGAAATGGCCGTAATATTTATCTCTTTCGGGATCGATGGGTGAACGGATTAAATGAAGGAAGGATTGAGCTTAGGAGGGATGATCACGACCATCTTATGAAGGTTGTCGACTTGATCGGGGAAGATGGAGAGTGGGAGGCTGACCGAATTGTGAGGGAGTTTCCGGCTTTTGAGAGAAATAGTATCCTTATGACGCCGATTGGTGAGAAAGGCCACCATGACACTCGATGTTGGAAATTTGAGCAGAATGGCATGTTCTCAGTTAAAATGACGTATCTTCTCTCGGCTGGCTACTTTGACAGCCATCCTCATTCAAGCCAACATGAGCTCAGACTATGGAATCAGTTAGTGTGGTCTCCTTCGATTCCACCCAAAGCAAAAATTTTCATGTGGAGAGCTTTCATGAATTTTATCCCCACAGCCGCTAATTTGAAAGAACATCACGTTCCCTCGGATGGTATTTGTGACCGTTGCAAGGACAGATGGGCTTCAACCGAGCACACCCTCATTTTCTGCCCTCGATGCAATAGTGGATGGAAACATAGTCGGTTCTGGCGTCTCCTTCAAAAAGCTAAAGCGCTGTGTTTGGTTGACATAGCTGTGATGATCAGGAATGAAATGAAGAGTGACGATTATGATCTTTGGTGTGTTATGTTATGGCAGAACTGGAGAGCGATCTGTAAGGTCTCTCATGAAGCCTATCTTAATCTTGATGAGGCTTCGGAAACCTCCTGTATCGCCTTGATCGAGAACTTCAAGTCAGCGCGACCTTTGTTCGTCGCTGCTAATAAGCTGGGGATCGGGTGCGGCGACAGGAAGTGGAAAAAGCCCAGAAGGGGATGCTTCTGTGTTGATGTGGATGCTCTCTACAACCCCGAGAAGAATGGCTTTGGTATTGGTATTATTATCCGTGACCATGAAGGAAGTATTATCCTGGCTAAATCCCAACAGACGTCCCCCTCGTCGAGTGTCATGTTCGCTGAGGTGAAGGCTGTTATCTTTGGTATCCTTTGTTGCTTGGAATATGATATTCACCCGTTTGAAGTGTTTACTGACTCAATCTTGGCTGCTCGACTCATGGCGAAACTCGAGGAGAACAAGGACCGCTTTGCTGAAGAGATTTTTGAGATCCTTCGAGATACGCGTCCACATGTTCTTATAGGCGTGTCTCACACTAATAGAACGGCTAACAAGGCCGCTCATGCCCTTGCTCAATTTGCTTTGAACTGTCCTCGTCTAGTATGTTGGAACGAAGATTTCCCTAGATGGCTTGTGGATCTTGGTAGTGAGGATTTGGTGGATTAATATATTTTATTTTACCTTTCAAAAAAAAAACATAAACAGAACATTATGGCATTCTTCAATGAATCACATGAAAAAGAAAAATATTTACATGTATTAAGATATATATGAATAAATCAGTACATTTTGATGATATGGAAAATAACCTGATATAAAATGTGCATCCAATTAGCTGTCTAAGTCAATAATAGACTTTCCAGCACATTCTTTGTATTTAACTACTTCAATTGATCACGACTCTTATTTGTAGTAGACCACCTCTCAAGCTTGTAACTTCACTACCCAATGCCTCCTTTTGCTTTATGGCCTCATTTTGAAATCCTCTCAAGATCAGGAATATATAAGCATAAATAATCATTTCTTGTAAATGATATCAGCATAACCAATAGCATTAGCATCTAGCGTTGTCTCTTAAGTATCTTCAAGAAACATAAAGATCTAGCAGATAAACCAAATGTATCGACGTTAAAGATAGATTAATACATTATACTAACCACATTATACATTGAGTGACTATACCTGCACAAGACATTAAACAATATGTTAGGATGGGAATTCAGAAACTATCCTTAGCAATATTCTATTAGGTATCCTCTACAAACCTTCTAAATATTACTAACGTTGTCTTCTTGAGTTCGCTTCAACTCTTCTTGAAGGGAAGCTTGCACTTTCTCAATAGCAAGTTTGGACTCTCTTTCTTGCGCTAAAGAATACAATGCTTTCTGGGTTTAACAAGTAGTTCTTTGTAGTACTTGAGATATTAGCAATCAAAACCATGATGCAAATTTTAATGTACCATGACAGTCTCATACCGAATTATCTAGCATCGCTTCAGCATGCTTTTATTGCAATGTGTCCAGATTTTTCCGCAACTCTATGACAAATGAATTCAATTCATTTTCCTTCTTTTTCATCAGCAGTTCTGACAATATTCATAAAATTAAAGGTAAGAGAATATTCATGTTAAACACTTTATTTTATTGCAATGTGTCCAGATTTTTCCGCAACTCTATGACAAATGAGTTCATAACATATTCAGTAAAAAAAAAAGAAT
This sequence comes from Salvia rosmarinus, assembly GCA_036937905.1. Lineage (NCBI taxonomy): Eukaryota > Viridiplantae > Streptophyta > Magnoliopsida > Lamiales > Lamiaceae > Salvia > Salvia rosmarinus. The sequence continues at coordinate 69,040,452 of CM072815.1, read as the reverse complement.
CACCCCTACCACGACATCATTGGATCTCTTTTCTGCGGTTTCCAACTAATTCTTAAGTGTCTTCTGCTCTGTTACATAACCTTCTAGTTGTAGGAACCACGTAATACATTGCTCAAACCTTTTAATGGAGCCTATTCCTTATAATGGAGCCATTCATTTGTTCTTTGTTTGTTCATGCAACAGAATCATCCCAAATAAACATTAAATCAACAAACTGAAACTGATACACATTGATAGTGATAAACCATCAGGTCATATCGAACCATGACACAAATAATCAATTAAAAAAAATCCCACTTAAAATACCTTTTAGTTGCAGTTGAATTGTACTTGTCGGTTTCTCACTGAACAAGGCCTTCAGATCCTATGTGGTGAACTTAATAAATCCACAATCAGATGCAGTGTTGCGTCGTTTCCTATTACTAAAAATTTAGTGCAAATAAGGTTTATTCCATTTATCTGGGGTCTCATTTGTTGCCATGAGATTCAACAATCAGTAAATGGAATGATGAAAATGTCAAGAATCATATACTGAAGAGATATATCGAAACTCAATCCACCAAGAATCCAACATTCATTAACTCTTAACATATAAAAGTCAAATAAAAAATGAATAAAAGAATCATCATTCAAGCAAAGAACTAAAACCGTAATAGCAACTAAATTAATTGTCTAAAGCCACGCCTTAATTCGCCAAGTTCCTTAGAATATTAAAATCAAATAACTAAGAACGGAAGAACTCGCAAATCAATCAACGCCCTGCGATCATAATACTTCAATACAAAAGCATGATCATTCAATATTCACATCACACAAACGATAAAAGAAATTAATTGAGATTAATTACCTCTTTGAAATGGCCGCAATCGAAAGTGTTTCTGGAGGGTTTTTGACTGAGTCTTGGGATCGTATATAAAAAATACTTATGGATTCATAGTCAAATCTCGCATCTTCCCCACCCCTATTGCCTGTTGAAATAAAGATGGGAAAAGTCGTTGAGGAATAAGTGAAGTGCGACTTGTGGCTGTTTCTTAATGTGCGAGTTTATTAGTCGGCTAGTCGGTTAGAGTGAGAGAGAAAGCCTTGCTATTGTAAAAGGCATTTGTACTGTTTCATTTCGAGTTGAGCTGAATATATGAAAAACACTTTTCTTCTCCACTTTTCTTCTTTCTTTTGTTCTATCGTAATATGGTATTAGAGGAAACACTTCCTCTACGTGATTCTCTTCTCAAGTTTTGTCAGTCTTCCTCAAATCCTTGAAATTTCTCTTCAATGGTGCGTGGAAACAACTATCGAGAAGTCTCTTTTTTTGCTGAAGATCCAACCAGTCTGTTCTATCTACATCCAAGTGATAATCCAGGTATTCAGCTCGTAACTCAGCAGCTGAATGGCTCGAATTACAACAATTGGTATCGATCTATGATCACTGCTCTTATAGCTAAGAACAAACTGGCTTTTGTTGATGGATCGCTTCCAAAGCCGATCGAAACTGATCAAAGTTTTCCGATCTGGATTCGATGCAACAGTATGGTTACGTCTTGGTTGAGAAATTCTGTAGTTCCTCAAATTAGCTCGAGTTTAATGTACATTGATGATGCTAATCAGATCTGGTTAGATCTGAAACAACGTTTCTCGCAGGGTGATTTAGCTCGCATTTATCAATTGCGTCAACAGCTAATGAGTTTAACTCAAGGTCACTTAGATGTGAACACTTATTACACTAATCTTCGAATTCTATGGGATGAATTCAAAGATTTTCAACCAAATTCATGGTGTTCATGTGGAAACTGTCGGTGTGATAGTGCTAAGAAGTGGAATACTTATCAGGAGCAGGAGTGTGCTATGCAATTTCTTATCAGTTTAAATTCATCTTATGCTCAGCTCCGATCTCAGTTGTTATCCAATGTTCCTTTAGCTTCTTTGTCAAAAAATTTCTCTCTAGTGATTCAGGAGGAGAGGCAAAGGAACATTGATGGAGGCTTATCTCATTCGTTCACTCAGAGTGTTAGTGAACAACCAACTCCTATGATCAATGCTATTTCTGGATTTGGTCGAAGAAAATTTCTCTGCACTCATTGTGGAAGAACAAATCACACTGTGGATAAGTGCTTTCAGTTACATGGTTTTCCTCGAGATTTGGCAAAGGAAGGGAAAACCGTTCACAAAAGGAGAATTTAATGGTGTCAAATCGGTTAATCTGGTTGAAGAAGGTGGTGTTGTGGAGCCAAATTCAGTGGCTACCACAGGAGGAGCTTCTCTTAGTTCATTAACCGTGATCGGTGTCAACAGTTAATCTTTTTCTGCAAACTTAGCTTCCACAAAATACTTCCACACTCAAATATCCAGCTCCAATTCTTCCTCATCTCCAGCCTTCGGTGGTAACATATACATCTCCTCTTTATTGGATCTTCGCTCTTTCCTCTTCTCTGTAGTTAATTGACACGGTGCCACTCATCATGTTTGTTGTGATCTTTCTCTTCACCTCTTATACACATATCACAAATACTCATGTTAATTTACCAAATGGCAGTGTTGTTGATGCAACACACATTGGTAATGTTCATTGTCTAATTCTTTAGTCTTATCCTCTGCCTTGTTTGTTGCTCGGTTTTCCTATAATCTAATATCATCGGTTCTCTCACTCTCAACTCAAATTGTATTGTTAATTTCACCAATACTTCCTGTGAAATACATGATGCTTCTCTGGGAACTCAGATTGGGAAGGGTAGCAGACTGTGAAATCTCTATGTTCTTGACACATCAGGTTCCTCTTCAACTCCTGTTGTCAATGTATCTGTCTCAGTTGATCTATGGCACATTTGTTTGGGCCATTTGTCTTTAATAAACTTCACAAAATGTCAAAGGTGTTGTCTGTTAGCAATGGTGAAACTTCTCTGTGTCATGTTTGTCCCTTAGCTAAGCAAAGGAAATTGCCCTTTCCTATGTCACAGTCTTCTAGTGAATCTCCTTTGATCTCATCCACTGTGATGTATGGGACCTTACAAATCCCCAACTATAGAAGGTTTTACCTATTTCCTGACTTTTGTTGATGATTTTAGTAGATTTGTTTGGACTTTCCTTATGAAGCAAAAGTCGATGTTAAACAAATTCTTACTCGGTTCTTCAATACTATACATACTCGATTCAATAAGAAAGTCAAGATCATTAGGAGTGACAATGGACCGAATTTCATATCCCATCTTTATTTTCTGAATTTGGGACATTGATCCAGCATTCTTGTGTTAAAACACCTCAGCAAAATGCAAGGGTAGAAAGAAAACACCAACATCTTCTTAATGTTGCTAGGAGTCTCTTGTTTCAATCTCATCCGCTATTTCCTACGGGGGATCTTGTTCTCACTTGCCTCATACATAATAAATCGAACTCATTCTTATGTTTTGCCAGAAAATATAACACCTTTTCAGGCTTTGTTCAATAAGCCACCATCATACTCTCATCTCAAGGTGTTTGGTTGCTTATGTTTTGTTTCCACTCTTGACAGAGATAAGTCCAAGTTCTCCCCGAGCCACTAAATCTGTGTTTTGGGCTATCCATCCGGTTTCAAAGGGTACAAAATCTTGGATTTAACCACCAACACTTGTTTCCATCAGAGAAATGTTGTCTTTCATGAAAATACTTTTCCTTTTCTCATTTACCTCCTACTGATTTTCCATCTCACTCAAATACTACTCCGAATCTCTTGCTCCCATTCCTCAAACCACAACATCAACAAGATCCGCGACATATTCATCTCTCTTCTCACCTTTCGATTATGTTTGTCAAACTTGATCCTACCTCTTTATTCCAAACTCTCTCCTCCTTCTTCCACTTCATATGTTTGTATCTCTGTTGTCACCGAACCATCATCATACTCTCAAGTGCACAATATCTTGAGTGGAGAAGCGACTATGCAGGTGAGCTTGATGCTCTTCAAGCCAATCATACGGATTATCATACCCTTACCTCCGGAAAATTTCCTATTGGTTGTAAATGGGTGTATAGGGTAAAATTTCTAGTGATGGCACTATTGAAAGATCAAAGCTGACTTGTGGCAAAAGGTTTCACTCAACAGTGCGGGGTTGATTTCTTGGACACTTTCTCTCATGTGGCCAAACTTGTCACAATAAATTGCTCCTTGCTTTAGCTTCCATGCATGGTGGGTTTTATCTCATTTGGATATCAACAATGCATTCTGTATGGAGACTTGGAGGAAGAGATATTCATGGAATTTCCACCAGATTGCTTGTTGAAGGGTGCATTCTGAAGGATCGGACCTCTTGTGTGTAAACTTACCAAATCCTTTATGGCTTAAAACAAGCATCAAGACAGGTGGTATTTGAAGTTTTCGGAGGTTCTATCTACATTTGGCTTGATTGATCGATTATGATCATTCCTTCTTTTATAAGAGAACTTCGATGGTTTCTTGGAATTGTTATATATGTGGATGACATGATGATAGCAAGCGGCTGACAAGCATGATTGAGGAATTCAAGGTTTTTCCGGGAACACAAAGATCTTGGTGCACCCAAGTATTTTCTCGAATAGAGATTGCAAGAAATCCTACAGTCTTTTCATCAATCGGAGGAAATATGCCACCGATCCGTTCTTGAGCGAGATTTCTAGGATCAAAACTTTTTCCACACCTATGGACTCGGGGAAGCAAGCAAGCGGGGAAGAAGGGCGGTTTATCGACCACCCAATATAGAAGGTTAATTGGAAGGCTCTTATATTTGTGTATCACAAGACGACATTACCTTTGCAAAGAACAAGCTTAGCCAATTTCTCGCTAAACCTTGTGAAGGGCATTTACAAGCGCAGAGAGAATCCTTAAATATCTAAAAGGAAGCTTGGGGCATGGGTCTGCATTATGCTAGCAATGCTACTCCGGTTTGAGTATCTTCTCTTATGCAGATTGGTCATTGTCACGATACAAGACGTTCGATTACTGTGTTTCTATATGTTTGTTGGCCCACTTAATATCGTGGAAATATAAAAGCGACATACCGTTTCAAGATCCTCTGCGGTGAATACCGGCAATGGCTCTTGCTTGTTGTGAAGTAGTTTGGGCAAATGGTTTCTTGGAAAACTTAGGGATGGAGATGAAGAAAGCAATACCACTATATTGTGACAATAAAGTGCAGATGTATATTTGCTTGAATCCCGTTTTCCACGAGCCAACCAAGCATATAGAGATTGACGCCACACGCTGAGGATAAGTACTTGGTGGGATTATCAAACCGTTGCATGTTGCAACCGAACATCAACTTGTCGATATCTTTACTAAGCCTCTCACAGCGCCAATACTTGAAGATTCTTGAGCAAGATGGAGTTTACCACCATATACTCTCCATCTTGAGGGGTGTGTTGAAATAAAGATGGGAAAAGTCGTTGAGGAATAAGTGAAGTGCGACTTGTGGTCGCTTTCTTAATGTGCGAGTTTATTAGTCGGCTAGTCGGTTAGAGTGAGAGAAAGCCTTACTATTGTAAAAGGCATTTGTCTTGTTTCATTTCGAGTTGAGCTGAATATATGAAAAACACTTTTCTTCTCCAGTTTTCTTCTTTCTTTTGTTCTATTGTAATATTGCCTTTGTGAGGTGCATCCTCTGTTGATGGCACTGATTTTTTATGCCAAAGATCTTTTTTAGAGAAGCTAGAAGATGGTAGAAAGCAAACCGTCTATTCCTTAGATTTGTGAATGGTGTTTTGTTTTTGGTACAACACATGGCGGTAAATGAAATCATTTATTTGGTGGGAGTTTTTTTGTATAATGCGGGAAAATAAATTTTGTGAAAATTTTTCAATTTCGTTTTAATAATCATAAAATGAATTTTTGGTTCCAAAAGTAAAAAAGAAAATATAATTTATTTTTTAACAAGTCTTTTATCTCAAGCAGTCTACTTATTACTGCTATAGAAGAAAATGAGTTATCTTGGTGCATCCTATATGATGTAATCGTATTTTTTTATCTCTGAAAATTCATTCTTAATTAGTAGTCGGATCAATGACCGCTCTAGAACATTGAATCGTGTTGTATTTAGGTATATATAAGGACATATGGGCTTTTGTGTCGTCATAGCTCAAAACAAGCGTTAGTCATAACACCATTAGGAGGTTTGATGTCTCAATAAAGGCCTTATTATGACATAATGGGTTTAATGCCTCCATAGCCATGTTGTAATAACCATTTTTTGTTTTAGTGAAAGAAAGGTCTACAAACAGCACACATAAACATGACTTTGGTGATAATTTTTTTGCTTTTGCATGTCCTATGAGGATTAGCCTCTCCTGGGGTCATGTAGAACCTGTGTGTTCATTTTGTGATGTAGAACCACTTCTCATATATATGAACTGTATTGTGCATGCTCCTAAACTTGAGTATGTTTAGTATTCATCAAGTTCTAGTGCCTCAAGAGAAAACCTAATCCTTAAAAATTTATTGGGAGTCATTAGATCGGGCTTAATTGCACTAGTGTGAGCTTTGATCGCCCTTGTTTTATCCATCTCCATACAGTGCTCTTACTTTGCTGGATTCCAAATGCTAATTTTCTAATTGTTCCTCTTTTGTGAAGCTCTAAACTTGCAATTAATTTCATGTCAATCTGCACTTTTTTACTAACTCTATTGAACTTACCACTTTCTAAGTGGATAATTTGACCGAGTGCTTTATGTTTTTTTTGCGACCCATAGACGGCTAATGTTCCTTCTTGGGCTGGAGAACTTCACTCGACTTCGACATCTTGCCTCTGCAGGGTTTTCCATTCTTGGAATCTTCAAGTAGAAACGGATGATTTGTTTTCTTTTTGATGTTGGTAGCTCTGTATTTCCCATGCTATGAATGCAGTCTGTAATTTTTTGGAATGTTTAAGTGGGAACTTTCAGCTTTTGCAGTGATAACTGTGAGTATGATTATTTGAAAGTGGAAAGTTGTAATCTTATTTATATGCAAAATTATGGATTCCCACTTCTCATTTTGGCACACATTTCAAATTGTTGCATACAACCTTTTTGTGTTTAATTTTTGCGTACAAATTTGGATTCTCACTTCTCATTTTGGCTCACATTTCAGATTTTGTAAGGATTTGAATTCTTAATTGGATATTCACGGTACCCAATCCTAGATTAAATAAGTGCACAGTAAGCTCTCTATCTCTCTCTTTACATAAAAGGATGTGATAGTTTAATTCAAATTATTAAAACTGGAAAAGATTTGTGTACAATCAACAAAAAATGATTAAGATATGAAAATAAAAGAATTAAGTGATTAAATGATTAACAAATTGAAAAGATTAAATAAGCCTTAAACATGTGGACCCTTCTCATTTACACAATAAACAAGAGCATCTAAATAACCGTGCCGAAAAGATATGAGCCGTCTTGGACGAGACGGAGGGAGTAACAAATAAGATTAATTAATATATACATCTCACTTGTCAAAGAACAAATATAATTGAATGTCAAATCAATATTGTGTTTTCTAGCTAGTTCACAAGCACATTGATCAACTTTATGTTAAGTTTGTTAACCAAGTCGAACAAACTTTTTGTTTCGTCAAACCGAAATACAAGTAAACTAAATCATTTACAACATTCAATTTGAATCTCATATTACAATTTACAATATTTTTGGTCCATGAAATTTATGCATTGTCACTTCCAGATAACACTGAAATAAACACTATTTGTTACCAAAAAATCTAATCATAATTGTAGAAACAGGAAATATAGATAGATGCAGCACCACTACTATTGTATGCATAATTGCACAAACAATGTATCATTTACAACTGTTATTCCTGCAGATATTAATATTTTCCCACCAAAACAAAAAAACCACAGAATTAGAGAGAAAGCAAAGAAACAAAAATGGCCAAAATTGTGATATCTGTATGTGAGCATGAGATTAAAGCTCGAACAACATCAGCTATCTTGTATCGTCCTCAGCTATCACCGAGTCTTCTAGCCCTACGTGACCTGCATTCCAAAGAAACACAGCAGTGGTTCGAATTTTATGTGATTGTTGCACTACCAAATTTATGTTGTTTACGCTTCAAAGTTTAGGAAACTCCAAATAGTCAAAAGGTTTGTACATGAAGAATTATCGTAGTCACACATGCTAACATTAAATACGAGTGAGTATTTTGTTAATTCGTCCAGTTTGCATAGAAAAACTACTGAACCGAAATAACCGAATTGCCGGAGAAATTGGCCGAACCGAATTAACCAAACGGTTTGTTCAGAGTTTTTCCTTTCCTTATTTTCTATTTTACTAATAAAATTGATAATTTTTATTAATATTATATATATATATATATATATATATATTAATTATATTTAATTTAAGACAAAAACTTGGGTGAGTTCCGCCTCACCGGACACCGTGAGTTCACCCTTGTTTTTTTGTTAAAATAATTATATATTAATTATGATGAGTAAGGATAATTAGATTTTGTTAATTTATTAAATTTATTAATTTTTAATTATAATTTTTAATTCAAAATTAGAATTTATTAATTCATAATTATGGTTTATTAATTCATAATTAAAGTTTATTAATTCATAATTAGGGTTTATTCATTCACAATTATGGTTTATTAATTCAAATTTATGGTTTATTAATTCACAATTAGGGTTTATTATTTCCAATTAGGGTTTATTAATTCAAACTTAGGGTTTATTAATTCAAAATTAGGGTTTATTATTCAAAATTAGGCTTTATTAATTCACAATTAGGGTTTATTAATTCAAAATTAGAGTTTATTATTTAAAATTAGGGTTTATTAATTCATGATTAATGTTTATTAATTCACAATTAAAGTTTATTAAACATATTAATTTTAAATAGAATTAATTTAATTAATTAATTAATTAGGATTGATTAATTAATTAGGGGTGGTCTCACTGTGTGCGCGCGCACATGAGACCACCCCTTAGTTTAATATTTAAGTGGAAAAAAAATAATGAATCAAATTATGACGTTTATAAATTAGACACAAAATTCCTAATATGTGTGTGTCATTATTCTTTATATTTAGTGCAGTTATTTTATACGTTCAATTACTTTATTTTATATGCTTAGTACAAGTGTTCTCACAATTCTCATGATAAGAGGTTTTTATTTGATTTTAGGTCAAAAAAATACCAAATTGGTTGAAAACTGAATCTTCGAATTAAAAATTTAACCAAATCGAACCGAAAAACAATATATTGAACTGTATAAATTGAAATATGCTCGGGTTTTTTCGAAATTCTATTTCTATTCACCCCTGCATGAAAGGATATCTATTTGCTAATTGATGAGAAGATGAACTTACCAAACAATGACACCAAAGATGGAGGTCTTGAAGATGCATTAGAGCTCACATCTATACCTGTATAATCATCATGGACAATAGCATAGGTTAATAGATGTTGGTATAAGCAATCTGAAATTTGGTATTCATTCATACCTGCGGTTCCAGCTGATTTGAGAAGATCTGATTTCTTAAAAGTGTATCCGATGAAATTAGCATCTTTCGATGTTAACATCTGCTCGTCAATGTATGCAAGAAAATCGTTAAATCATCAATAAAACAAGAACAATCATAAAGCAGAACATAAGCAACGGACGTCTACTATGAAAATCGTGAACTTTACTAAATCGATAGAACTGTGGACTTACAAAAACATGTCATCAACATTTTTTTTCTTGTTTAATAGGCTCAACTATATGATCCTAATCATTTTTGGTGAAAGCTGAGTAATAGCTCGCCTTTATGGAAATAAATTTAGCTGCCAGCGATTTTAACCAATATAGGCATCCGCTAAAAGTAGATAATATAAATCTTCTCAATCATGTTTGCAATTTTCTTCACAAGTTCCAATTTTCAGAAAAGATGTAAAATAGGGCGATTACCTTCCTCCACGGTCCCACTCTTGGCGTGCTCGATGGTGGATTGTCTCCCTGAGAAAGAGAAGCAAAACAGGCAAAAACATTAGAGAAATCATCCAACGCTGCACAAAGGTTACATTCCTACGATTTTCATAACTACTAAAACTATTTTGAGAAATATAATCACAAATTTTTAATAAAACTGCAAGATAACCAATCTCTTCTGTTATACTCACTTCATCAAACTTTTCAAAATTCTGTGTATCCAAATCTCCATTTACGACCGGTTTGTAGGCAGCTTCCATTTCATAGAGACCTTCCCATTTAACACCTCTAAACCATGCATGTCCCTGAAATTACAAAAATAAACTGAAAAATTACCAAACTGATGAACAGGAAGAAAACCAGCCCTTTTCCGACACTTGCTCACTGATGTCCGAATCCAATTCATTTGATATGAAATTACCAAAGTAAACCAAGAATGATCCATTAGTTTACCCCTCATTTGCAGGGAGTCGGAATACATCCTCAAATGCAACGTTTTACATACCTTTATTTCGTCCACACCTCTGGTCCCTAATCTTTTCTCAACGTCACATAACAAATGACAGATAAGATCCCTCGCCTCATCCGAGATTTTCGGTTCTTCAGGAAACTTTAAGCATGTTTTCCAATTTATTATCTGATACAAAAGGAAAGATAGTTCAACGACAACTAGGAACAAAAAAGTCACGAGCAAATTAAAAGATATTTCAGTGTCAGAAAAGGCTTCAATGGTCAATGACTCAATCGTTGTGCAAATAAGAAACCAGTTCCAAAAAATTGATTTGTGGAAATCGTGTAGTGTACCTTGCGGCATGTCATTCTGGGATCATCAGAACAAAATGGAGGATAACCAATAAGCATTTCGTACATTATGCCCCCCAAAGACCACCAGTCGCACTCCATTCCATATCCTTTCTTCAGTAAGACCTCAGGTGCCATATAATCAAGAGTTCCAACAGTAGAATATGCCTACAAGCGAGAGTGTGCGTATAATAACTTTATATGCCTAAGAGAAAATTCATATTACAACTAAAAAAAGGAAAATATACCAGGGCACGACGGTTCCTTTTCCACTGTAGTAACTGCTCCTTTGCCATTAACCAGGGAGCAGTATTATATTCATCGGCATTCCCATCTCCATCAGTTTTAGAATCTTGAGCCAAAAAATCGTCATCTTCTAACAATATTGACGAGTATTTCTCCAGTGTCTTGCACAAGCCGAAATCAGAAAGCTTTAAATGCCCCTTTTTGTCCAATATGAGGTTATCTGGTTTGATATCCCTACCGATTGCAAAATTCGAACAAATTTCAAATTCAATGAATCGATTACCCAAAGGCACTTTATATGCAATGAATATATATATACCTATGCACATAGCCATGCTGGTGAATCGAGCTGATAGCTAGAATACTTTCTGCCATGTAAAATCGGGCAACGTCTTCGGAGAGGATATCCTCCCTCATCAATAAAGTCATAATATCACCACCAGGTAAATACTCCATGATGAGGTATAAGAAATCAGAATCTTGGAAGGAGTAGTAGAGCTTCACGATGCAACGACTATCAACCTCCACCATCAAATTCCTCTCGGAACGAACATGCTCGACCTATAAGGAATCAACTCATCTGGTGAGTGTCATCCCAGTCTGGTCAGACAAAGCACATGGCAATATCTTTTATATGACTTTTCAATTTCTAGTCCTATTTTCTCACCTGCCCACGGCTGAGCATATCCGACTTCTTCAATTTCTTCATGGCATATATTTCTCCTGTACCTTTAGCTCGACATAGTCTAACCTGTATCAATTAATTGAGTCACATATGAATCATAATAGTCTATATTAGTGGGCCAATAGTGATTATTTCGGATGACGGGAATAAGCTAAGACATAATGACACAGCATATCCAAGAATTATATGTTTTCAATGCATTAACGACTCAACCCTGTGTCGTTTAGTAGGAATTATGGCAAAGTCAACACAATCCATCTCTATCCCACTTCTAAGTTTTTTAGGAAAATCAAGCAAATAGATCAGTAGAAGCCAAAGTTCCATCCATTTCACAAAGACTAATATCATATATGTCCTTCAATCAAGTGGCTTTGGAGCACCGATCTTATGATTAGTTGTCGAGATTTTTGCCTTATAACCTTCTAAATGACAATAACTTGCAACAAGACATGATTCATGTTACGCTAGTCAACTGTAAAGTTTACACTAGCTTAGTTCAGGTAATGAACACTTATAAGGGATGAAACAAAAAGTGCAAGAATCGAATTGATAGCTCACATTGCAGAACTTAGTCGCACACAGAAAAGTTGTCAAGTAGATACTAAAAACGACTAATTACAAATATTTGTCTCCCAACTTGTATATATTGAATTTTAGAGATCAAATTCTCAAATAGGACGATTTTTTTCTAATGAAAACATATAAATCCGCTTCCCTACTAAAATAATGATTCATAAGAAAACCAGAGAGAGAGAGAGAGGCAATGATAAAAAGGAGAAGCCTTCTCGTCATTTCATCAAGACTGAAAACTGCGAAGAGTATTGTGCAAATCACCTCATTCCACCAACAAAAAACTAAATCATACAGATACAAGTGCAATGAGTGAAATCCAAAGCTGCAAATAAAGTTGTTAAATGATGAAAAACCTGCATACCTCACCAAATGCTCCTTTACCAATAATAGTCAATTGCTCGAAATCATCAATCCCAACTTTGTGCCTCTGCAATCTCATATACTCAGTCTCCCTCTTCTCCAAATTCCTCAACATCATCTCCTCCTCCTCGCTCGACACCTGAGCCTCCTGCGCCCTCCGCTGCAACGTCCTCCTCCTAAATAACACCAAAATATTGCACAAAGAAACATAAATCTCCAACAAAATGCACATTGATTCACATTCTCAACAACTAGACCCTACAAAAACTTTTACTACTGCCACCTAAATCTATCAAATTCAATCACATTTTAAGAATTTCGACTATAACAAGCTAAATCCAATCAACATCGCTTCAAAAAATAACTATAAATTCATCAAATCAAATCTCAAAGCATCAAGATTTCACCTCTCCATGCGATCTTGCAACCCCTGCTGGTAATTCTTGTAGTGATTCTCTATAAACTGCTTAGCGGCGGCCGCCTTCTGCCGCGTCACCGGCGACGACACCGCCTCATCGGGCTCCAAGCTGAAGGCCCGATGGGCCTGCAGCTTCATCTGCGGGCTTTCCATTCTCACCGCCCCGCTTCCTTCACCGCCGCTGCCCTCCATTAACAAAACCCAGATGAAGAAACCACAACTACTGCAGCAAAAGGAGACAACAAATGGAAGCTTCCTCAATAAAGGCGCATTCTTGGTGCGAATTCGGACAGTTTAACCGTTTGTTGTGAGAATTACGAGGTGAAAAAGTGAGAAAGCGAAGTACCTGAAACAGGGAGCAGGAAATGATAAAGAAACTACAGCTTCTCGCAACTCTTTTTTCTTGTTGGGAGTTTCGATGTGGGATCGATCAATCACAAATGCTTAAATGGTGGTGGGGTGGGGTGTGAGTGCGTGTGTTTTTTATGGGATTTTGGGAGTGGCAGGCTGTGTTCAAGTAGATGATTAGCTGTAATTTATAGGGAACTTGAGCTAATCTAATAGTTGAATATTGGATTCCATCATTTCAGATGGATTGGAGATGGGGCAAGATGAATTTTTGTGGGGAAGAAGGAATTTTATAAACTGTTTGTTAATTAAAGTTTAATTTATTTATTTTTGCTGTACAGTTCGGAAAGCTAGAAAACAGACAGATCCATTAGTTGTGTCAACGAAGACTGTAATTTCATTTTTGACAATTTGCACCGGCTTTTAAGGTTTAGAATTTTGTGGGTTGGATTTTCCAAACTCTTTAGACCTTTGAAGATAGTATTATTTCCTATTTTATTTTGAGTTAATTGCTAAAAAGAATTATGAATTTTGATCAATTTTGAATTTTGACATTTTCTTATAAATTGTTACAATAATAACACGATTTTTCACTATATTTGTAATAAAATGAACACGTTCAATATATTTTAACGACGCCTTTTCGTGAGATAACGTTGTTCCGCGAGTGATATGTGTGCACGTCAGATTCTTTGCCAATGTGAAAAAACCATTCTGCATCTTTTTTCTATCGTTGTACGAATTAGAATTGCTCCTTTGCGATTCACGAGAGTCGTATATTTGAATTTTGTAATTTTAAGTAATTTAATATGTAAAATAGTGATTATATAGTTAGACAAATAAATGTAATGCATGCATTGCTGAAGAGGTTCAGCACCGAGAAACAGACCGACATCATCACAATTGGATCAGATAGAGGAATTGAGTTCCTGAATGCTGTCATCCGTAAGTATTGTGAGAAGAAAGGTATCAGTCATGAGACGTCCCTTATCTGAACTGACCATCAGTATTGTCATCAATACTGGATTGTCAGTTACCCGACCAACTACTCCCAGTGGCCAATCGATCTTGTTGAACGAAAATGTTTTGAAATTTTCCTAACTAGTGTATTCTTCCCTCCCCTCCCTCTTATACATCAAGATATACCAATAAACCCATCAGTTAATCCTTTCGTCATATTTAAAATGACTCATTTTTTTTTTGGTTATCTCATTCCATTTTAAGAAATAATTATATTTTCAAAAGTATGGGTCATACTCACTCTTCATCTATTTAACTAATTTGCACCCTTATCCTAAATATTTGTGCCCAAAAGAAATGAGACACTCTAAATGAGACGAAGAGAATATAAAAAATGGATAATTACAGTTTGTGTTTTCAACTTTCATGAGATTTTGAAAATTATCCCCAAACTTTAGTTAATACATTAAAATGTCCCCAACGTTGACGAGATTTTGAAAAATATCTCCAACCTTAGTTAATATTAAATGCCTTCAATTTTGACGATATTTTGAAAAATATCCCAATTCAGAGTTTCCGACGACGGAATGCTAAGTAAATTCGTTGGATTCTCATGTGGATTATAGCTCAAATGACTTAGCATTTCGTCTTGTGTGAGTTATAACTCAAATGATTCAGTATGTTGTCATTGGGAAAACTATGGATCGAGATATTTTTCAAAATATCATTAAAGTTGGAGATATTTAATATATTAATTAAAAGTGAATATATTTTTCAAAATCCTATTAAGTTGGGAATTTAATATATTAATTAAAATTAATGATATTTTTCAAAATATCATCAAAATTGAGTATACAAACTAAAAAGAGGGATTGCTCAGGGGGCTGACACGACATTACCTTAAACGTGCTGCCGCTTTTCACTCGTAGTGGCGACGTCAGTTAGGATTGGAGGGAACCGCAGGGAATGGAGCTTTTTACTCCCCGTGCGGGCCAAAATACTAGAAACATAATCCCAATCAAGTTTCTTGCTGGCTGTACACAAATTGAGCGACAAACCCTGCAATTTATTTAGGAAGTCAACAAATGCTCAGTCTTTCCCCCCTAAATTTGGAGCTGCAAACATCCGATATATCATCACACTTTGTTTGATCTTAATTTAAAGAAACCAAGAGAAGCACACTAGTTACCTTGTTATGTCAAGATATATAAATTTGAAAATATACAATTTAATATGAAGTTGAATTTGAATTTGAGTATGAACATATGAATTATAACTCTTCAGTTGTTCAATGCAAGTTTTTGTACCTCATAAATATAATCTATCATTTCACTGAAAAAAAAATGTGTTACTCTAGACTCAACATAATAAGTTACAATATGCAGTAACCAAGCACGATAGCCAAACTTCTTCTTTTTCTTTCAAAAATAAACAATTGAATTTGCTAGCTAGATAATTATTGATACAAATCGAACGATTATATATACATATATTTATTAATTTATTTAAAATTTTAAAAGTAACGATCATACCAAATCTTATCAGTCGGATCAATTTTTTCATATATATTTTTAATTAATTTTTGTGAACAATTATACTATTAGGAGGTTTATCTATTAATTTTTGTGAACAATTACGGAAGTAATATTTATGATAGAGGATGGTTTTAGTCGTAGACTCTAATTCTAAAAATACGGACACATTAGAATCTAGATTATAATTGGTATGATTTATGTAGTTGATGTAAAGTTGGAAATGTATTATTATATTTTAGATATAATAAAATACATTATTTTAACAAAAAAACTTATATATAATTGCTATTTGTTTCTATCTATATTCTAGTCCAGTATTTAATTTTATTAAATAATAATAGGATTATGTTGATGGCTATGTCTATGTGATTAGTATTTGTTTGCAACACAATTTCATCTAAGGCAAGTTGCAACAAGATTTATATTGTACACATGACCCCAACCGCAAGGAGATTATCATAATCTCTGACGTCAATTTTTTTAATATGGATTCAAATCATAAATAAATATAATTTTTATATAAAATAAAATTAAAAGATTATTAGGTTCAACAGTATCGTACTAGACAGAGCAGTAATGGTGAATTTGTAATTATTTTCACCTTCATTCAGTCCGTATTGTGTATAGCTACAGCTGGCAAAGTAGTGGGTCTAACAGGCCGGCCCGGACCCGTCGGGATTTTAAATTTTTCGGGTAGGGTACCCAACCCGTACCGAATAGACAGTCCTACCTACCTTCGCGTTTGGACCTTCCTAATTCTCGGCTGACACACAAAATTCTCTCTGTTTATTGGTTAGTAACTTACCAGGGCCTCACATTTATCTCTGAAGGATGCTGTTCAAAAAAGTATTATTCAAACTGGTTCTGTACATAAATTTAAGCTTTCCGATTGAGATCTTCAAGGTGTTAGTGATATCAATAGGATTCTATACGATGTCGAGGGGATCTATAAAATAACAACTTACACTTGCAGTATACAAGCTTCCATCGTCTATTTACTCATGTCAAAAGTCGATACATTTGGAACTTTTGTGGTATTTTAAAACCGCCCCTCACTTCAGTGGCTTTAAGAGCTTGGAAAGCTTTGACTTGAGGGCTTCACCCCTCTCAATTTTCATGCTTCAAATTTCCTTTTCTTTGATCTCTGGTGGTATGAATATGAACTCTGGATTTGCAAGAAATCTAGATTTTGGCATCAGAGGCAATTTCGGCCTCATTTTCTTCAGCTTGAGTTGCAAATCCTTGTATGTGGAAAGCTTGAATCCAATTCCTAGAGCAAATCCAGAATTCTCGAGCAAGAGGTGTACGGTTTGCATGCGTTCTTCAATCCCTTGTCTTAACATCAATCTTACTTTTGCTTTCTTTTCTGCTCTTTCCTTCTTTTTCCCTACTTTCCTTTTCAGAAATTGAAAGGGCCAAACTGTTTGTTAAAGTATTTCTTTTAAAATATTTGAGGACCCTCTGTATTTCACAACATGGATATGCTAATCACTACAGGAGGTGTAGCTTAGATAGATAAATAATATAGATCGATGGATTGAACAATTTTGAGCTTGTTTCATCACGCAATCCTTCAAATTCTCAATCCTAAGTATCGTCAATCTAATCTATCGCCTATAGTTAACACTCTTTGATAGGCTTGCTCCAAGGAACAGGCTACTGCTAGGTCTCCAGTCGCCATCGAAAAATCTTCCACGTTTGCTGACACAATCCATCTCGACCCTTAGCTTGGTCAAGTGTCATGCAACACAGAACCAACCAGGGGCGGATCTAGGTAGAAGTTACATCGGACTCCAGCTCAATGCAAGCCCCAAACTTTTTCTTACGTCTATATATTATATTAAACCCAATTCAAAATTAGCACAGTCTAAAATAATTAAAAAATTAAAATAAAATTGTTATTGTTGTGTTTTCTTATATTTTTGACCCATGAGAAAAGCTCATGAGAGATTATAAGAGTGAAAAAGGTCAGCCACCATTTTTGAAGTTAGAAATTGGAGCAGCCAAAACAGAAAAAAATTGTAGCATTTTTTTCATCTCAGATTTTCAGCGCACAACTTCAGAAAAAATTTGTTTACCGAGATTGAACTGTTAAATCACCATGATTTTTGGACAGCAGCTTCACAACATCTGAGCCAACGCTTTGGACGGTAGAGATCGGATTTTGAGATTCGGGGTCGGGTTTCGTTGATCTGAACAGGTGAGAATTTCTAATGATATTTTTCTTGATCTTTATTCGATTTTGATTTCATATATTTTGATGTGTTTATTTTCGAGTATTTGATATTTTGTATGCCTCTAGTATAATCTAAAAAGATTGTGTACTCTCCATTGTTGATGATAGTAGATTTAAACTCCTCTAATGGTCCCGTGATTTTTTCATCTCCTTCTTTTTGAGATGTTTTCCACGCTAAAATTTTGTATCTCCTTATTGTTGCGTGATTACTGTTTTGAGAGACGTATATTGGTCTTCATTTTGAGAGGTTTTCACTCTAAAATTTTGTATCTCCTTATTGTTGCGTGCCTACTGTTTTGAGCGACGTATATTGGTGCTTTTAGAATATCCTATTTGTCTGCATCCTCAAAGGTTCATACGAGTCAAGAAAATTAGTCAAACAAATGTGTCATATTCTTCCTCAACGCTGCATCTGCTCAAGTGTTTGTTGATGTTGCTCTCTGCCCATTCGAAACTGTCAAAGTTCAAGTTCAATCGCAGTCAAGTTTTGCCAGTGGTTTGACTGATGGATTCCCTAAAATTTTACAAGAAGAGTTTATATTGAAAGAAATTTTATTAAAAATATAGATATAAACTTAATTATTTATGGATTTTGTGTATTGAAATCTCGTAAGACAACTTATGAAAACATGACTTTATGATATTTAATATGTCGAAGTATTTATTTTTCAGCTCACACCATCACCAATTTCTGGATCCACCCCTGAAACCAACCATGTATGAATGACAATTGGTCGGATTTAGATCGAATCTGGCTAGGTCAAGATCTAGATCCGATTTTTTTTGTTTGGGTTCGGATCCGATTCTGATCCATTGGATCCAAAAAAATTAGATTCAGATCCAGATCCATAAGATCCGCAAGGACCAGGGTCTAGGCCCGGATCCATATGTTTTCGCCTCTAAAATAAATTCTAAATCAACTATAATTCACAATAACATCATAATAATCTAAATACATAATAATACTATAACAATTATTTAGAATTTCTACAATTATCACTATATTGGAAGACGCTAGTTACAAATTTATTATAAGATATGAAACAACAAACAACTCGATCTGCCGATGGTGTAAGTGACGCGACCCGTCGTGAATACCGACTGATACATAATTAGGAGAATTTGAAATGAAATTAAGAGCATATTTGTTTTGAAAAAAATTGAAAAAAACTAAAAAGTTTCAAGTTGAGGTTAGGTATTTAATTATAATAAAAATATTATATATATATATATATATATATATATATATAAACTAACGGATCTGCGGGTCGGATCTTGATTAGATCCGGATCTCAAAAAATAGATCTCAAATCCAGATTCAAAATATGGGGGTAGGATCCAGATTCGGTCTAGATCCACCGGATCCAAATTTTTAAGGATCCAGATCCTAAAAAATGAATCGGGATCCACGAATCTGGATCGAATTTGGGATCCATAGCCATCTCTACAACCAATTGAGAGCTGTTTATGGATTTGTTTATTTTCATGCTGGTTTTGAGAGAAAGGAGAGGACCTATGTCATCTTCTTTTTCTGATATTAGCTTTCTACTTTTATTTGAAACTTTAATGATTGGAAAAAAAGAAAAGAAAAGATGACTACCTACTGCTTTTTGAAGTATTGTGACGTGCGATTGCTTGATGTTGGAGTGGGTTACTTGTTCACTCCATCATAAAGTCTTGGATGCTTCTTGCTCACCATTTAGTTTTTGTTTTGTAATTAATTGTTGGTTTGATCACTTTTGAGGTTTAATGCATCTAACTGTTTGTTACACATATGTGTTAGCCTTCATACGTGTTTAAGATTAATAACTGAAATTCAATCGATTTTTTTTGGGGGTCATTTAACAAGTGAAATCGGTGCGTGCGCATTCAATTTTGGGTATTCAATTTAAAGATTAGTTTTCCGCATAAATACAAAATTTAGAATAATGATTTTTTTATATACTATGTATCTACATAATATCCTTAAAATATAACATTTTAAGCATGTGACTAATTTACCCTTCCTACATATTAGTAAGGAAACTAAATTATGGATTTCACTCCTTAATAATAGGCACTACTCCTTGAAAATAGTTCCAAGCTAATCGTGGGCCTAATTTAAAGGAAAACTATGATTTTTTTTTCAATTTTTTATTTCCACTATTCAAGAATTTTATTATTCTTTAATTTTAGTTTTAATGGACTGAACATAATATGGATTTATGTATTGAAGGGTAAGACACTAATTCTATTCTTCTTGATAATAGTTCCAACTAAAGAAATTAGGAAAAACACATTTTTTACAACTAATTGTGTTTTATCTTTTTCATTATTTTTTTCTTATCTTTTTCTCATTATTTATTTCTTTCTAATAATTGGACAATATAATTTATAATAAAATATGCAATATGCATCTTATATTAAAGATTGTGATAAGAACTTTAATTTGATATACAACTTGTAAAAATTGAATTTAAAATATAAAGTCATAATCATTTAAAGTTTGAGACTGATTTATAAATAAAAATATTTTTTATTTTTCTGTACTCTAAATATTATTGTTTGAGTAATATTTCTCTTTCAATTTATTAAAACTAATTTAATTTTAATATTATTAAATTCTATATTATTAAAGAAAAATTAATTAAATTTTAAAACATTACAAAAATATAATATATGCGACAAACGCACGACACTCGACAAGGTCCTGTACCGGTAAGGGGTGTACTATGTATGATTACGAACACCAGACGCCCAATGCACGACACTCAATTATAAAATCATAAATTACTGATAATTAATTTAAATTAATACTAAGAATTGTGTAATGTATCACTATAATAATGTGAATAGTGTAACATGGTGACAACATTGTTCACTTATTTCATATTAGTTTAGTATAGTGTACAAATTATAAGATATTAGTGAAATTGATGTTAAAAAAATGATAGAAACACCTATAATTGTCAGAATAATGTAACACGTTGACTATATTATTTGATTATTTCATAAATGTATATTGTAGTATAAAAATTATAAGATATTAGTGAAATCAATGTTAAAAATTAGAAAATTGAAACAAACAACTAAAATTATGAGAATAGTGTCACATGTTGACCACATTATTCGATTATTTCATAAAAATATATTGTAGTATAAAAATTATAAGATATTAGTAAATTTGATGGCAGAAATTAGAAAATTAAAAGAAACAAATATAATTATGTGAATAGTTTCACACGTTGATTACATTGTTCGATTATTTTATCTAAGATTGATTGGAATAGTCTTTATCACTAGTTTAAATTAATAATTATTAATACATTTAAAATGTTTGAAGGAATTAAAAAATTGAAATTATAATAAAGAAACTTGAAAGAAATCATCATGATCGTGTGAATGCATCATATATGAAAAATCCTTACTCTTTAAAACCGAAACTCCTAAACTCATAAACCCTAAATCCGAAACCCTTAAACCCAAACCTTTAAACCTCTAAATCCCAAATAATAATAATAATAATAATAATAATAATAATAATAATAATAATAATAATAATAATAATAATAATAATAATAATGCTATTATAAAATGTGGATAATTATATCTCAATATCTATAATTATGTTAGTAATATTACACAATGACCATATTGATGAAGCTTTGTTTTCATTATAATCATCTTTATCTTCAAATATTTTAAATTAAAAATTGCTAGCATGTACTTTATTTCGATTCATTAATTATTTAATAATATCATTGAACTTCTTATTAATTTTTTTGATTAATTGGATATTCATTTAAGATCAAAATATAATTAAACATAAGAGCAAATAAACACGAAAGTACAAAAGCAAATTCGTTCAATAAGCTAATGCAATTGTCATTGTTAGACAAAGTGGTAAAAGATTAAAATTTTGAAGGATAGGTCTTGTGTTCAAATCTTGTTGAGCCCAAATCTATTATTTTTTTGATTAATTGTAGATAATTTCGAAAATTGAGGGATTTCAATATCCTATATTTCTGAAAATTAAGGGATTTGTAGATATTTATTCCTAAATTAATGATGAGGTTAAATATGTAAATTATAGATTCAAATAAATTAATTAATTACTGCAAATTCAGATTTTATTAGAAAATAACCAAAAAATCCTCATTATGTACATACATAGTATGTAAATTTATCAATACCCCAAAATTTAATGGTTTTGAGTTTTTAGTAGTACTTTATACTCACTTATAACTTCAATCATTTATCCTTACAAAAAAAAAAAAAAAATTAGACCACCGAGCGGCTAGTTACAATTATACAGTTATTTATCTCAAATTAATTGTCAATTAATGTAGGAATTTTCAATAATATGACATTTGAGGTATGGTAATTATTTCGCCATCATTTAATTTGTTGTAAAATTAATACCTCAAATTTTCTAGTGATTTTCTAGTGATGGGAGAGATAATGTGGCGTGTCTTACTGGAGCCGATGATCACCACAGCGTTGCTGTAGGGGTCCATGTCAAATTTTGAGGTGATTGGAATCAATTGAGTGTATCACTTTTATTACAAATTAAAAAGTAGAGATATTATTGTAATATTTTAAAGATCGCATTGCAATGATAGAATGAATGAAAGTTTATGTATTAATTGATAATGGATCCCTTCTTAAGCACAAAATTCGCTAATTTCGTAGTTGAAAGAAAAATGATCAATAGAACTATCTACTTGCATCTATGTTTGCGATGCACGAGGGGATATTGTAAATATTCTAGGAAGTAGTTAAACTATAAAACTTTGTGCATTTCGACATATCTTTAGTTAAACTATTTTTCGAAATTGTCAGAGAACTTTAGAATAATTATCTCATTTCACTTTAACCACTTTATCTTTAAATAACCGTACTTTTCTAGCTAAAGTTTGAACGATCGCATGACATAAAAAAATAAAAGAAAAAATAAGAAAAAGTTCAATTGTTCAGGCAGAACACAACTGCAAATTTAGTGAGTTAGGTATGCATGTTTTTCAAATTTAATAGTTAGGTATTCATATTTTGATCACAAAAGATGAGGGTGTTTATTTTTTCTTTTTTTATTAATTAACATATAAATTAAAAAATCGATGGTTTCAAATATGACCTTTGGCATAAACATTAATCACATATCTTGATCAGACAACAAAAAAAACAAAGATTGGAGTCAAGTGGACTCAAATTCTTCCTTAAGTTTCATACTTGAAAAATTGGGAGAAAAATATACTCCCTCCTCCCATTTATTATATGTCATTCTATAGTTATGCCCATTTATTGATAATAAAAAAAAAAGTATACCCAAATTAACCTTATATAATGATAAAAAATTCTTAATGACATACATTATTTTAATGTAAAAAATAAAAAGAACTATTCATATACTTATCCAAGTCATCGATTTCTGCTTGGATTTTCAATGAATTAATTGTCCACCACAAAAATTGAATAGGGGCATTATTGGCATGAAAATTTTAAACGATAATTGAACTACAAAGAATAGAATATTACATAACAACACTAATAATGAATAGGAGGGAGTATATATCATGCTTGTGTTGATTTAGTGGTAGTGTAAATGCTTGTGTTGGTTTAATGATAGAGTGATTAATATTTGAGGTCAAATATCTCGAATTTGAATATAGCGTAGTCTTTAAATTTCTGTATTAAATTGATAAAAAAAGGACGAGAGGGTATTTACTTTTTCTTTTTCCTTTTTTGGGTAGTAAATTAAAACAAAAAATTAAAAATCGCATCACGGTGGATTCAAACCTAAAGCATTTGACCTCTAACATTAATCACTCTACTACTAGATCAATACACACACATTTTTAATTTTCCTTTTTTAAACGCTTAACTTTGGCATTCCTCGTTTTGAACCATGCATGAAGGCCAATAATTTCAAACTTTGTTTCGCATCATAACTAGCGTTGTATTTGAGAAAATGAAAACAATTATAAAACTATCTTAACAACATAAATAATACTAATAATAATTGAAACACTTATTTTAATTTTGT
Source organism: Salvia rosmarinus (assembly GCA_036937905.1). Classification (NCBI taxonomy): domain Eukaryota; kingdom Viridiplantae; phylum Streptophyta; class Magnoliopsida; order Lamiales; family Lamiaceae; genus Salvia; species Salvia rosmarinus. Next base: position 69,016,356 of record CM072815.1, on the reverse strand, counting down.
GTGGTAGCATTTAATATTATGCATGCTTTTTATAGGGGATCAGTAGTTAAACGCTAACTTTGTTGTGGCGCCGATCGACTTAAATTGGAGACATAATTATTTGCTGGTCCTGTGGTCCACAGTTTGTACGTTGGTTGGACTATAGGAAAATAGTTTGAGTTTGAATTTTGTACTAAATTTAGGCAAGTAATTACGTATAATTTCAATAATTGATGCTTAAAATTAGTTCGATCCGTCTGGTATTTATATCCTTTGCAAATAGGGGAAGGGACATAGGCGCACACACACATATATAGAGAGAAGTCCCAAGGACGACCGATGGTTAAGGTGGGTTCGCGATGAGAGGTCACAGATTCAACCCCACCAAACGCCCCTATGGGTTTGAGTCACACACTGGTTTCCAAGTATGGTTTATCCGTCTCGTGTGGTTTGCGGCTATCAGATAGGGCCGTGGGGTTTACCCAGTCTTGCACTAAGGTAATGCGGTTGTGGGTTCCCATGATATCAAAAAAAAAAAAAAAAAAGAGAGAGAGAGAATGGATCAAATAGTATCTGGGCCTGATATACACTACTATAAAAATCAGTATAGACTACGCGTTATATGTGTAGTCTATGTGCGTTTTGGAGTGTAGAGAAAAATGGTGTAGAGAAAAATAGGCGCGCATACACTACGCTTTTTGTGCGTAGTCTATACCCACCATAGACTACGCTTTTCGCACATAGACTACGCTTTTACGCGCGTAGTCTATACCCACAGACTACACAAAATTTCGCACATACACTACGCTTTCGAGCGTAGTCTATACCCACCATAGACTACGCTTTTCTCACATGAGACTCACGCTTTTACGCGTAGTCTATACCGACTGCACTACACAAAATTTCGCACACACTGCTTTTTGTCGTAGTCTATACCCACCATAGACTACGCCGCACATAGACTACGCTTTTCTGTAGTCTATCTATCTTAAACTACACAAAATTTCGCACATACATTACGCTTTACGAGCGTAGTCTATATGTATTAACTACGGTTTTGAGTTTATTTACTACGATTTTAATGCCAAATTTACTATGCTTTTCTATTACAACCGTAGTCAGTTAATAACAACTTCGGTTTTTCAATTTCAACCGTAGTTAATTTCTTTATTTAAACCTGTATAATTAATAACGCACAAGCAAATGAGATTAAAATATACTTGCACTACGCTCAAAATCACTATTCAAAATATACAATTTGTTTACATTTCACAAAATCACTATACAAAATACAAAATCACTCACTATAAAAATACTATGCACATCACATAACAAAACAATAAGATCGTATCCCCATATCACAAAGACAAAATAATTAAAAGATCAATAACTTACAACTAAAACATCAAAAGACTATATGTGAAGAAGCATGAAATTTGTCCATTCAACGCGAACTTCATCAATGTCCTCTTGAGAGTAAGACCGATTTTGAAACTATTAACAATTCAAAAATAGAATATTAGCACTCTTGTATGAAAATCCAACATAAAACAAATGTGATTTGATAAATGAAAATACCTTTACAATTTCCCAAGTTGGTTGCTTCTTCCCTCTTTTCTCAAATTTTGCATTAAACATAAACATTGTCCTTCAAGCAATTAATAGTAATTAGATACTACCACAAATACACATTTCAAAGTACAATACACAGTATCAGTAAATGCTCAAACATTATGTTCATGGCAATGCAGTAACAACATCACAATTCCAAATTGCCCTTCCTTTTGTTTTGCTTTCATACTCTTTGGAAATTGCTTCTACCCTTTGACTGATCTATAAAAATAAAGTCGAAATGCTCAAGTCCTTTGGAAAACCTTACATGAAACTTGCGACTTAATTTGTACTCATTTATACTCAAGATATCGGACCCCAAGAAACACACTCTTGAAAAATTAAATCAGACTGAAAATCAGACTTAGAGTACCCGGATCAAGAGATATTACTGACTTACAATGAAGTGCGTGAGATTTCAGATTTGAGAGAGCAAATGTAACGGATTCGAAAAAACCAAGAACATGTACAAAGAAAATCGAGATAATCCGAAATAAAGCGGATGGAAATGCAGCAGACTTAATATAAATCATGAAAACAGCAGGTAAAGAGCAAGTGTGAAGGCTAGATGAATGCAAAGGTTAATGTAAATTGCATAATATTAGCAGGATGCTTATGATTTCAAATCAGCAGAACTTATAGTATACAACCGTTAGGCTGCAACTTAAAGATACAAGAAAAATTGAAAATTCAGCCCAGACAACGGGTTATGCAAAATCACCACTTGCTTGCATCCTTTGTCGCTAATTTCGAACAAAATGGGATTGCGATTCTCGCTTGCATTGTTCTTCGCCTCACACATTCCTATGGAATGGACTCCAACACACATTACATGTGTCACATTTCAACAGAATCACCAAAACTTAATTCAAACAATGAATGTGATTTTCACATAAGGCCACATACATTGTATCTTGGAGATGGAAACTCACCGCTCGTGACCCTCGTCATTAGGTGACCGCAAAGAAGCTCTCGTTTGTAATGGCAATCACCACCGAGATGATTAGCTCGAATCTGCATTCACCATTCCAAATAAAACCATGATGAAGCTACATTTACCATTTCTTGATAAAACCGTTGAAGAATGCTTAGATTTGTAATGGTTTATTAATTAACCTCATTGCAGCAGACGAAAGCAATCGGTGCAATCGGTTAGCAATGCGACAATCATCGTATGCACGAATGAGCTCATGAATCACCACTTGCAACACCTCATCTTCAAGTTGCAAGTTATTGCTACATACCTCAATCTAATCCACAAGAACAAAATATAGGATAAAAGAAACAAATGTAAATCTTTTTGTACATGGACAAAGCTAGCATCCGAATTATATGCAACACAATTCTATGTAATCGGGCACTTAAAACATCAAGAACAATTCAAAAGCAACGATCTAATACATTCAATTTTCCCGCTTAGAACATAAAATTTGTACTCTGAAGAAAAAGGCATGTAAGTTTGAATTTGACAAACCCCAGATCCCGACGAATTGACCATCAATTCTTTCTTTGCAATTCACGGCCCTCACGAAATTTCTTGCGATCGCATCCAGATTTCTCAAATGCTCCTTCGTAAATCTCACCGCTGGATCTCTTGTGGTGGAGCGTCGTCTCAATCGGATCCGGAAAGGCTTAGCGCCGCCTCGATTTAGCGCCGACCGGTGGCAAGTTCGAGACGGTGGGTCGATCAGCAGCCGCCTCCGCAACTCGAAACCCAGCGCGCCAACAACTCGGAATCCAGCGCCGCTCACGAGTCGCGACTCCCAAATCGAGCACCGTGGTTGATGTCGCCAGAGCCCAAGAGCCGCCGAAACCCTAGCGCCACCACTTCTTCTCGATCGTCGGATACAGACAATGGCGGTGCCGAGCTCCTCGCACCACCTAATCCCGACCGGATCGATACACGCTTAATCGGCGAAATAATCGCCGGGATGACCTCCACCGGTGATGGATGGTCGCGGACGGTGTACTTGACCGCTGAAAGCGGCCCACAAAGGGGTAAACCCTAGTTGCCGCCGCCCAAAACGCGAACCCAACTCTGGAGACAATTACCACTCAAATTCGTTTTTGGACGAACAGTAATGGAAAACACTTAGCAAATACGCAAAGAGCAAACCAAACGCAAAATCAAGATTAGGCAAGATTAGCGTCCAGATTAGGGTGAAGAAAGACGTCCGAAAGTGTGGAGCTCTAGAGAGAGCTCTCGCCGGAGCTTGTTGGTGAAAATGGTTAAGCGATATGTTAATAAACTCACACGTCGTGAGTTCGAATCACATGCCTGTTTTTTTTTTATGACATAGACTACGCTTTTTTATTAAAAACACGCACATACACTACGCTTTCTAAGCGTAGTCTATACCCACTATAGACTACGCACATACACTACGCTTTTGTTAAGGGTAGTCTATACTTCAAAAAATTAAGCATGATAGACTCACGCTTTTGATAAAAAGCGTAGTCATACTATGACCACGCTTTTTACGAAAAAGCGTAGTCTATAAGGTGTAGAGAAAAGTGATATTTGTAGTAGTGATAGTATGTAGTACTCAATCTAATCCACTCATCTAATAGATCCTATGGTTCAGATTTTTTCGGACTTTTTAAACTTAATTTTGCTAATTTTCGCTTCATTAAGGGTAGATTAGTAATTTGATTTGTTATGTGATTGAGAAAAACAAACAATACATTTAGTTGAACTAGATAATGCATTCAGTGAATAAAAAGCATGCAACAAGAGAATAATGCATGTGATTGGAAGCTCGCGCTAGCGCGGCAAGCCCAATGCAGCGCGCGCGCACAAGCGCGCGCCTAACGTCGCCGTGCTCGCACGAAACACACTCAGCCGCTTCGCTTGCTCGCACTCATGCCGGTTGGACGCGATGCGCTTTATGTTCAGTGAATGTAGTGTTATGTTATTTCATATGCATTTTTGTGTTTTGTTGTGGCTCTTCCAAACCCAGCGTCTACACCCAACGTGCACCCCTACCTGGCGGAGCCCGTCCAACGTCCCTACCCAGCGCTCGCTTGCTCGCATCCAACGCCGATTGGGCGCGATGCAGTTTTATGTTCATTTAAATACATTGTCATGTTATTTTGTATGCATTATCTGTGTTTTGTTGTGACTGGACCCAAACTCAGCGCCCGCGGAGACCCCAACACCCGTAGACTCCGCTACCCAGCGCCGGCGGGCATCCAACGCCCGCTGGGTGCCTTCCCATTTTACCCCTGGACGAAAAATGGGTTGCCACGTGTCAAATTTTGGTGCGTCCACGTGTTCAAATGTGTGGTCTAGATTAAGATTACATACTATCGGGGACCAAGATTACGAGAACCAACCCTATATATATATATATATATATATATATATATATATATATATATATATATATATATATGATGGGATAGTGTTTTCTAGTTTTCAAATTCAAGCCACTTTCATGTGATTAGATTAGGTGATAAAAATTTTGTACATTGATCCATATAAAATACCGGTAATTTTACAAATTTATAAATAAATATACATTGATTAGTTGGGCCTAAGTTCCCCGAGAGTAGGGGTGAGCAAAAAATCCGAAAACCGAATATCCGATCCGTACCAAACCGAAATTTAAAATTCGGTTCGGATTTTTTGGATTTTCGGATCGGATCGGATTGAAATTTTTTAAAATTTTGGATTTTCGGATCGGATCGGATTGGATTTTTTAAATCCGAAAATCCGAATTATATATAATTTATATATAAAAATAATATTTTATTTAAATATTTTTAAATTTAATATAAATATATATAAGAATTAACAAATATTGGTTTCGGAATTTCGGTTTTTTCATAATTTTGGATTTTTCGGTTCGGTTCGGATTTTCTTATAAAAATATCGGATTTTCGATTTTCGGATATTCGGTTCGGATCGGATTTTTTTTCTCTCAAAATTCGGATTTTCGGATCGGTTCGGATTAGAAAAATCCGAACCGAAATCCGAATGCTCACTCACCCCTACCCGGGAGGCTCTTAATAAGATTTATTTCTCGCTAATGCGTTTATTATTTCAAATTTGTTTCGCAGCCTTAAGTGAATCGAAAGCACTCAAAGCTGCTGCGTCGTTACAAGCGACTCCCAATAATTTTTTTGAGGTCCACCACTGCTTCATGTTTGAAATTTGCTTTTCTATATCTACCATGTTTCTTTGTTTCAAATCTGTTAGTTTTTAATCAATTGAGCTAAACTCGTGGGGATTATTATTCATGTTACTGTTTATATGTATCATGTATTTAAGAACTTTGAGTAAAATGAAAAAAAGTATCTATTTTTTTCATTTAAAAATATAGTTACTATTTCAATTCGTGATTTTACTTATGAAAAACTCTCTCTATCTAGCAAAGACATTAATTAGTTCTATTTTGATACCATCCACAAAAAAAATTCATTTTTTATTTATGGAAATATCAATTCTTCAATCTACTTACTTATTTATCAAAAAATCACACATAATCTAACTTTTTTACTTTTAATATTCATATATATTCATTTAGTATCTTCATGATCCACCTTTAATCCCATTAATCATTAATTTATTTATTACTCACTTATGATTTAAAAAAGTTTGTGCCACCAAAAATAATAAACACTGGACGGAAGTAATAAATGAATTTTTTATCTGAGGATTGATTGAGAAGATCAACCCTTTCTCTCTCTCCATTTTATTTTTCTACTGCAAATTAATTCGAACCTATATTGATTGAGAAGATCAACCTTTCTCTGTTCGTTTTATTTTTCTACTAAATAATTAATTCAAACGTACATATAGTAGCATAGTAGGGCCGAGGGATGAAGGTCACTAGGTGCTATTATAGATATGGCAAAATTGATGAGCGTTAGGTTCCACACTGCCGCTAATATCTTCTACCTACTACTACTACTACTATTATTATTATTATTATTATTATTTGAATTTTTCATACTTTATATTTATTAGATAGATAGTAGGGATGATATTTGGATTTTGATTCGAACTTTTATCCTATCAAAATCGATTTGAAATTTGAAATTAAAAAAAAAAAATTGTTGAGTCTAATCGAATTATTCGAGAATTTGAATTTCAAACTTATAAGTTATAATGAAATTTGAATTGAACCAAAAATTGAAACTAAGTTTTATATATATATATATATATATATATATATATATATATATATTAAGGTTAGAAAATTTTAAATATTCCAATTTTCAATGCAATATAAATAGAATTAGGGTTGAAATATTTAAATAAATTATATATATATATATATATATATATATATATATATATATTATGCCTTTTATAATGAGATTTGTTAATTTTATTCATAACATTTATTGTCACTTATATACTAAATATACTTATTATACATGGTAAGAATATTAGTTAATTTTTTGATAACAATTGTTATTTTTATTAAAAATAATAATCACTTGTATTTATAGAAACTGCTATTTTTAAAAATAATTATCACTTTTAATTGTAAGAATTATCACTTTTATCACAATTATAATTTTTCTATATAATAATTACAAGTTTTGTTTAGAATAACTATCACTTATATATATAAAAGAGATGGTGGATCGAGTACAAAGATCGAATCCGATTCACAAGCACTACTCTAGACTCTAGAGTAGCCCAAAGCGCAGAAGATTTTTATGTAAAATAACTGTTCGGCCGCGTCACTTTCTGAGACAGAGATCACGTGCTTCGCTGAATACTAGAGATAATTCCATACTATTTTCGACGATTTGTAATGAAATTGAGATCAAAACTCCTCCGTCCCATAAAATATTTAACAATTCTTTCGTATAATTAAAATATTTTCATAAGAATTAATTATAAAATGAATAAAATGATAAAAAAAAGGTTTTTCGGTTTTCAGGTAGGACCAATAACCGAATTTTTTCAACTCGAACCAAACCGAACCGATAACCAAATTTTTTGAAGAGATAATTATTTCCCTAAAAAACCGAAAATCGTTAGCCATCTTGGGTGAGTAGCCCAAAGCGAAGATTTTATGTAAAATAACTGCGAAGACATCTTGGAATGGATAATTCCATACTATTTTCGACGATTTGTAATGAAATTGAGATCAATATTTAAAAACAAAACTTATATACAATCGAACCTAGGGATGACAATCGACCGTGGGTACCAATATATTGTGGGTATCCACCGATTATTCATGGTTTTGGTGTGAATTTAAATACTGCAGATGTTCGTGTTGAAAACTAGAATCCGCTTACTTTGCTGGTGCGAAATTGTTTGGCAATACTGCACTCACAAAAACTCAGATACCCGCTAAATTCTACGAAAATACCCACGAATTACCCACGAACCCGCAAAAACTATTCCTATAATAATTATTTTATGATAAAATATTAATATTCTAATTTCTAATTAGAACTAGGAAGCCCAAGCCCTAATTTTATTGATTTGTGGATTTAAACTTTATGGATTGAATGTGAATCGTGGATTTGAATTTTATGATTTATGAATTTGTTAGTGATATTTTCGTGTTTTTGAAATGCTTGGTTTCATGGTCATGGTGGTCATGGTGAAGGTTTCATGGTAGTCCGCGGATGGCAGGTGGCGGATACCCGTCGGGTGACGGGTTCGGGGGTATCCGCGGGTCGGGGGTATGGTGGGAATCTCCTACCCGTCGCGGATCGCGAACGGGGATCATTTTCGCGGGTACGGAAGTGGTTTGGCACTATCCGTGCCCGTCCGACCCGATTGCCATCTCTAGTAGAACCTCTCTAAATAAATATTCTATTTAGGAATAACCTCTTATTTTGTCATAAAAATTCATAGTCCCAACTTGTGATCAGTTATATTTCAGAATAAACTCTATATTTGTCATAATTCATATTTTTTTAAGATCTCACTTTAAAGAAATACACCTCCATTTAGGAATAAATCACAATAAATAATATATATATATATATATATATATATATATATATATATACATATAACATAAATTTTTGATTTAAAATATTTCTCTAAAGTTCTTGTGACAACGACTTCATCTTTTTTGTTGCAATTATATCTTTTAACTCATGTGTCTTCAATACCGTCCATATGACCATCTTCTTGTTGAACCCAAAATATTTTAAATTTGTCGAACAAACTCAAAGCTTCTTAACATGAAACTTTTGGGACTTCTACGATAACATCTTCCGGATTATTTTCCTCCTCTTCTTGCCTCATTTCTTCAATGATTTGTTCTTGAGTCAAAGCATGCATAATTTGTTGCTCATTTAGATGGTTAAGGAAGATATCTATGTCCATCTGGTTATTGTAGTGAAATTCTTTTATCTGACCATTCAACTATTTATGTAGCTTTATGAAGAAAAAAAAATTCTTCTTACAACTCTATTTAAGAATGATCTCCCATTCTATCATATTTTTCTATAGTCCCCAAAATATTTCTTAATAGAGGTTATGCTTAACAATTATCAAAATTACTTTGCCTGTATTTTACTTTATCTGTCTGCACTTGTCCACTTTATTTACAATCTTGCACTTGTAGGCGCACCAAAAAATTGCAAATTATTTTATGCTTGTCCTCACATATTGCATGGAAAAAGTCATTTTGTCATTGCCTTCCTATTTCACACAAATTAACAAAAGTACTTTAATACACTTGGATAAGTAGACATAAAAATATCATAATATACCATTATTTACTCCTATAATTTCTTTTCGTAAATTTCGAGAATCGTTAGCAAGAAAAATGACAGACAAAAGGTCAATGTAATACAGTATAATTAAGGAAAATAGGACTATAAATTTGGGACATGCAAAATGTGATAGGACAAAACAATAACATCACACACCTAATATATTTACTTGCAATAATTATAAAAATATAGGAAAGGGACAATGTCCCCAAGGATGTCCTCGAAAATTTTCGATTTTAATTTTTAAAATATTCAAAATTTATTCAAACTTTAGATACCATCAAACTTACCACTGCCAATCACTAAGAGCGACTAAATTATCAACATTTACAGGTGTAAGAATGAAAAATATCCATTACAAATCAAATCGCATAAAAGTCATTTCTTAAAATTTCGTAACCATTTTCGCCTTTGCCTACCTAACGTTTATCTCACATACACGTTTATATTATTATATTAAAAGGCACACTTCGATACATTATCTTCATTCTTCAATAAATTTTAGTTATAATTAGTAAATTCTGGTTAAAGACTTTGGCCTAATTCGCAAGCTATTTGTTGCTACATCTTATTGGTCCATGCAAAACCCGTGTACTTGATCATTCCCATCTTGATCTAGCGTGTCTCCATTTTTACCGTAAAAATAGTTTTAGTCCACATTTATGATTTATCAGTCCTTTTCTTCAATCCCACCGTCAATTTCTACTCTGTTGCAACTGGTAAAATACGACACGGTTATAACGATCTCTCGCTATATATGTACTCACACTACACATAAATTTATCTTGTTTTCGAATATTTCTTGCTTCCCTTGAGCGGCCATGGACGGCGGCGGAGAGCAGCCGCTTCTCGAGAAGCGCCGCGAAGAGCGGGGGAGCTTTGTGCGAGAGTTCGGCGCGGAGTCGAAGACGCTGTGGAGGATTTCTGGGCCGGCGATATTCACTTACATCTGTCAGTACTCGCTCGGCGCGCTCACTCAGACGTTTACCGGTCAGGTCGGTGAGCTCGAGCTGGCAGCGGTGTCCGTCGAGAACTCTGTCATTGCAGGTCTCGTTTTTGGCGCCATGGTAAAAATCGAATCTTGCTTCTTCTTCTTTTCCTGCCTCGTTTATGCATTTTTCTCGAAGAATTATGGTGGGCTTGGTTTGTGTTTATGTGGGTTCAAATTGATTTGGCATTCAATTTTAATTTTGTTAGATTTGAAATCTTTCTAGACAATGTAGCATTGTGTTTCATTATATTTTTGGAGGATGTATTTGGATAATGGGATTGGAAGATACAAATATGTTTTAATGTTTTATTGGGTTATAAGCAAGATGCTCTCTCTCTCTATATATATACCTATATATGTGTGTGTCTGTATTCTAGGAGGATCAATGGAATTACAACTTCTTAAGAAACATAACCAAACATAGTTTTGTCTAATCAAATACAGTATAAAAGTCAAGAAAAAATTTATTATATGAAAAACAGGGTAAATAGATTTAACCTCAACGTATGTTGGCTTATGAATTATGATAGTAAGAATTCAAAACATATAAGTTTGCTGAATGTACGTTTTGACAGCATCTAACAAGGCAGAAAATGCATGTTTGAAGAAGGCATTTTCTTGTGAATTTCTAAGTTAGACTAGAATATCACCGAAGAATGTGGTATTGATTGCACTCTGAAAACTTTGCAGTTGGGAATGGGAAGTGCTTTAGAGACATTGTGTGGGCAAGCATTTGGTGCAGGGCAGATCAGGATGCTAGGGATATATATGCAAAGATCGTGGGTGATCTTGCTTATCACATCCTTCTTGTTGCTCCCAGTCTACATCTTTGCTCCTCCGATCCTCACCTTCTTTGGGGAGTCTGATGAAATTTCTCGAGCTGCAGGTTGGTTTTGAACTTTGGTCAGTCTGCTAAAGAGTTGATGAGGGTGTTTGAGCAAGTATGTTTGTTTCAGGTAGGTTTGCGATTTTGATGATACCACAGATGTTTGCATATGCTGTGAATTTCCCTATACAGAAGTTCTTGCAATCACAGAGGAAGCTCATGGTGATGGCGTGGATTTCCCTCTTTGTGTTGGTTCTGCACACGTTCTTCAGCTGGTTTCTTATCTTGTACCTCGGATGGGGGCTGGTCGGGGCTGCTATCACTCTCAATATCTCGTGGTGGCTTATTGTTATCTTACAATTGGTATACATATTCTACACGAAGTCTGATGGTGCGTGGAGTGGATTCTCATGGTTGGCCTTTCGCGACCTGTATGCCTTTGTGAAGCTCTCTTTGGCCTCTGCTATCATGTTATGGTAAATCTTCTGTTGTATGGATTCCCTCGGGTCTATTAGTACTATAAATGCTTGCGTGATTCTTGATTAGTCCTATTGATGTTTGCACTTCTTGATTAGCCTAATTGATGTTTGCATGAATCTCGATTAATATTGTATAACATTTCATTGAGTGCAGCTTGGAGTTCTGGTATTTGATGGTATTGATAGTGATAGCAGGGCATTTGGATAACCCTGTGATACCCGTGGACGCCCTTTCTATATGGTATGTGGTTCGTTTTGTTGCATTATCAACATTTTTCCATCCAAGATTCTTGTTATTGATCATAGATGAATGACTACATTGAGCAGTTTCTTACTAAACCTAAAATGGTTGAGATTGCAACTATACGTCTTGTTTGTGCTAAGCTTCGTGCAGTATGCATGAGCGTAGAAGAGTTGGGTTTAACACATTCTGCATATGTTTTGTAGCATGAATATCAATGGATGGGATGCAATGATATCAATTGGATTCAATGCTGCCATAAGGTTCTACTTCTATCAGCTATTTCAAATGTGAATTCAATGTATATCTAAAAACCACGTTTTTGCTACAATTTACTGCAGTGTGAGAGTCTCCAACGAGCTTGGAGCAGGCAATGCAAGAGCTGCGAAGTTCTCTGTGGTTGTGGTTTCGATCACCACCATTCTGATTGGGGTGGTTTGTATGTCTGTTGTGTTAGCCACAAAGATTTCTTCCCATACCTTTTCACCAACAGCGATGCAGTAGCTAAGGAGACAACGAGATTATCAACTCTGCTCGCGCTCACTGTCCTGCTCAACGGCCTTCAGCCCGTCTTATCTGGTATGAATAGAAAAAAACGCGATAGAGAGAGCCTATAATGCCAACGAGCACCCGTCCCCTGTATTTCTAGTGTTAATCGCATACTAGTGCACGGAATTAAACCATTTGTGTAATTTTGACATTACTTTTGAAACGTTTCAATAATGACTTGACGTTCTGGCTTGTTAGGGGTTGCTGTGGGAGCTGGATGGCAATCCGTTGTGGCATACATCAACATTGGGTGTTATTACATTGTGGGACTACCACTTGGGATACTCTTAGGCTTCATTTTCGACTTTGGTTCTGTGGTAAAATTTCTCTTTTTACAATTTCAAGATAATGGGTTATTTCATTATGTTATAATTTTTTGAATATTTAGTAATTCAAAAGGGTAGATCAATTATTAGTCCTTTCTTTGTTTATCCCCATCATCATCAGTTCAATTATTTAAAGACCCCTTGTCTAAATTCTAGGTCCAATCAATTCTGTCCAAGTCTTGCATGTGACACTCGCACATATTAAATGTTAAGCTTTTGTGTTGGCGTGAGAATTTTTGTTATATTTTCTTATTATACGTATTTTATTATTACGATTGCAGGTTATATATATTGGTTTACTATCATTCTACTGTATGATATTGTAAATAGTACATGATGTGTATTGGTGTAGTAAAATAGTATTTATATTAAAAAAAATAAGAGAAATCAAAGTATTAGTATTAGAAAGTTGGTGAAATGTGCAGGGAATTTGGGGTGGGATGATCGGAGGAATTTGTTTGCAGACACTTATCTTGATAGGCATCACATCAACTAGAAACTGGGAGAAAGAGGTTAGTTTCTTTCATTTATTTTGTCTTTGCTGTTTCTGCTTTTCCTAATATTATTATGATGATACAAGTATGAAGAATTTGATTCAAATTCCTCCACTTATAGGCCAGTGAAGCAGAGAGCCGTGTCAACAAGTGGGGTGGAAATATTGCCAACCACTGATGTGTGTGTGTGTGTAAGAGAGAGAGAGGCTGCTGCTATATTTCTTGTGATGACAAATTATTGTGGTCAATTTTTGAATTATTTGGGCACCACTAATGTATGCATCCTAAATAATAGGAGAGTGCGGCGATACAACGTTCACCGTTTAAACATATTCCAACGTATGTGTGATTATAAATTAAAATATAAACTATCACTACTAGTAATAATTCTATTCGATTAATAAAAAGTCAACTTTTTCTTTAGTGGGTGGGTGTTGGTTTAGTGATAAATAGTATAGGTAGATTAAAAGTTATATGAGAAATTAAACTATAATCTACTTGAGAGGCAGGTTTACTAAAATAAATTTTTTCTAATAAAACTTGATATTTATCAAGAGTACTTTATAGCTGAGCGAGATCAATCATCATCTAAAATAGAATCTGGACCATATATTCCATGAAAGAGACCACGTTGAATAAAAATGTAAGTTTTTAACAACTATTTGGATTTGATGTCTGATGGGATATGACTCAACCGACTGTGCCCACTAATGCGCCAAACGAATGCGCTTAACTTTGATAATGGCCCACGCGGTTGGCCTGCCGCCAATTTCTAATCAACGCCAAAACCCAAGCCCCCGCAACCGCCACCCTCGGCCAATGGAAGACACGCCCGTAACCAGCGTTCCAGACGCCACCTCCACGCGGCGCACGAAGCGAAAGGTCCCCGCCCGCCAATGGAGGCACGCCTGAGGAAGAGTCACGCCTCGACCAATGGAGAGGTTGAGCACGCCTTCAACAGTGCCTGAGTTGTATAAATAGAAGAAACCGACATTAGAAGGGTTGGCAACTTATCGAATACTAAGAGCTTGAACTTCACACTCGCATTATAGTGAAAGTATTGAGGAAACACCTCCGCGACGTAGATTTCATTAACGATCGAACCACGAAAAGCTCGGTGTTCTTTGTTGCTTTACATAAATCTCACACACTCACTTAACCGATTTCATCATTGGCGCCGTCTGTGGGAACCGAACAAGAAAGCTTCGCTTCTACAACTTAAATGGCAAGAACACGCACAACCGCCGCCCACGCCGGCAACAACCGTCTTGCCGAGGACGACCGGCGGTCACTCGCCGTCGCGGGAAGGAGATCGCAGACGCCACGAGCGCCACACTCGAGGGCAACATGGAAAACGTCTCCATACACCCTCCTGACCGCCTCCCAACGTAGGGAAGATGCCGACTCAACGAGGACGAGCAAACAACTTATTCGTCCCACGAGGTCCTCGCCGAGCCGTGACCGAGTTCCTCAACGCCAATCTCGCCAATTCCAAAGCTTCTCAACCAGAGGGCAAAGGAGCGGGCCCCGCGGCCCCTGATCGAACACCACGGCCGCCGAGGCCGCCCCTCCGAAACAACAAGACCACCTCGCGTGATAGCCGAGAACGCGATCACGCCCGACGCGAGCCGCCACCGCGCCGAGCCGCCGCCTCATTCGCGGAGCCGCCACCGCGGACGAGCCGCCACCACCGCCGCCTCGCCATTCGCGGAGCCGCCTCCACCTCGCCATGCCGACTGCAGAGCCGAGCAAAACAGAGGGAAGAAAGGAGAGTCGAACTCCCTCGAGGACGATAGGCGCCGCTATCGATCCCCACCCTCCGTAGGGATGGCAACGATCTCCCGGTTCGACCGGCGGAGAATCATCTCCCTTTCTCCGTGGAGATTCTAGACACGCCCGCCCCGCCGATACGGGCACCCAATATAGCGGCTCACGATGGCCTCGGAGACCCTCCGACTTCCTTTTCGCCACACTACCAACATGGCGAATCAAGGAATGGAAGATTTTCACATGTGCAAAATCTTCCCGAGGTGTTGATCTCCAACGCACGACGCCGGTTCACCTCGCCCGCCGTAACAAAGATCACCTCGCCTGTGACCTCATGGATCGCCTCAACGCTTCATCGAAGATACCGCCGCCTTCCTCCGACCTTATGGATCGAGACGATGTCAAACTTCGCTTCTATCGAAAGATGCCACCCAGACGACAAAGAACGACCTACATCATCCGCTGCTCAAAACGGATCCGCTCACCGTTGGATTCAGATACCGAAAGCGCTTTGTTGAGCTTGTATACAATGTTTCTCGTTACCACTATTACAATCTCCTATCCGATTGAATACTTGATTGCATATATCTCGTGTCCCCTTATCTCATATATAAGTTAGATCATACAAGTGTGAAGATCACGTAAGTCTCGTATGATTGGTCAAGCTTAATGAGATATAAAAAGTTTCACACCGAGACGACTTAAGGACGAGTTGTCGGCTTAGCCGCAGATAGATAAGAAGTGACTGACTTAGTTGCTTGTCTATGCCGGTACGCCTCGACGTATCAAGGATCACAGTGAGATGAGTTCTTCTTTCCGACCGTCGTGAAGAACCAAGATCTCGGTGACTTACGATGATCTAAACCTCGATAAGGTATTAGGTGAGTATGAGTTGTCGACCATCACTGACTTGTTATGAGCGAGGTTATATGTTCTAACCCAAGATTCTCCGCATCTCGGGGTGGCAAGGTTTCAGATGTCACGCTAGTTATCTCAGACGAGTCACCGTATCCGCTAGGATGATGACGCCCCTTAAGGAGCTCAAAGGTTTATTGTACTAAACCCCGCAGTCGAGTTAGCTCAAGTACAATAATAAGGTCGAGTGGTACTACTTAAGGAAATAAAGTTATTAATCGCTTTAAGCAATGATTGCTATAAATGATTAATGGACGCTCGATATCTTAAATACGGGATTCAGAATGTCTAAGTGCAAGCCCGACTCAACTTCGGTAATAAAGGGTAAGTCAACATTCTTTCTCTAGTGGCATGATCGAATGTTTATAAATTAATTTATGTTCGGGTCGAACATAAGATAATTAATTTATTTGAGGCCCATCTTTATTCCTCAGATTTGATCCCCTGGCCGGCCCATCCAGCCCGTAGCCAAGGAAAATCGGCGCCTCATGCTCTCAATTGGCAAGATTTTATTCTCTTTATCCCACAAGGATATAATTATATTTATGGTATATGCATAGATCCTTTCCATATAAGATTATGGTAATAATCTCGAGAGTATGGAAATAATCCTAAGAGTATGGAAATAATCCTAAGAGTATGGTAATATTCCATATAGATTATGGTAATATTCCATATAGATTATGGTAACATTCCATATAGGATTAAGGTAGTGCATTATAAATATAAGGTATGAGATAAAGTCTAGTTAATGCTCACATATTAACAAGACAATTTTCGCCCCTCATAATTTTGAGAGAGAAAATTTCGTGAGTTTTGAAGAGAGAAAGGGTGATTTTCCAAGCATTCTCCATAGATCGCCCTCACCGACGCTGGAGATTGGGCATCCGGATACACCCGTAAGGTCAAAGCACGAGTCTCGATCCGCTCGATCCGCTCATCCCGCTCGATCCACCTCGATGCATCCAAAGGTAAACACGAGAAACCCCAACGTGTTGCTATTAATTATATAGACGCATGCTAGGTTTATAATCAATGTATGGTGAATTAAACACCCAAGACGGATCCTCGGGCGGGTTAACATACGCTTTCCCTACATTGGTATCGAGCCCGGATCGTAATTCGCTCGCTGGATTAATTCACGCTTGATTATTACGCGCTTAAATAATTGTGGATTTGTCGCTCATCGTGGCTCGCTCATTGTTTTGTTGGTTTTGTTTTTACACCACGAGAAAATCCGTGGTTAGATTAGATTTTATTATGTAAATCTTATCCGTAAAAGAAGAACGAAGACGAAAGAACGAAGAACGAAACGACGGAAAAACAGTCTCTCGGCAAAGGTTCTGGGAGGTATTCATGAATGCGAGCCTCGCGGTCGCTAGGGCGATCGCGAGGGCGCGGCGACAGGCGGCGTCACAAGACGAGATCATCGGGCGCACGCGAGCGATCGAAAGCGATCGAGCGATCGCGAGATACGGCAGCGAGCGAGCGAGCGAAGGGCGACGGGCGTTCGCGCGCCGAAACGACCCGCGCATGAGCGCATCATGGTCGCGAAGTTTCGTCCGCCGGGCGACGACGCCTCGGCGACGCTCGGCGCCGGGGGGGCGCAAGCGCGCAGCTCGACGGGTCGCGGTCGCTTTAGCGATCATGCGAGGCAGCCCGCGGCGAACACGCGCGGCGGCGACGCAGAGGTCGGGCGCTGGTCGGGCTTTCGCCCTAGCGCCGCCCAAGACAGCTTGGGCCGACCCGCCCGCACTGCTTCCAGATTTTCCGCCCGCGCCCGCACGCGAGGCCCATTTGTTGAATCCGTCCGCGCCCGAGCACGCGAGGTCTGTCAAGTTTAATTATGTACTTTGTAAATCTATGTAATAGATTAGATTTAAATGTACGTGTTTCACGATTGGGCCGCGATGAACGCTTTTATTTTATTTTTATCGCTCATATGCATGTCGTGGATGTTTAAATTATGCAAGAGTACGCTATGTATGTTTATATTACGCCGACAAACCTTTAAGTGTTTTACGAATTGGACGCGCATAGTAAGCATGCTAGGTTTATCGCGCTTATCAAGCATATTTTAGAATTTCATGAGCATGTTTTACATGTCGAGTTCTATAGAAAAGCATGCTAGATTACGTGATCTCGCATGGACAAACCTTTGAATAAAAAGACTAAGCAAGCAACCCGACAAATTAATTTTTCAAATTAAAATGTCAAGACCTCCACTTTTGATCTCTAAACAAAGTGAGACGACCGTGAGTAAACGCCCACACGCGCGGGCTTGCTTGCATTGCTTATCATAAGTTTGTTAGATGAGATTTCTAAATAAAACATTTTAAATCTATCGGAAGTGGGAGTTTCATGTAAACGCCCACACGCGCGGCTTGATATGCGATTTTCATAAGTTCTCTAGAGATAGATATAAATGAGATAACAAAAGAATTTGAATTGGAAGCGTATGGTCCGAGTGAGTATACCAATTCTAAGAATTCATTTTCAATGTTAAAATTGTGGTCAATGCTTAGACATCACCTCAAGTACAACTTCCCGCGAAGTCCCTTCTTGCGATAGTGATGTGGTCTAGTAAGGTCCAATCATTAATTTCATTTGTCATAAGGATAAGTTGACATGGATTGAAATTAAACGACTAAAAGGTATATTTTAGTCCGGTCGAGGGGTTCATGTAAACGCCCACACGCTGGCTTGCATGTGGAATTCCTTGGGCGATTGGAGGTTTCAATTAATATTGTTTTATCAAAAGGTTACAATATTATTGTTACGAATTATTTGCGATCGTATGCTTATGTGTTTACATTATCGCTTCGTGATATGTCTCTTACGCCGATTATCAATATGCTCGCACAAAACCGTTATCCGTCCAAATTTTATCGAGTGGAAACGAAACATGGAATATGTTCTTATCGTCAAGAACACATGTTTGTTCTCACTACTCCTAAACCCGATGCCCCATCGACGATCGACTAATGAGCAATGAGAGTCAAGCACTTTGGAATAAGTCAAACAATACGGCTAAATGCTATATGATGACTACGATGTCCAAAGGCTTGCACCGCAAAGATCGGGCCGATGGCGACGCGATCGATATTTGGTCAAGTCTCGAGAGTAAGTTTGGGCAATGGATCGACATCCGCCCACACAATGAGAGAAATCTCGGCGTGTAAGATGGAAGAAGGAAGTTCGTCCATGAACATGTCTCCCACACGACTCATCTCATGGATAGTCTTGATCACTGGGAGAGGTATTGACGGCGAAGCCAAGGTCGATATCATCCTCAATACACCGCCCAAGTCTTTTGAGAACTTTCGTGAATGCGATCATGAGCAAGACCGAGTTTACACTTAGTCATTGTTTAATGATCTCGTTGTCATGAAGGAGTTATGGGAAAAGGAGCACATGCTCTGCTAGCACATCTAAGGGCCCAAAATTTTCATCGCAAAATGGAAATAGAAAAGGGTGCCAAAGGTGGTAAAGGCAAGGAAATAGTGGGAGAATGGGAGCAAGAACATGGTTGCCACCGAGGCTCAAGAAGCCAAAGAGAAGGGCAAGTGCTTCAAGTGCGGTAAGACTGGGCATTGGAAGGCCAAGTGCCCTATGCTCATGCTCAAGGTACGCTGCTTGCTTTAGTAACGGAAACATGTTTAGCGACTTGTTCTACCCATTCTCGGGTAGTAGATACGGGCGAATCGATCATGTTTGTTACACCTGCGTGGGTTCCCGCGACAAGGAGTCGTTTGATGGCGAGATAACGATTCCATGGGCAACGCGCGAAAGTCGAAGTCTTGCAGCTTGGAGATGTTTTTTATGTTTTGGGACAACAGCTTTAGTTTTGAAAGACGCTTTATATGTGCCGGATTTTCTACTGAACCTTGTTTCGCTTTCAAATTATTTACTCATGGATATTCTCGTTATTTTTGATAGTGGTGTTTCTATCATAAGAAATGACGGTTATCTGTGTTGGCACCTTATATAATTCGCTTTATACTATTTCTCGCAAAACATAATACCTATAACTATGTCAGATCTTCATCAAACCCTAAAAGAGAAAGTTTTCTTCAAGAAGATGACTCTACTTTTCTCTCGGCATCTTAGATTAGGTCACATCAATCTAAATAGGATCCAAAGACCGCTAAGAATGGAGCGTTGGGTGATCTCACGGTTATCTGCTCCCACCGCGAATCCCGTATATGAAGGTAAGATGTCGACCGCACCCTTCAAAGCGGGGGTTATAGAGCCAAAGAAATGTTGAGTTAGTCCATTTCGACCGTGGACCGATGTCCACACAAGCTCGTGGAGGGTATGAGTATTTTGTCACTTTCATCGACGACACTCAAGGTACGGATACGTATACCGCTTCACCGCAAGTCCGAATGCTTTGAGAAATTCAAAGAGTTTAAGGCGGAAGTGGAGACGGCTAGTAAAGTATCAAGTCATCATGGTCCGATCGCTGTGGCGAATACCTCAAGAACGAGTTTATGGACTATCTAGTGAAGTGTGGGATTACCTCCCAACAAGACTTTCACCGGGCACACCACAACAAAATGGTGTGTCGAGCGAAGAATAGACTCTTTGGAAATGGTTAGATCTATGATGAGTTATGCTACATCGCTTATTTCGCTCGGGGTATGCCTTAGAGACACAATGCATACTTGCTAAATCTAGTACCGCCCAAGTCACCGAAAAGACCCTTCGAGTTGTGGTTTGGGCGAAGCCCGCTTTAAGCCACATAAGGATATGGGGCGCCCAAAGACATGTGTCGAACAAGAAGCGTCGACAAGTCGGAGGCTAGATCCGACGCAAGGTCGCTTATCGCTATCCTAGAGGAACGAAAGGTGGTTTATTCTATAGTCCCAAGGATCGAAGGTCATTATTAGACTAATGCTCGATTCTTAGAAGAGGATTATATGAAAATCATAAGTCCAAAGTTGAAATCATTCTTCAAGAATTAGAAGATGATCGATTCCACCACCGACAGCCAAAGGTACGAGATGTCGAGTCTAGTGGGAGGATCGACACCGATACTTCAAGAAATTGAAGTGGGTCGAGTTCCACCGAGATACCGACCGCATGTTGGTACCTACACGCAAGTTGTGCAAGTTAGAGAACCACAAGTATCCGCACCCACCGCTGCTATCAGTGCTCAGAGAACCTCGTCAGAGTGGGAGGGTTGTTCGTCAACCCGAGCGATTTATGTTCGTGGGTGAATCTTCGGATTTAGTCCCAAAGATTTAACATGCAATAATCGACCCATGGACATACAAGGAGGCGATACAAGATATTGATGCAAGATTATGGCACACCGCTATGGACTTAGAAACGAGTCCATAACGGCTATGGATGTATATGAAAGACACTCTACCGATGGCAAGGAAGCCATAGGTAGTAAGTGGATATACAAGAGGAAGAGAGATTCCGATGGAGAGGTTTCGCTTTAAAGCCGTGCTTGTGGCGAAAGGGTACACTCAGATTGAGGGCATCGATTTCGACGAGACCTTTTCACCAGTAGCAATGCTCAAGTCCATCGTAATTCTTCCGCCATAGCAGCCCACTTAACCTAGAGGTTTGGCAATGGATGTTAAAACCGCTTAAACGGTTACCTTGAGGAAGGTAGAGACATCTATATGCAAAGAACCTCAAGGTTATGTGGTAAAGCGGTGAAGAGCATCTAGTATGGAAGCTTAAGAAGTCCATTTACGGACTTAAGCAGCCTCCCGATCATGGAACTTACGCTGACGAGGTGGTAAAGTCCTATGGATTTACCCAACTTGCCTAGCGAGAGTTGTGTGTATCGGTTAGATGTCAACGGTGATGTGGTATTTCGCACTTTATGTAGATGACATCCTTCTAGTCGGCAACAACGTGAAGTCATATCGACGAAAGAGTTGGCTATCCGATCGCTTCAAATGAAAGACTTAGGAGATGCAACATATTCTGGGATCAAGGTTTACCGAGATCGCAAGAAGAAAATGTTGAGCTTATCTCAGCGCCTTACATCGATATCGTGATTACTGCTTTAGTATGCGCACCGCCAAGAAAGGATTGCTACCTTCGCATACGGCGCCTTTGATTCAAAACGCAATACCCATGACCGCAGCGAGATAGAGGAATGAGACAAGTTCCTTACGCTCCGCCGTAGGAAGTCTCATGTACGCAATGCTATGCACGAGACCCGATATCTCGCTATGCGGTAGCATAGTAGCTAGATATCGCCTAACCTCGACAAGCTCATCGATCGCAAGAAGCATATACCAAGCACCGAAAAGGACTCGAGATTATAGGCTAGTTTACCATGCAGATAGTCTAATGCCTTTGGGTTACACTGCACTGGATTTCCAAGCCGACCGTGATGAGAAAAAGTCAACCTCTGCCATGTGTTTACCTTGGGAGGTGGAGCCGATCCCAAGTGAGTGCAAAGCAATGATGCATTGCGGACTCTACCATGGAAGCCGAATATGTAGCCGCCTTGAGGCTTCTAAGGAGGTCAGATGGTTCAAGAACTACCTCACGGATCTAGACGTGGTACCGGTTTGCCCAAGAGTATCATAGTTTATCGTGATAACTCGTGCAAAGGGCAAACTCGGGGAACCACGGACCCACAAGCGACTAAACACATAGAGAGAAAGTACCATGTCATACGAGAAATCGTTAGACGAGGTGACGGCTGATTGAAAAGATTGATACGACGGAAAATCTAGCGGATCCATTCACGAAGAGCCCGCCGCAAAAAGTCTACGATGGACACGTTAGAGGACTCGATTGCGCTGATGGCACCCACTTAGAAAGGAAACTTTGTATAAGTGGGAGAAGCAAAGTGATGGTTGTTTGTAATAGCTAGTAGAAAGACACATTGTATACTAAAAGTTTGCTTTAGTATAAGTGGGAGATTGTTGGATTTGTAGATAACGAAAGCGCTTGGTTGAGCTTGTATACAATGTTTCGTTACCACTATTACAATCTCCTATCCGATTAATACTTGATTGCATATATCCGTGTCCCCTTATCTCATATATGTTAGATCATACAAGGTGTAGAAGATCACGTAAGTCCGTATGATTGGTCAAGCTTAATGAGATATAAAAGTTTCACAAATGAGACGACTTAAGGACGAGTTGTCGGCTTAGCCGCAGATAGATAAGAAGTGACTGACTTAGTTGCTTGTCTATGCCGGTACGCCTCGACGTATCAAGGATCACAAAGTGAGATGAGTTCTTCTTCTCGACCGCCGTGAAGAACCAAGATCTCGTGACTTACGATGATCTAAACCTCGATAAGGTATTAGGTGAGTATGAGTTGTCGACCATCACTTCGACTTGTTATGAGCGAGGGTTATATAGTTCTAACCCAAGATTCTCCGTGATCTCGGGTGGTGGCAAGGTCAGATGTCACGCTAGTTATCTCAGACGAGTCACCGTATCCGCTAGGACGATGACGCCCCTTAATGAGCTCAAAAGGTTTATTGTACTAAACCCCGCAGTCGAGTTAGCTCAAGTACAATAATAAGGTCGAGTGGTACTACTTAAGAAATAAAGTTATTAATCGCTTTAAGCAATGATTGCTATAAATGATTAATGGACGCTCGATATCTTAAATACGGGATTCAGAATGTTCAAGTGCAAGCCCGACTCAACTTCGTAATAAAGGGTAAGTCAACATTCTTTCTCTAGTGGCATGATCGAATGTTTATAAATTAATTTATGTTCTGGCCGAACATAAGATAATTAATTTATTTGAGGCCCATCTTTATTCCTCGTGATTTGATCCTCGGCTGGCCCATCCAGCCCAAGTAGCAAGGAAAATCGGCGCCTCATGCTCTCAATTGGCAAGATTTTATTCTCTTTATCCCACAAGGATATAATTATATTTATGGTATATGCATAGATCCTTTCCATATAAGATTATGGTAATAATCCCGAGAGTATGGAAATAATCCTAAGAGTATGGAAATAATCCTAAGATTATGGTAATATTCCATATAGATTATGGTAATATTCCATATAGGATTATGGTAACATTCCATATAGGATTAAGGTAGTGCATTATAAATATAAGGTATGAGATAAAGTCTAGGTTAATGCTCACATATTAATCACACACAGACAATTTTCGCCCTCATAATTTTGAGAGAGAAAATTTTCAAAGTTTTGAATTAGAGAAAGAGGGTGATTTTCCAAGCATTCTCCATAGATCGCCCTCACCGACGCTGAGATTGGGCAACCGGATACACCCGTAAGGTCAAAGCACGAGTCTCGATCCGCTCGATCCGCTCATCCCGCTCGATCCACCTCGATCGCATCCAAAGGTAAACACGAGAAAACCCCAACGTGTTGCTATTAATTATATAGACGCATGCTAGGTTTATAATCAATGTATGGTGAATTAAACACCCAAGACGGATCCTCGGGCGAGGGTTAACATACGCTTTCCCCCCACACTCACGATCCGCCAGGGCGAGGACGAGACGATGTCAAACTCGCCTCGAGGTTCATCAAAGAGTCGCTCAAAATCGACGACAACAACGACCTCTACATCATCAACGCTGCTCAAAAACGGGATCCGACCCGCCACGAACAAAGAAATTACCAGTGAGAAACCAAAGACGGCAAGTAAGCTTTGAACCTGTGGACAACTTCGCCAAGGGACGAGTCGATCGGAAGAAGCGGAGATCCGGGACGAGCGTAAGTCCGAGAGAAAAGCCGATGACCGAGTCGAGGCGCCGATCGCAAGCGCCTCGATGTAATCAAAAGAGGCCACCGAGTCTGTGCTCGACTCGCCCAACCCTCGGGGCAGAGCGCCCCCGCCAAATCAAGGGCGGAAATATTCGAGCCCACGCCGAGCTCTTCCCAAGCCCGCCTATGAAAGGAAGATCCAAGAAGAGGTCCACGTACGAGTATTGTGACTATCACCAAGGGTATGGTCATGATACCGAGGATTGCGTAAACTGGGCTCGCAGATCGACGAGCTCATAAAGCGGAGCCTCAAGAAATACCTCGCCGAGCCGGGCCGAGAAACAGAAACGCAGAAAGAATGGAGGCGGCAACAATCAAGGGCCGACCCCAATGATGACCCAACCCAAGACGACGAGGACGAAGGTCCCAACGCTATGGAGCAGTCTCTATGTTGTTACCGATCGCCTCGGACGACGAGGTCGCCCTCAAGAACGATGCCCGAGGCCGCCCCTCAAGAGCCAAGAACAAGCGACCCGGACGGTGAGAACATAACGTTTCTCCAAAGAGGACCCCGTGCCCAAGATCATGCCGCACTGTGACGCCATCACCATACAGCCGTGGTGGGCAACAAAAACGCCCACCGGGTCTATATCGACATCGGAGCCTCCGTCAAGATCATCTTCCGTAGTCTGTCTCGATAAGCTTGAGGTCGGAGGTATTCAGTACTTCCCCGCCTCCCGCCATGAGCTTCACCAAGAGGCAGCCCAGCCCGGTGGGTCATTACCCTTCCGGCCACGGTAGACGAGCTCCCGTCGGCCACCAAGGCCATCCGATTCTTCCCGGTCCGAGCTCCTCTCCGCATAACATCATCCCGGGGAGATTGGTCAGACGCCACCAAGGCCGCCTGCTCGGCCTACCACCACCGCTAAGATTCCCACCCCGGGAGTGCTTAGCATCCGGGACCAAACGGCAAGAAAAGAATGCCACGACTCTCAACCCAAGACGCGGCCTCGCCCTGCATAGCAATTACCGAGCCCCTGAGACCGACACCCCGGACGACCCCGACCGGGGCCTCCAACTATACGACGACGATCCTCGAGGTCATCCAGTCGGCACCTGTGGCCCACCGACGTCCGACGGCATGTCATACAACTTCGAGAGAATATAGGACGTGTTTGCATGGTCCCCGCCGATATGACCGAGTGTCGCCCGAGCTCATAACTCACCGCCAACATCGACCCGCTACCAAGCCATCCGCGTAAGAAAAGGATATTCGCAAAGCGCAACCAGTCATAAGGGACGAGGTGACTCAACTTCAAGGCCAAGATCTTGTTCGAGGTCAACACCCGACCGGACGGCTAATCCAACCGTGGTCCGAAGCTGTGAGGAGGCGGCGCGAAGCGCCGATTATACCGACCTCAACAAGATCGCCTAAAGATTGCTACCCTCCCCGACATCGACAAGCAGGTGGAGGCATTGGGGCCACGAGATGTTCAGCTCGGATCTATACAAAGGGTACCACCAAACTCGATGAGCCCGGAGGACGCACCAAGACCGCATTCATCACCGACTTCGCTGCCTTTGCATCGCATCGAAGACGCCTTTCGCCTC
Source organism: Salvia rosmarinus (assembly GCA_036937905.1). Lineage (NCBI taxonomy): Eukaryota > Viridiplantae > Streptophyta > Magnoliopsida > Lamiales > Lamiaceae > Salvia > Salvia rosmarinus. Next base: position 68,990,179 of record CM072815.1, on the reverse strand, counting down.
AAGAACGCCGGCTACTTACCGTAGGACGGTGGATGCAACATTCAAAGACCACATCGGGAGATCGCCGAGGTCACGCCGACGACATCGTAGTCAAAAGTCGAAAACGGAGAGTCAAGGCCGATGACCCTAAGACTATCCTCCAACTCCTCGTGTCGGCCAACCTCAAACTCAACCCCGTAAATGTACATTTATGGTGAAGACCGGAAAGTTCTTGGGATGCTGGTTTTCGTGAGGCTCAAGGCCAATCCCACCAAGGCGCGGCAAGGTTTCGATACGCAGTGCCAAGGACCATCCGTGAGATCCACAAACTCACCGGGTGCCTACCGCCTCAAGAGATTGCCTCGAGCCGAGAAGCAGCCCCATTCTTCAAGATCCCGAGGAGAGCTCCTGACTACCTCGGCGAAGAACACCAGTGCCGCCACACAACAAGGAGTACCTTGCCGACCGCCGACCCTATCCGCCCAAGCAAGCGCGAATCCTCTCTATATCCGCCGCCTTGACGAGGCCATCAGCGCAGACGGGTACGAGATGAGGGACGACAACTCCCCATCTATTTTATCACCGAGCCTCAAAGGACCGGAGACAAGGTACACCGCCTCAAAAAGAAAGCGCTAGCCCCGTGAACGCCAAGCGACGCCCGACCCTACTTCCAAGCTCACTCCGTCTGTGTGCTAATCGACTTACCTCGAGACAAGTCTTGTTAAAACCCGAGTCATCCGGACGATAGCTAAGTGGCACCTGAGCTCGGCGAGCACGACATCTCGTGACTCACCCAGCCGCCATAAAGGGCAAGCTCGCCGACTTCCCGGTCGAGGCCACCACCGAGGTAGGCTCACAATGAGGTAACTCCAGCCTCCCGCCCCCCACGGCGAGGAAGCCGCCCCAGCACCACCGCATGGTTGCACGGCAGACGACGTGACCTGAGCCTCGCAAGACGGGCAACAAGCGGCATCCTCCTCCTCGGCCCAGATAAGCAAGAAGTCACCACGCCTCCGGTTTACCTTCCCGACCACCAACAACGAGGTGGAGTACGAGGCCCTAATCTCCTGACTACCGCCACGGAACCTGGAGGTGGACAAGATCCAAATCTTCGCGATTCCTGTGTTGTGGTGAACTGTGTTAGGCAAATACGAGGCCAAGGAGGACCGAATGAAACAATACCGAGAAGGCAAAGGAGATGTCGACTCGCTCGTGTACTTCAAGATCCACCGAATCCCCGAGGAAAATAATGAGCCGACATCCTCAAAGAAATTAGCTCACACACAACAAGTCCACCAAAGGAGGAGGTCCATTCCGTAAGATCGCGAGTCCCACGCCGGCATCATCACCGAGATAGAGCCGAATCGATGTCTCCAAGGCCTATCCGAACACGGCGCAAGACGCCTCAAGATCGGCTCGAAGCCAAAAAGACGATGGCGAAATCCCGTAAGTATCTCATGCACGAGGGCGCCTTCATCGAAATCTTACCTTCAACCCTCCCGAGGTGCCTCGGCCGTAAGGTTCGACTACGTGCTCAACGAAATTCACCGGGGTCTTGTGGAAGCCACATCGGTCGCGAGTCTCTCAAAGAAGACGCCGAGGTCGGATATTACCGCCCACCGCAAGATTCGCCGAGCTCGCAAGAAGCGCCCGGCGCCGATTCACTCCACGGCCAAAAGTCGCCCTGCATCGATTTGAGCAAACCGCAGAGTCCATGGCCTTTCATGCGGGGATCGACATTGTTGGTCCGCTCGACCGAGCACCGTGTCGCCTTCGATACTTAGTCGTAGCCATAGACTACTTCACAAACGGGTCGAAGCCGAGCCACTTTCGAGCCTCACGAGCGTATGATTCGCACTTCGGGAAAATATAGTCCGCCGCCGCATACCGCACATCCCGGTCTCGACAACGGCACCCAATTCGTCGACAAAAACTTCAAGGAGTGGTGCGAAGAGCTTCAGATCGATCAACGCTTCACCGGTCGCACACCCGCAAGTCGAATGGTCGACCGAGGTGACGAACCGCACGATCGCATAAGGATTGAAGAAGAGGCCGGACCGAGCTAAAGGCGATCGGCTGAAAATCTCCTCAAGTCCTCGGGTCCCACAGACCACACCTGACGTCGCAGACGGGAAACCTCTTCACCGGGTCACGGTACCGAGGCCGCCATACCGGCCGAGATCGGCGCCGCCAAGCCCGCGCACTCTTCACTCGACCAGTGCCGAACGAGGAAGACCTGGCCAACCTCGACGCCTCGAGGAGAAGCGCAGCTCGCTTCATAAACGGCCAAGCACAAGGCCCAGTCGCACTTGCACTACAACAAAAGGGTCAAAGCCTCCGCGGCCCAAGTAGGCGACCTCGCCCCACGAAATAATGAAGCCAAGAGAGCCGAGCGCCTTAACAAGTCGGATCCGACATGGGAAGGCCCATACCGCTGCTCACGAGACCTCGCAGCGGGCTTACAAGTCGGCTCACCTATCCGTGCACTTATCCCCTAACTCGCACATTACTCATTTAAAGAGGTATTTTACATAGCTTCGATTTAAGGTCGGCATCATGTTAGTCCCTTAATTGTTTTGCCAAAGCACGATGTTGATTACATGTTCAATAAAACATCTGCTTTTCTAATGAATATTTCACTGCCTCATACATATGTGAACATCCGTTGATACACCACATTTAAACCTTCACAAGGGACGCCTCACGAAGATGAAAATCCCACCAAGTAGGGTACGACACAGATTACCCATTAAGTTGGACGCCTACATGCAAAGCGCATGATTACCCATTAAGTTGACGCTCACACGCAAAGTGCACAGATTACCCATTAAGTCGACGCCCACACGCAGCATACAGACACCCATTAAGTTGGACGCCTACATGCAAAGCATACAGACACCTATTAAGTTGGACGCCTACATGCACGCGACATCCGACCGATCTCGCCAACTCATACCCCTTTATTTGGGAAGATATGCACTCCTAAGACAAAGTCTAAATGCATTAACGACTATAAACCAAGTACCAAGCCATATACAAGACAACCGGCTTCCGAGCTCGCTTATACCCCTTTATTTGGGAAAATATACACATCAGATACAAGATAAATACATTTACGACCAAACGAAGTCCTAAGCTATGTTTGTACCTCTCAAGAGGAAAATATACACTTCAAACGAGTCTAAATACATTTATATCTACATACAAAGTCCTACACTATACACAACCTCATTCGCTTCCGGCCCGCCTGCCAGACCTCAAGGCCGCACCAATTTTGTACAAAATCTCCAGCCGACGGTATGCTCGAACGAACTCGTGCCTTCAACCCACCGATAAGGCCGAATCACCACGCCTACTCCCGAACGGCCGGCGGGCTCTGGGGCAGCCCGACAAGTTTCACCTGTGGTCACCTTCACCCACCCCGACATTTCAAGTGGCGCAGCGCCAATCTGGGCATTCCGGCGGTGGGGATGCACCCGAGGTCACACCCGACCCCCGACCGACACCGGCCGAGTACGACCGCCCCCGCCCGCCGCCTCTTCCCCGCCGACCGAGGTCCTCGGTCGCCTCCCGCCCCTGAGGATCGCCTCGAATGATCCGCCTCACCGACCCATCAACCGAGCACTTCGCATGATCGAGTAGCCCTCCTCCGCGGGTTCTTCTATGATCGGGTCACGGAGCCCGCCGCCAGCCTCGCCATGGGCCGGGCATGCGCCGCTTATGGACGATCTCATACATCTCCATATACTTCACGACGAGTCGACACAGCTTTGAACTTTTTGCTGTTGGCCCCTCCTCATCCCTCAAGACCATACCCTCTCGCCAAAGAAGCTCGAACTCTGGCCGCCGCCTGGATATGGTAGTCCCACCAGCCCGGCGGATTACCTCTCAGACTGCATGCTCCTCCGACACCCGAGCTAGCCTCTCCGCAGCCAATTCGAGTCGCCTCACACTCTATCAAATGGCCTTGATAGCGGCGCACGAGTCCGCCTCGACTCCGCCCCGTGTGACCTCAACTTAGGGGCCTCGCTCTCGCCTGTGAGGCGGCCACCGCTGGATTTGTATAATCGATAGCGATCTGTTGAGCTTGTATACAATGTTTCGTTACCACTATTACAATCTCCTATCCGAATTGAATACTTGATTGCATATATCTCTGTCCCCTTATCTCATATATAAGTTAGATCATACAGGTGTGTAGAAGATCACGTAAGTCCGTATGATTGGTGCTTTAATGAGATATAAAAGTTTCACAACCGAGACAACTTAAGGACGAGTTGTCGGTTTAGCCGCAGATAGATAAGAAGTGACTTGACTTAGTTGCTTGTCTATGCCGGGTACGCCTCCGATGTATCAAGGATCACAGTGAGACGTGTTCTTCTATCCGACCGTAGTGAAGAACCAAGATCTCTGAGACTTACGATGATCTAAACCTCGATAAGGTATTAGGTGAGTATGAGTTACCACCATCACTTTGACTTGTTATGGGTGAGGGTTATATGTTCTAACCCAAGATTCTCCGCATTGGGTGGTGGCGAGGTCAGATGTCATGCTAGTTATCCAGATCGAGTCACCGTATCCGCTAGGACGATGACGCCCCTTAAGGAGCTCAAAAGGTTTATTGTACTAAACCCCGCAGTTGAGTTAGCTCAAGTACAATAATAAGGTTGAGTGGTACTACTTAAGGAAATGAAGTTATTAATCGCTTTAAGCAATGATTGCTATAAATGATTAATGGACGCTCGATATCTTAAATACGGGATTCAGTAATGTCTAAGTGCAAGCCCGACTCAACTTCGTAATAAAGGGGTAAGTCAAAGATTCTTTCTCTAGTGGCATGATCGAATGTTTATAAATTAATTTATGTTCGGGTGAACATAAGATAATTAATTTATTTGAGGCCCATCTTTATTCCTTGCATTTGATCCTCTGGCTCGCCCATCCAGCCCGTGAAAGATCGAGGAAAATCGGCGCCTAATGTTGCTCTCTATGGCAAGATTTTATTCTCTTTATCCCACAAGGATATTATTATATTTATGGTATATGCATAGATCCTTTCCATATAAGATTATGGTAATAATCCTGAGAGTATGGAAATAATCCTGAAAGTATGGAAATAATCCTAAGATTATGGTAATATTCCATATAGGATTATGGTAATTTCCATATAGGATTAAGGTAGTGCATTATAAATATAAGGTATGAGATAAAGTCTAGGTTAATGCTCACATTATTGAGATCATTATTTTCGAGCATCACAAGAGCTTTTGTGAGGATTTTCGAGATTTTGAGATGAGAGTATTGGGTGATTTTCCGCATTCTCCATAGATCGTCCTCACTCGGCATTGGAGATTGGGCAACCGGATACACCCGTAAGGTCAAAGCACGAGTCTCGACCGCTCGATCCGCTCATCCTGCTCGATCCACCTCGACAGATCCAAAGGTAAACACGAGAAAACCCTACGTGTTGCGAATTAATTATATAGACGCATGCTAGGAATATAATCAATGTATGGTGAATTATACACCCAAGATGGATCCTCAGGGCGAGGTTAACATATGTTTTCCCTACACTGGTATCGAGCCCGGGATCGTAATCTCGCCTCGCTGGATTAATTCACGCTGATTATTACGCGCGCTTTTAATAATTGTGGATCATGCTGCTCATCGTGGCTCGCTTATTGTTTTTGTTGGTTTTGTTTTACACCACGAGAAAATCCGTGGTTAGATTAGATTTTATTATGTAAATCTTATCCGTAAAGAAGAACGAAGACGAAAGAACGAAAGACGAGACGATGGGAAAACAGGCTCATGCGTGTCCGGATGGTTTCTCGCGAACAAGGGTCGCGGTCGCAACCACGATCGCGGGGGCGCGGACGGACGGCGGCGGCGAGCAGTCGGCCGGGCTGGCAAAGCAGCCTCGGCAGCGCCGGACGCGCCACGGCGGGTAGCGCGGCGGGCGGGCGACGTGGGGCGCGCGCTTAGCGCGCGGAAACCTCAAAGTGGCCGAGACCACTGGCGCATCATGCGCCGACAACGCTCGCGGCGCCAAGCGGCCAGTATGGGCGCGAGGGTAGGCGACGCTGGCGGCACGGCTCGGCAAATGGGGGGCGCGTGCGCTTGCCGCGGATACCTCGGCACCACCGGGCGCTGGCCGTGCTCGCTTCGGCGTTGCTCGGCAAAGAACCACGGGGTGGTGCGCGAGCAACGTCGCTGGAACCTCAAACCACGCGGGGTTGGGCGGCGGCGCTGGCGACGCGGGCGCGTTTTGCGCAGACGCCCGGCAGCCGCCGCAACGTGGCTCGACAAAGACTCGGCATGCGAAGCTCGACGGGTCGCGGCCGCCGCGATCGCGAGGGAGCCCGCGAGGCACGCAGGCGGCGCGACGCATGGTCAAGCGCGGCGATCGGGCCGTGCCCTAGCACGCTGCCCAAAGATCGTTTTTGGGCCAACCCGCCCAAACCCGCCAGCACTCCATTTTCGTGCCCGCACCCGCTTCCACCCCGATTCCGTTTTAGGCCCGATCCGCCGCCCACCGATCCGCCCAAATCTCGCTTTTGACGAATCCGGTCCGTGCCCGCACGCGAGGCCTGCTCGATGTTTAATTATGTACTTTGTAAATCTATGTAATAGATTAGATTTAAATGTGCGTTTTCACGATTGGGCGCGATGAACGCTTTTATTTTATTTTATCGCTCATATGCATGTCGTGGATGTTTAAATTATGTAGTAGCATGCTATGTATGTTTATATTACGCTGACAAACCTTTAAGTGTTTTACGAATTGACGCGCATAGTAAGCATGCTAGGTTTATCGCGCTTATCAAAGCATATTTTAGAATTCTCATGAGCATGTTTTACATGTCGAGTTCTATAGAAAAGCATGCTAGATTACGTGATCTGCATGGACAAACCTTTTGAATAAAAAGACTAAGCAAGCAACCCGACAAATTAATTTTTCAAGTTAATATGTCAAGACCTCCACTTTTTGATCTCTAAACAAAGTGAGACGCACTGTGAGTAAACGTCCACACGCGTGGCTTGCTTGCACTGTTTATCATAAGTTTGTTAGATGAGATTTCTAAATAAAACATTTTAAATCTATTGAGAAGTGGGAGTTTCATGTGTAAACGTCCACACGCGTGGCTTGCATGTGCGATTTTCATAAGTTCTCTAGAGATAGATATAAAATGAGATAACAAAAGAATTTGAATTGAAGCGGTATGGTCCGAGTGAGTATACCAATTCTAAGAATTCATTTTCTGCTTAAAATTGTGGTCAATGCTTAGACATCACCTCAAGTACAACTTCCCGCGAAGTCCCTTCTTGCGATAGTGATGTGGTCTAGTAAGGTCCAATCGTTAATTTCATTTGTCATAAGGATAAGTTGACATGGATTGAAATTAAACGACTAAAAGGTATATTTTAGTCCGTCGAGGGTTCATGTGTAACGCCCACACGCTGCGGCTTGCATGTGGAATTCCTTGGGCGATTGGAGGTTTCAATTAATATTGTTTTATCAAAAGGTTACAATATTATTGTTACGAATTATGTGCGATCGTATGCTTATGTGTTTACATTATCTTTTCGTGATATGTCTCTTACACCGATTATCAATATGCTCGCACAAAATCCCTTATCCGTCCAAATTTTATCGAGTGGAAACGAAACATTGTGAATGTTCTCACCGCCAAGAAAATTTATATATACTCACTACACCTCGTCCCAAACCTCTAGACGATTTATTCATCGATGAGGAGCGCAAGGAGCACGAGAAATGGAACAAATCAAATAGAATGGCGAAGTGCCTTCTTTGGTCACCATGTGCGAGTCCTTGCAACTCCAAAGATCAAGAGATGGACGATGCGCCACGATATGGCTAAATCTCATGAAATTGTATGAGGAGTCGGACAGAATCGCTTGTCATAATTTGACAAAATTAATTATGTCAAGTTCTATGAAGGAAAGCGATTCAGTGCATGACCATGTAGAGCAGATGATCAATCTCTTCGGAGAGCTCGAATTGGTTGGAGGATATATTGATGACGTAGTCAGAATCGATATGATCCTCAATTCTTTGCCCAAGTCTTTTGATGACTTTCGTTATGGAGTAGTCCTTTATGATAAGAGTTATACTCTAGATTCATTGCAAGAGGACTTAGTAACGGAAGAAAGCAAAATGAGCAAAGGTGTCTGCCAAGACGCACCTCTAGGAAGACCAATCGCTTTATCGAAGATGAAAAGGGAAAGTGGAATTCTAGAGATGCTAAGGCTAAAGAAAAGAGTGGGAGTAATATAAAAGCTCTACCAATGGTTTGAAAAAGCCAAAGGAGAAGGGCAATGCTTCAAGTGCGGTGAGACGGGCATTGAAGGTCAAGTGCCCTATGCTCAGGCTCAAGGTACGCCATTAGCTTTAGTAACGAAACATGATTGGCGATTTGTTCTACCCATACTTGGGTAGTAGATACGGGCGAATCGATCATGTTTGTTACACCTGCGGGGTTCCCGCGACAAGGAGTCGTTTGATGGCGAGATAACGATTCCATGGGCAACGCGGGCAGAGTCGAGGCCGCTGAGTTGGAGATGTTTTCTTTATGTTTTGGGACAATAGTTTTCGTTTGAAAGACGCTTTATATGTGCCGGATTTTCGCGGAACCTTGTTTCTGCTTCAAATTATTTACTCATGGATATTCTCGTTATTTTTGATAGTGGTGTTTCTATCATAAGAAATGACGAAGTTATCTCAGATTGCACATTATATAATTCGCTTTATACTATTTCTCAAAAACATAATACCTATAACTATGTTGCATCTTCTTCAAACCTTAAAAGAGAAAGTTTTCTTCGCAAGATGTCACCACTTTTCTCTCGGTATCTTAGATTAGGTCACATCAATCTAAATAGGATTCAAAGACCGCTAAGAATGGAGCGTTGGGTAATCTCACGCCATTCCGCTTCCGACCTGCGAATCTATATAGAAGGTAAGATGTCGACCGCACCCTTCAAAGCGGGGGTTATAGAGCCAAAGAAATGTTGGAGCTAGTCCATTTCGACTGTGTGGACCGATGTCCACACAAGCTCGTGGAGGTACGAGTATTTTGTCACTTTCATCGACGACACTCAAGGTACGGATACGTATACCGCTTCACCGCAAGTCCGAATGCTTTGAGAAATTCAAAGAGTTTAAGGCGGAGTGGAGATGAAGCTTGGTAATAGTATCAAGTCATCGCGCTCGATCGCGGTGGCGAATACCTCAAGAACGAGTTTATGGACTATCTAGTGAAGTGTGGGATTACCTCCCAACAAGATTTCACCGGCACACCACAAAGAAAATGGTGTGTCGAGCGAAGAAACAGGACTCTTTTGGAAATGGTTAGATCAATGATGAGCTATGCAACATTGCCTATTTCGCTTACGGGACACGCCTTAGAAACGGCAAAGATACTTGCTAAATCTAGTACCATCCAAGTCACGACAAGACCTCTTCGAGTTGTGGTTTGGGCGCAAGCCTAGTTTAAGCCACATAAGGATATGGGCGATCCAAAGACATGTGCCGAACAAGAAGGCGACAAGTTGGAGGCTAGATCCGACGCAAGGTCGTTTATCGCTATCCTAGAGGAACGAAGGTGGTTTATTCTATAGTCCTAAGGATCGGAAGGTCATTATTAGCACTAATGCCCGATTCTTAGAAGAGGACTATATGAGAAATCATAAATCCAAAGTTGAAATCATTCTTCAAGAATTAGAAGATGATCGATTCCACCACCGACAGGCCAAAGGTACGAGATGTCGAGTCTAGTGGGAGGATCGACACCAGATACTTCAAGAAATTGAAGGGGTCGAGTTCCACCGAGATACCGACCGCAAGTGGAACCTACCCAAAGAAGTTGTGCAAGATGAGAACCACAAGTTTTGCACCCACCGTTGTCATTATGTCTATAGCACTCGTCAGTAGTGGGAGGTTGTTCGTCAACCCGAGCAATTTATGTTCGTGGAGAATCTTCGATTTAGTCCCGTAAAACGAACATGAACTAATCGACCCATGGACAAACAGAGAGGCGATATAAGACAATGATGCAAGATCATGGAACTTACGTTTGGGCGAGGTCGTAAAGTCCTATGGATTTACCCAGCTGCCTAGCGAGAGTTGTGTGTATCGTTTAGATGTCAACGGTGATGTGGTATTTCTTGCACTTTATGTAGATGACATCCTTCTAGTTGGCAACAACGTGAAGTCGTTATCGACGTAAAGAGTTGGTTATCCGATCGGTTTCAAATGAAAGACCTAGGAGATGCAAAGACATTCTTGGGATCAAGGTTTACCGAGATCGCAAGAGGAAAATGTTGAGCTTATCTCGTGCGCCTTGCATTGATACCGTGATTACTCGCTTTAGTATGCAGACCCAGAAAGGATTGCTACCTTCGCATATGGCGCTCCTTTATCTAAGGAGCAGTCACTTTTGATCGAAAGGAGATAGAGGAATGAGACAAGTTCCCACGCTTCCGCCGTAGGAAGTCTCATGTATGGAATGCTATGCACGAGGCCCGATATCTGCTGTGCAGTAAGCATAGTAGCCAGATATCAGTCTAACCCTGGACAAGCACATTGGACTGCAGTAAAGCATAGACTCAAGTACCTGAAAAGGACTCGAGATTATATGCTAGTTTACCATGCAGATAGTCTAATACCTTTGGGTTATACAGACTCGGATTTCCAAGCTGACCGTGATGAGAAAAAGTCTACCTCAGACTATGTGTTTACCTTTGGAGGTGGAACCGTATCCTGGCGGAGTGCAAAGCAGCGATGCATTGCTGACTCTACCATGGAAGTCAACACAGCCGCCTTGAGGTCGCTAAAGTGGTCAGATGGTTCAAGAACTACCTCATGTATCTAGATGTGGTACCGGTTTGCCCAAGAGTATCATGGTTTACGGTGATAACTCGGTGCAATGGCAAACTAGAAGGAACCACGGATCCACAAGGAAATTAAACACATAGAGAGAAAGTACCATGTCATACGAGAAATCGTTAGACGAGGGGACGTGCTGAATGCAAAGATTGATACGACGGATAACCTAGCGGGTCCATTCACTAAAGCCTGCCGCAATAAGTCGACGCCGGACACGTTAGATGACTTGAAAATTGCGCTAGATGGCACACTTAAAGCCCACGCAATAAGTCTACGCCGGGGACGTTAGAGGACTTGAATTGCGCTGATGACACCCACTTAGAAAGGAAACTTTTGTATAAGTGGGAGAAGCAAAGTGATGGTTGTATGTAATAGCTAGTAGAGACACATTGTATACTAAAAGGTTGCTTTAGTATAAGTGGGAGATTGTTGGATTTGTATATAGCGATAGCGGTTGAGCTTGTATACAATGTTTCTGTTACCACTATTACAATCTCCTATCCGAATCAATACTTGATTGCATATATCTCGTGTCCCCTTATCTCATATATAAGTTAGATCATACAAGTGTGTAGAAGATCACGTAAGTCCGTATGATTGGTTGCTTTAATGAGATATAAAAGTTTCACACCGAGACAACTTAAGGACGAGTTGTGGGTTTAGGCGCAGATATAGATAAGAAGTGACTTGACTTAGTTGCTTGTCTATGCTGGCACGTCTCCGATGTATTGAAGGATCACGGTGAGATGTGTTCTTCTATCTCAACCGTAGTGAAGAACCAAGATCTCGGAGACTTACGATGATCTAAACCTCGATAAGGTATTAGGTGAGTATGAGTTCTTGACCATCACTTTGACTTGTTATGGGTGAGGTTATATGTTCAACCCAAGATTCTCCGCATCTTGGGTGGTGGCGATCTTGATGTCACGCTAGTTATCTCAGACGAGTCACCGTATCCGCTAGGATGATGACGCCCCTTAAGGAGCTCAAAAGGTTTATTGTACTAAACCCCGCAGTTGAGTTAGCTCAAGTACAATAATAAGGTTGAGTGGTACTACTTAAGGAAATGAAGTTATTAATCGCTTTAAGCAATCATTGCTATAAATGATTAATGGACGCTCGATATCTTAAATACGGGATTCGTAATGTCTAAGTGCAAGCCCGACTCAACTTCGTAATAAAGGGTAAGTCAAGATTCTTTCTCTAGTGGCATGATCGAATGTTTATAAATTAATTTATGTTCGGGCCAACATAAGATAATTAATTTATTTGAGGCCCATCTTTATTCCTTGCATTTGATCCTCGGGTCGGCCCATCCAGTTCGTAGTATCGAGGAAAATCGCCCCAATGTTGCTCTCTATGGCAAGATTTTATTCTCTTTATCCCACAAGGATATTATTATATTTATGGTATATGCATAGATCCTTTCCATATAAGATTATGGTAATAATCCCGAGTATGGAAATAATCACGAAAGTATGGAAATAATCCTAAGATTATGGTAATATTCCATATAGGATTATGGTAATTTCCATATAGGATTATGGTAATTTCCATATAGGATTAAGGTAGTGCATTATAAATATAAGGTATGAGATAAAGTCTAGGTTAATGCTCACATTATTGAGATCATTATTTTCGAGCATCACAAGAGCTTTTGTGAGGATTTTCGAGATTTTGAGATGTAGAGTATTGGTTGATTTTCCGCATTCTCCATAGATCGTCCTCACTCGGCGTTGGAGATTGGGCAACCGGATACAGCCCGTAAGGTCAAAGCACGAGTCTCGACCGCTCGATCCGCTCATCCCGCTCGATCCACCTCGACGGATCCAAAGGTAAACACGAAAACCCCTACGTGTTGCGAATTAATTATATAGACGCATGCTAGGAATATAATCAATGTATGGTGAATTAAACACCCAAGATGGATCCTCGGGCAGGGTTAACATATGTTTTCCCTACGCCCACTTCCCGATCAGCCTCGTCCAACTTCCTCTTCGGTCGGGCACGAAGCCGAGCCGACTTCCATTGTGGCTAAAACTTGGGTCACCGGCACTGGCCTCCGTAAAAGCACCTCTTCGTCCTTCTCACCAAGGCGCCTCGACCTCTTTTAACTTGGTCAACAATTCATGATCAAGTCCGAGCCATGCAGTGTGGAGTATCGTAAGTAAACAAAACAACACAAGTTTTAAAATGTTGTGTTTATTACTCAAAAAGGGAAATTATTACAGGACCTGTGGTCCTATCGACCCCGGCGGTTCAACCTATTACATCGGGTCCACCGACCTCGGGCTCATGGCCGGTCTCGCCGACCTCCTGATGCTCACTGCTGGCCACCTCCAAATGAGCTCCAACACCTCCTCCCGCCTCCTCCTCCTCCCTCCCCGGCTCGCCCGACCTCGAAGGAGTTCTCAGGCTCGCGATCTTCGCCCTCCTTGCACCGGGCAACGACCTCAAGATCGGGAGGGTAGAGCTGACGCCGAGCCTCCAAAGACTGGAAGGAATCAGCCCCGAGATCACCCGGCGTAAGCTTTGTCCAGCCCCTTAGGTCGACCTCGGTCCACCCATGCTTGACCTTATCGAAGTCGGGCATGGCGACCGCCACTTCCCTGTGCGATCGACACCACCTTCGGCCAAAGACGGCGGCAAGATCGGCAATAAAGCCGAGAAGCTCTCCGACTCGATGAGCCTACCGGCAGCCCTCGGCAAGGGTCCATGGTCGGCCACCTTGCCCTCCTCGTCTGCGAGGTCCTTCTTCGCCGGCCAGCCCCTCCTAAGCTCTTGACCTCCCGGGCGGCCTCCGGTGCCAGTGCCTCTTCTTCGGCGGCCTCAGCAGCAGCCTCCCGCCTCGAAGCCCCGGCGGCCTCGCCCGCCTCGCAGCGGACACGGCGGTCTCGGCTTCACCAGCCGGCAAGCTCCGCTCAGCGCCTCGTCTGGCCGAGCTCTCAACAGCAAGCCCGGCGACTTGCAGCCTCCAGTGAGCGTTGCCAGGCCCCCATCACCGAGCTCCCACCCTGGAAAAGAGAAGCACAAGTCAATAACAGATCGCGAAGCAAACGAATCTAAATATGAAGGAACCTATGTACCTCGGGGAGGGGTGCGACCAAACTTGGGGTGGTACCAGACTCAAGACGGCCCAGAGGCCGAGACCGATCTTGGGTGGACCACGCCGAGGCCCACTCATCACCGGCCCATGCTATCGACCTTCTTCGGCCCCTAGTAGGTCCAGCCCGCCGCTTCTTTTTCACGGCCTCGCCGCGATTGTGAGCCCGCCTCGCCTCAACTTCACCGCATCACGTAACAAAGACACATTAGCACAAAGAAAATCGAACGATAAGGACTAAGAAGATGGGATGCCTCACCCCGCCAGCACCCCGGTCCCGACGCCTGACTGTAAACACTCACCGGCCTTCTTCGTCCTCGGTGTAACTCATGGATAAGATCTCACCAAGGCTGCACAACATCTCTTCCATATGACCCAAGGGCTTGATTTTCGGGTCCTCCATCGCACCGATACCCCACTCATACCTCGGCTGCCCCTCAGCCCGCAGAAAGAAATACCTATTCTGCCAATGGGACACCTTGGAGGGCGGCTACCTTAAATTTCAACCGGGTGACAAATAGTACACCCTCCTATGGTCTTCACGCTAAAAGCAGCATCGGACCTCGAAGGACAACTCTCGGCAATACCATAACAAGAGAGCCCCACCCCACCAACGACCTAATGGAATTCGAGGTCAATCGACAAATAGGGATCCGGAAATACTCTTGAAGGCTAAGGTAAATGGGCGGAGAGGGTACCCAAGGCCCGCCTCAAACTATCTACATAAACCAGTAACAAACCCTCCCGAGGGGCCATCGCTATCATCCGGATCGGCGGCACCACCACGCCCTCCGGATCCGGTATTCCTCACAACTTCAAAAGTTCCTCCAAGGTCAAACCCGACCGCAACGCCCACCCTCAACCCATCCCACACCGAGGATACCAAGCGAACCCTAGAGCTCACCCCTATGGACCTACCCAAATCATTGTAGCACATGTAATCTTTTACGGGAACTCGCGGCCGAACCCGAGAAGGAAAGGAACTTTCGTGAGCGAGAAGAAGATGAAGAAAACATACTTACTTTTCAAAGTAGTATACGGCTCTTCAAATAAGATCGATCAACTCGAGAATTTCTCGAAATTTTACTCTCGACTTTTAAGCGTCAAGAGGAAAGTGAATAGCTACCTTTTGCGCTTATTTATAAGACCAAGGCGCCCGCAAATTACCGTTTCAAATTCGACACGCCCTACACGTGATTGACGTGGGTACACGCCAGCACGCCGTTCGAGTGCCCAACTACCGCCTCGACGCTGTATGACGACGCCAGATAAGACGGACCGCCATCGAACTAGCAATCATCATACGGACCGGCGTCCCTCCAGAGATGGCGGCGCCTCGCACCCCGTCCTTCACACAAATACCAGAGATCCACATCGACCTCGGCGTCTATCAGCGGCTTCGCCTTTACGGAAAGCCTACATCCAGATCGGACCTCGGCAAACGTGCCCCAGACACGGTTCCGCGGGCGCACCTCGACATCCCCAAAGGGCGCCTCTCGGTCGGACATCGGCACCCACCACAGAGTAACACCACCTGTGATCGGACCTCGGCGTAACCTCGCAGCTCGGCGATATATGTGTCGGACTTCACTCCCTTGTGCCACATCTTTTCCAAGCGACGGACAATGCACCACCCAACCCGCCTCGCACCGATCGCCAAGTAAACCCTCACATTAAAAAGACAACACCTTCAACAAACAACTTCACCGAGCCACACCTCACCCCGGCGCTTTCTCACTCCACCCTCGGCCTCATTGTCCCTGGCTATTCGGTGGCTATGATGGGATATGGCCCAACCGACCAGGCCCACTAACAGCCCAAACGAGCCGGGCCTAACTTTGGCAAGGCCCACGCGGTTGAGCCCAAGGCTAGCCCTAATCGCCAAAACCCAAGCCCTGCAACCGCCACCCCGGCCAATGGAGGCGCGCCCAGGAACCAAGCTCTCAGCGCCACCCTCCACGTGGCGCACGAAGGCGAAAGGTCCCCGCTCCCGCCAATGGAGGCACGCCAGGAGGAAGAGTCACGTCTCGACCAATTGAGAGGTTGAGCACGCCTTGATTCAGTGCTCGGAGTTGTATAAATAGAAGGAAACCGACATTAGAAGGTTGACAACTTATCGAATACTAAGAGCTTGTAACTACAATCGCATTATAGTGAAAGTATTGAGGAAACACTCCTCCGTGGACGTAGATCTCATTGACGATCGAACCGCGTAAAAGCCTTGGTGTTCTTTGTTGCTTTTCATAAATCTCACACACTCACTTAACCAGTTTCATCAATGTCCAAAAGATTATTGTCCGCAAATTTCGGAAGTTGATGCAACAAAGAAGATGTTGCGGTAAACTGTCGATCTAAATCTCAGCATGTAAACAAACTTAACCGTAGACTAAGTTAGATTTAAATTCTATAGATTAGTTTAGTTGGACGTAATAGGTCGATTATTTAAACCCTAACAAGTGCACCTAATAACTATTTATACTATTTAAATCCAAATGTATAAACCTAGCGAGTAGCGACTATGCTAAATCTTGTTTTACTCTATATAAAAGCAGAAAAGCCAGTAATTTGTTCTATATATAAAAGGGAGTTTCAAATTAGAACTCAATTTGTAATTGATTTAAAATCAAATTTACAAGGGCAATTTAGATTATTTAGAAAATATTGAGGACATTTCTGTCATTTACTATTCATAGAAAGTTACGACACGATGCAAATTCTGTGTCTTTATCCTGATATGAATTTCATCGATTTCTGGTTCGATCAAAGTTCAAAGATAAAAGCGAACGGCGACCAAATAATTCAAATTCAATGGTGCGATAAACCGAGGAAATTTTCTTTTAACAGATGGTGGCCTGACCCAAGTTGGCAGAGCTTCGAATAGTAGGAAAACTATGATTAACTTATAACTCACAATTTTGTTATTAGAATAAAGATGTTGATTTATACTACCCATCTCTCATTTAAAATATCTCACATTCCTTTTTTTGATTATCTCATTACAAATATTTCATTTCATTTTAAAAAGTAATTATTCTTTCAAAAAGTGTGGACTCTACTAACTTTTTAGTACTTTAATTACTTTATATATTTATCATAAATATTCGTATTCAAAAGAAATGCGACACTTTAAAAGAGATGGAGTGAGTAATATATTAAAAACTGAATTTCCAATTTGAAAACAGTTTAAATTTATTTTAATGGTGATTTTGTAGTTTCTTTAAATATTAAGGGCTTATCATATGTATCAATTAGATTGAATTAATTAATTACAATTGCAAATATTGATCATTCGTGGCAGATTTTGTGGGAAAAAGAACTCCCTATTTTTTGTATTTTTTTAATATAATTTCATTTCTTTCTTAAAATCATACTATTATATATATATAATATATATATAGAGATAGGGTTAACGTGAGAACCAAAAAATGATAAATTCAATATGAAAATTGATGAATCCGTTGAGAAAGTAACTGAATTCAAAAAAATAGATTTTTTGTCTCTCATGGGATTCGAACCCGGGTGAATTTTTTTTTTTTGAATTTTAGAATTCAAGAATTTCTCAATGTATAATTTCATAGCAAATTTATTTGGTTCTTAGTTTTAGTATAAAAATGGTTCTCATTTGAACCTAACTATATATATATATATATATATATATATATATATATGTGTGTGTGTGTGTGTGTGTGTGTGTGTGTGTGTGATTTGGTTCAAATAAAACGCATTCAAAATAAGAAATGAGAACAAATTTTTACCATTGATATTTGAAGATGTGTGGTTGTGATTAAATCAAATTAGGCTATAATGGTAATTATTGAATATTATGAAAATAAATGTCCCTTAATTTTAGAGATTGTGATAACTTAATCTTGAACCATTGATTAATGACAAATGGATGATGGAGATGAATTCTTGTTTCTTATTTTAAGGATTTGTATTATAACCCCTCTCTCTCTCTCTCTCTCTCTATATATATATATATATATATATATATGAGATGGTTAACGAAGAACTATTTTATTGTCGAATGTGAGAACCAAAAATGATGAATTCATGTGAAACTTGATGAATCCACCGAGAAAGTTATTGAATCCAAAAATGGAATTTTTGCCTCTCATGGATTCGAACCACAGTGAAAATTACGAATTTTTGGATTCAAGAATTTTCCCGTAAGATTCATTAACTTTCATAGCAAATTCATTTTGTTCGTAAAAATTTCCGTGGTTCTTAGTTCTCACGTTAAAATTGGTTCTTATTTGAACCTCACTCTATATATATGTATATATATATATAGAGAGAGAGAGAGTTTGTTCAAATAAGAACCATTCTTATCCTAAAACTAAGAACCAAATGAATTAGTTATGAAAGTCGATGAATCCGTTGAGAAAGTTAATGAATTCAAAAATTGTAAATTTTCACCCGGTTCGAATCCCATGAGGGCTTAAATTTCTATTTTTTCGATTCAAGAACTTTCCCAAATGGATTCATCAACTTTCACCGTGAATTCATCGTTTTTGATTCTCACGCTCACGATAAATATGGTTCTCACGCTAACCTCCCCCATATATATATATATATATATATATATATATATATATATAGGTGATGACCAAACCATGATCGAGATTTTATCTCCTTATAAATAGAGACACTACAACAAAATAGACTTATTGCGACATACACACATGCGACATTACATGTATGTGCCGTAAAATTACCACACTTATGCTTCTAGTGTCGCATATTTATGTCATTTGTGCGTCATTTAAATATTGTGTCGTAGTTTAGTGACAAAATGCAACACTGCTTTGATGTCTCAAAATTGCGATAATTTATCTACGACATCTCCATAAAATGTCATAATTATATCACATATTTAGAATAGTGTTGCATCTAGTGTTGTATATTTGCGTCAATTGTGCGTCATCTACATATTGTGTCATAATTTAGTGACACATATGAGACACTCATTTTGATGTCTTAAAATTACGATAATTTATTTGCAATACCTCAATAAAATGTCATAATTATATCATATATTTAGAATATTGTTGCATTCAATGTTGTATATTTATGTCGGTTATGTGCCATCTATAAATTGTGTCATAGTTTAGTGACACATATGCGACGCGACACTCATTTTTATATCTCAAAATTTGCTATAGTTTATTTAGATACTTGCTAATTATTCATTCAAAATATTTAAATAATCAGATATGAGCTATTATAATATTGTATACACGTTTAATAAAAATCCAAAGGTTACAAATAAATAAATAAATAAATTAATTAATAATAATAATAATAATAATAATAATAATAATTTAACACAAGAAATTGTGTCAGTCTGTATTATTAGTTTAATATACAATATATTTGTCACAAAAAGAAAAATGTGACATTAACCATGTGAGGTATGGGGTAGAAGTATGGAGTGATCTTCGGTGCAGAGGCATGGACAAGGAACGGCTCCGATTAAGACTTCAAAGCGGAGGGGTACATGAATGAATCGAAACGCACCGGAATGAGAGGGATTTCGACAATATGTAGGTATGAGACTGCATATTTGAGGAGAGCTTAAAGGATTTGATATGTGCTACTCATACCAACAAGATGCATCTTCTTTTCGGGAGTCCATCTCATAAAAACTCTAAAGTTAAGCGTGCTTGGCTTGGAGCAATTGTGGAATGGGTGGGAGTGTGTGAGTGAGGACAAAGCACACTGAAAAGACTCGTGTTGATCCGTGGGGTCCGTCAATCCGGAAGCCGGGTCGTTATAAACCATCTAATTAAAATGTGTTGTAAAGAAATACAACAATAAATTATTTACATTTATGTATCATGTAATGTGACATAAACTAACATATGCCACTTTCACGGATGACGCGTAATATGTCGTAAATTTCATACGACAATTAATTTAGTGATGCACAAAATGATGTATATGTTGCAAAATTAATGAAAACAACGTCGTAAAAATTATACTACAATTGATAATAATGTCACAAGCTAGTGTCGAAAATTAGGATGCATCAATTCAGCTAATGTCATTAAATATGACGCAAACTAACATGCGTCACTACAACTAAAGTCACGTAATATGTCGTGAATTTTATACGACAATTAGGTTAGCGATGTACAAAGTGTCGTATATGTTACGACATAAATACAAAAAAGTGTCGTAAAATGCTACACGACCTTTTGCTACACAATATAAAGTGACGCAAAAAATGTCGCAAGTTAGATTTTGCGACATTAAAACAAATGTTAGCGACACATTTTTCATGTTGCAAAAAGTCAACTTTCTTGTAGTGAGACTTGTAGTCTATACTCGATTCATCTCTTTACTCCATTCTCTCTATATTATAAGGCTAATATCTTAAAATAACTATTTCCTTTATATCCATACCTCTTATACCTCATATCTTTAAATTGATATTAAAACTACCCAAGGGATATTTCTACCCCTCAAGTCATGTCCAAGAATTGCTATGTGTTTTCTTATTTTGCTATGGACAAATTAGCCTTCATATAGTATTTTACTTTTTGACATTAAAATCTCATGGATAATACACGATGTATATCTGTTGGAGACCTTTCTCGTGTCAATGCTAACTTTGTTAGTAGGTCAGGGGTGTAACAACGTCATGTACAAGTTAATTATCCTAAGATTTTGATTGCAGGTCCGACGCTTCTAAAATGATATCAGAGCCTTAGGTTTATTGAGGAATTATTTAATATTTAGCATGTTATGTGTTATCCTAACGGAGGAGACTCCAAAGTAAAAATGGATTCGGAAGCTTGTCCGAGATGCGAAGCATACATGTATGCTTTCCAAGATTTGGAAAGTACACATGGAGACTTGAGCCGGAGGCTTGGGTTTTTTGAGAGAAGTTTTGAACAAAGTGTTCAAAACCAATACCCACAAGAAGTCTCCAGGCATTCCAAAATGATACCCTAATGACGGAGGAAAGGCTTATCCTTAATACCTATCTACATGAGGCATTGAGAATTGTCCAGAGAAGAACTCATCCACTACACAGTTGATGGAAACAAAAAACAAAGGAGCAACATCCGCTCATAGTTATAAGGAGATTTCACCGGATTCTTCAAATTCGACGGAATTAAGAGAGATCCAGAAGACAGTGCAATACTATGAAAACTGTCTATATGGCGTTCCACAAGAGCTCAACAGGATATCCATGCAGCGGATGAGATTCTCACCAAATTGCGGAGTATCCAAAAGAAGATTGAAGGCCTTGAACTCGAAGCAGACCCGAAATTGATCAAGAAATCTCCGGTTAACATCAAGTTAAAACCCATCGGGATGGGCGAGGATAAAGCTCGTACCAAAAGAATAATCCAACTCTTTTGAGGATGAATAATCTCGAGAGAATTGGATTAAATGAGTTGCAGGAGTTAGCAGAGTCATTTGCTAACCTCAACATGGTGGACCTGAAGATGAACCAGGTGTCAAAGACGGAACCACCAATTCCACCACAAGGGACACCAGGAGTTGACCCAATGGGATCAAGAGGTCAATATGAGTATGGCCAAGGACCTGATGCATAATTTGCAGCAGAGCAAGCTAGAATCAGGGGCAGAGAAAGAAAAAGAAGGCAAATGATGCAAGAAACCCCTGTCAAAAGAGCCACTTTGGAGCCTATCCATCCCTATGGATTGACACTCGACATTGATGAAGTTAACTTTAATGATAGAGAAAATATCATTGATGAATGGACAACATCAATGGTTGTTGCAGCCGCAACACTGGAACTTAACGCTATCAACATGGTCAAGATCCTCGAAGGAAGTTTAGCGGTGTTGTTAAACAATACTGAGAACATTACCCAGAAGAAATGAAGAAAACGATATTGACGTTCAACTTCGTGGAAGACGCAATTAAGGGCATGGACGATACATTCAAAGTTCATTTCCTCGGAGATGGATATTTCAACGGCTATAACGACGAGAAAAAAGAAGAAGAAATATTTGTTGGCTTTGTACAATCTAAAACTAGTTTTTTTAAAGCAAAAGTCGCTCAACAAATTTCTCGAGCTATTTACAAAGTATTAACATCTCAGTACAATCAATGAAGATGTTGCAAAAGAGTTGTTTTTCCTGAAGTTTCCAAGTCTATGGAGGTAAAATGCTCATCAAGGATTACCAAACAGGAGTTCATGTGGACAGTGTCTCTAAAAGAATGTCTTATGTCCACAAGAAGCTGTTGGAGTGGTGTCAAACTGCAACCACTCAAAGGAATCTCAAGAAATTAAGGAATATCAACAAATCAGCCCCATTGATCTGTGATATGCTTGATCTTCCAACGAAAATCGGAGGAGAACATTTATATCAATCCAGGAGGACGAAGAATAGGTTCCAACTCTACAATAAGGGAATGAGAGAAAGGATGAGTTCTTGGAGGCCAAGAACGATGTGGTCGCGATAGAAAGCCGATATTACAAATGCGACAAAGAAGAGATCCAACAAGAAGACGGTATCAAGCTCGTGGATCCAGCCTCATGAGTAACCTGGCGTTAAGAAAACTTTCAAACGAGCTCATACTAGAGCTAATGAAAGTTTCAAGGATTGCAATCGCTAGACATGCGGTGCAAATGGGCATATTTCAACAAATTGCCCACGTAATCGAGCAAATGGAATACGGAGATTCGAGTCTACACCGACATCAAGATGTTGTATACTACCAAGAATTGGTACAAATATATCGTCAAGATATACCTCGCACGAGAGTATATATGAACAAGAATAGATCTTCATCGGAGAGAAGAGACATATGAGTCTTCGTAATCGTGATCCGATCGAAGGAGAGACGCGCCATCGTGAGCGCCAAGATGAGAGTTAGGTTATATAAGTGAACCATCATGTCACAAAAGATCTTGAACATGATAATGAATAAAACCCCGAACCTACAAAAGTATCAAGGGTTTTCAATTGAAAGAAAGATATACCATGTTCTAAGGAACTCGAGTCTAGTCGAAAGGAAGCACAATGTGGTCTATGGAGTTACCAGACGTGAGATGTCGCCCATCCCAGCCATCGGAATCAAGAGATGCAACCGATACCAAGGGTGATATCGTGGAAGATCTTCAAAATATGAAGCCGTAAATCACTATTATGATCGAGTGTATTCATATTGGAGCAATTTAGTTGGTGATCAAATCATCACTCTATCCGGGTACATATTCACTAATTGATATCGCAATATGCGATAAGAGAATCTGAGTCATACCGATTATGTTATTGGAACCTCTCGAGAATCTATGTGATAAAATCTTATAGCAATCTTCTATTCAAGATTTCTTACAATGTCAAAGATTCCGATTCAAGTGAGCCACGCTATATCGTGACTTCAAAAGCAAGAGTTGATGGATAATGGGAACAAACCGTGTTCCATCACTTATCAAGTGTCTTATGCTCTTTCAAACTCCCATTATATAGAGTTGTATTTGGGGAAGAAGTTTATCGAGATACCAGATATCTTCAAGAAGGTATCTAGAGCTAGCTGTCCAGATCGGGTGAAATTTTCACCTCTAAGAGAAACAAATATCCAGATCAACAACAAGCCGATACTTCAGTACAATGATAGCCAAAGATTTGGAGCCCCGAGATTATCATTCCAAGGGGATAGAGTTATCTCTCAACCATACGAAAGAAGTTTTTCTCAATCGTATGAAAGGAGAAATATAAGAGACGTTCAACAACAGGCAATCAAAGTATCAGCTTAGATTGGATGTCCTCAAGGATGGCGAGAAATTGCCATAAGATTTGACACGACAGGAGAGGAAATCTATTTTCCTTGCACAGTGTTATGCGATCTAAAGAATTCAGGGTCGAACGTCTATGAAGGAACCCTGGATTTTGGAGGCTTTCAAATGACGATCACAGGGAAGGCCAGTCGAGAAATGGAGGTCCTACTCATAGGACGCAAATTCCTCGATATGTGTAAGCCATGAGGGATAACAACTGAATGAATGGAGGTTACAATTAGCGGGAGAAAACTGCCGATTGAATGACAAGTTCATTCTCAATATACATCTCAATTGGGGTGTTATACGATAAGTACAAGGCGGTATTTTGCTGCCTATGTCGATTCAAGTGCATGAATATGCACACCAAGAAATGAGTTTTTCCTGAGTAGAGGAAAATCTACCTCGATTGTTGGAAGAGATTGCTCAAAGAAAATCTTGCTCTCATCCAAAGGAGTAAGACAGACGAAATTTTGATAGGCGGAGGTGTCAAACCCTCGGTACAAGGTCCGACTCCACCAATCTATTTCCATGGTACCGAGCTAATATTTTGTTGGGAATCAATTTCCTCAGATGTTCAAGAAGTTCGCGAGACGAATGAAATGAGACAATTGGTGTTCACAACCAATTGTGATCGCAAAATCATTATTCAAGGATCGCAGGGGCATTTAACCAAAAATGCCAATCGATTTCAGCAGAAGCATAGTGATGAAGGAAAACTTGACACCCAAAGATGAAGGATCAAAGGCGGTTCAATGAAGCACTGCTTAGTTGCAGGATTTCGTAATCGATCGATGATGAAGAGATCCAAATCATGAAGGACACTCTAATATCCAACCAGGATATGGGAGAAGGAGCACATGTAGCTCTAGAGGATGTCAAAAGGAAAATCGCTCGCTGTTACAAATGAGGATCTTTTGGCATGGTGGGACAAGAACCAACTCGGCTAGTCCGAAGGTTAAGCCGTGCAAGGAATTGAGTTTATCGATTCGACCCATCCCGATGAACCTCGTGGATCGAGAAGGATACGAGGCGTATAATCGAGAACACCTCGATTTGAAGTTGATCGAACCAGTGAACTCGCCTTACAGAGATTCCGGATTTCTAGTAAGGAATCATGATGAGGTCAAAAGGGTAAACCCATATTGATTATTACTTATAAAGGTATTAATGACATTCTCGTAGTTTGATGGATATTTTATCCCGAATAGAGAATATTTTATCAATTGCATTAGAATGCTAAGGTGTTTTCCAAGTTTGATTGCAAGTCGTTTCTACCAGATTCATATGGAGGAATGGAGTAAGAAGTTCATAGCTTTCTCTCTCGCAAGGGCACTACGCTTGGAACGTGATGCCAATGGGGTTGGCAATGCATCCCGTATATTTCAGAGGAAGATGGATAATCTTTTCAAAGATTATTTCTTTATGTTTATCTATATTGATGATATTCTTATAAAGTCAAAAATATGGATGAACATGTCGCGATTGGAGATCTTTGCGGATGTCCACAAAAGTAATGATTGGTACTTGTCTCAAAAGAATGCAGTCATCACTACCCAAAAATCGAAGTTTTGGGTATTGAGATCGATGAAACTGGAATCATTCTACGTGATCATATCGTGTAGAAGGTGCGAGAACTTCCCGTAAGATCTCAGGGAGAAAGCAACCCAAAGTTTTTAGAGTTGTTAACTTTGGCAGAATGTTCATCAAAGATCTTGCAAAGCATAGGAAAGTCTTTAGCCAATTTCTAAAGAAAGATGTTCACTTCATATGGACGGACGAACATCGTGAATGGATGAAAAGTTTGAAAGAGGTTTACAAAACTCTCCCGAAGCTTTCGATACCTCAAGACGAAGACAACTTAGTCCTGTATACAAATGCGTGATCATTGGTGGACAGCTGTAGTAATCCGAAAATCATTTAGTCCTAATTAGAGCCTAATTAAGTACTCCCTCCGTCCACCAAAAACGTGCATCGATTTTGGTGGCACCGGTTTTAAGAAAACTGTAATGAGTGTAAAGTAAATGTGTATAAAAAGGTGTATCATTGAGATAATAAATGAATATATTAATGGATTGTGAGTGTAAAAAGGTGGACCATGAGTGTTTTTTTGTAAATAAGTGGATAAGTTGAGGGTAAAAATGTAAAGTTAGTGTTTCTAAAAAAAGAAAGTGCACATTTTTGGTGGACAGACCGAAAAGGAATTAAATGCATGTTTTTGGTGGACAGATGAAGTATTAATTAAGGGCTTAAAGGCATGATATCCTCAAAAATTTATTAATAAGTGCATAATAAATTAGTAAACGATAGAAATTCGATTATTTGCTAATCGAAGGAATAGAATTTAGGAGAAGTAGAGATTATTTAGAAACAAGTTTTATTATGATAAAATAGGAGATATATGGTTATTATTGTGTGTTTGGATGAAAAAATTCATTAAATAGAAGATGTTCTAAAGAAATGTAATAATTATTGTTTATGTGATATTTATTTATAAAATGAAATGAAATAATGTTTAAGCTATTAAATGGCTTAAATAATTTTATTTTATTTTATTAATATCTAGTGATAAAGAAATTATTTTCTATAATTTTGAAATTTATGAATAAATGGAATAATTAATTGATTATTTGTATATGAAATGATTAAATCTATATTTATATGGTTTATAATCCAATAATGGATTTAATTATTTTGGATCCTTATATTAAGGAGAAAATTTAGTTTTTACTATTAAAGAATATTAATGTGCAACATTAGAAATTTTAGGAAAATATGTATGCAATTTTCGAAAATTGTTAGAGATAAAAGAAAATGAATAAATAAAGAAATAAAGCTATCTATATATACATCTTCTAGAACTAATATTCATATTAGATCATCTTCAAGCCTTTCACCCTCTCATTTTCGAAACACACACTCCATACACACACACACATTTTTTTTCTACACTTTTATCCAAAGTTTAAGTGTAGAATTAATTGGAAATCACTCCAAAGAAGGTAAATACCTTATTTCATCCAAGTTTTTATGATTAAAATTGATGAACATGATATCCTTATACATTAGGGTTTTCGAAAATTTCATGATTTAATTTAAGGTTGAATTGTTTAAATTTTGTTATGTTTGTTGATTTCTTTATGTTTATGATACGTAAATATTATATTCTATGGTTTAAATTCTTGAAATTCACGAAGTTGGTAAATTAAAGTGAGCATGCATAAACCCTAATTTTGAATATTAATTATTTGTTATGATTTGATTAAATTGAGTTTAGATGTGTGTAATTGAATGAAAATAAACATGATTTAATAAAAGAAATTGGAATGAATTGAATGTATATTTATTCTCAAATTTTCGAGAATTATGAAGTGGATGAACTTTGATTTTTTGATTTTATTTGATGTATTTGATATGATTTTTGAGATCTAGGATATAAATAATGTTTAAATTGAATTTATAGGATTTTATGAACTTATATATTGAAAGATGAAAAATTAAAGTTTAAGTTAAGTTGATAGATTTATATGATGAGTTTGATTAAGGTTGAAATTCATTATGGATTGGTGGTCATTGATGATGGATGAGTATATATATGAATTGATTGAAGTTGAATTGATTGTGGATTGAAAACTTTATTTATTTACATAATAATATGGTTGAAGGGCATAGTTAAAGTATGGTGTAAATGGATTGATTTAAACTTGTTTTAAGTTTCTAAGTATATATTTAAGCATATGGTGATGATTTGGTGGAGTTTGGGATGAATTGGTTGAATTTGAAATGAAATGGCGATTCATTTTATAAAACTTACTCTGCCGAAATTTTGTTAGAATCGACATATTAATAAAATATTTTGAGAATCTAATTAGTAAACTTATGATAAGTGTATAAGTGAGATTTGTTCACTTGATTGTCTTAAGTTAAGGTTTGATAATGTTGTACATTAATGGAGCTAAGCATAGGTTACTTAAATTCTTTTAATTATGGCATGTTAAGTAACTTATTAAAATTTAAGTTTATTAAGGACATAAGATATTAAGGAATGCAATAGTCTAACTTAAGTCTTAGAATTTGGTAAAATCAAGAATAAGATGAAATATGCTCAAGTAAACAAGAATGTTACTAAGTTCGATAATTATTTTAATTACAAGGATCAAGCAAGGATAAGGGAATTCTGAAGAACGAGAAGGAGGAAATAATCGAGTGACGACGTACCAGGTATGTTTTCTTCTCTTTAATGTGTGTTGGATATTGAAAATTTCATTTATGTCTTGCATATTATTGTGTAAATAAAATCATGAGATTTATTGAAAACAATTTCATGTTATATGTTGAGCATAAGATCATATAACTTGTTGAGTATAAGATTGTGTTATTTGTTGAACATAAATTCATATTGTTTGTTGAGCATAAGATCATGTTATTATTGAGAATAAGTTCATGTTACCTATCTACGGAAGAATTTTGTTAATGACCGAGAAGTTATAATTTCATAGACCCAAGAATGACCGGAAGTTTATGATTGTGTAGACCGATCAAGGTATTGAGAAGGAGACCTACTTCTCATTACCGAATAACGTAGATAGGGCAGAACTGTGATTGGTAACCTTCGGGACCAATACAGGCAGATAATACCAGCGTAGCACAATGTCACATGAGATCGCATGGTACAGTTGCATAAAATTCATTTTCATTGA